>OZ005743.1:6205906-6693542 GCA_963930735.1 Dioctria linearis | reverse complement strand
AGAAAAAAAAAGAACTTTCTCAAAATATAAATGATGGGCAATAATCTTCCAACTCGCGATCTTTACATTTTATCATATTTTTCTTGTTTTTATTTATTTTTCTTGTTTTTATTTATTTTTCTTGTTTTTATTTATTTTTCTTGTTTTTATTTATTTTTTTAATTCAATTTTTGTATGTTATTTCTTGTACCATCACTAACTACACAGCCAACAATAATTCCTTAATTGTTGTACATAATTTACAAAATATCATCTCCGGTGTATGTACCGCCATCGCGCATTGTAATGGGTTGTAAAAATTTTTTTTATAACGTTTTTATAGCGACACATGTAGATTGGTACATATATGCGCATGGGATATCTTTTGGTTTTGTGATATGTATTATGTCGATATATAATGAAATTTTGGCTTTTACTGTACTTTTTTTTGTTTTTTTTTAATTAGTTGTACAACAGTTCAGTAGTCTTTAATGGTATATACACATTAAGTATATCAAGGAATGGAGCTATAAAATCAGTGAAAAGATGTATCCGTTCCTTTCATAAAATTGTGCAAAAGTGAAGGACAAGTTACGATTTTATGATTTTTTTTTTTTTAAATTAATGGGTAAAGGGTTTTATACACCTTCAATTCAGGTCGATGTGAGTTGTTAAAGTGAAATGGTGTTTTTATTTACCTAAAAAAAAAAAAATAATGAAAGGAAATGGAAATGTGAATTTTCTTGAATTTATTTGAAATTAAAGCTAACTGAACTATTGAAATAAAGATGGCGTTAGTGACTAGTGTGTTTGTTTTTTTTTGTGCTTATATTTCGTATTAAAATTTTCATATTAAACTTTGATTTATAATTTTAAATTAAATTAATTTTTAGCATATTTGTAGTCGCAGGTCGTTCAGGCAATCAATTTTCCTTTCTTTAGTGCGTCGACATTTTCTGTTTTCTCTCAAAAATCTAATTGGCTAGTTAAATTTAAAAAATACAAAAAGTAAAATCATCTGTCTCGTTAGTTCAGAGATAACAGGAGTCGCCCGAAAGTCGAAGGTCTCGGAGACGAGTCAGTTGTTTTTTCTCTTGTACTTATTTCATAATTTAATTTAGAATTGTAAAAATAAAAATTTCTCTAAAATTCTTCTATTCATCCGTCTGTGCCCAAGTTTATTTTTGAGGTGGTTTTTCACGTATAATTATTCTAACAGTAAAAATGATAGTAATTAATTTTATATGATTTCATATTCTAAAGAACTTTTCAGTACTAAAAAACGTCTTTTGGACTGACACGTATCTATACGTAAAAAAACAGAAATTTTTATATAGCAATACCAGGAAGGAGTTGCCCCCGATTTAGCCGATTTTTAAATTTTATTTACTATTTTCATGAAAATATCGTATGCAAAATTTCAGAACTGTACATCGACGCGTTCTTATTTAGTGCCCTAATATATAGTGAAAACCGAAATTTTTGTATGGCAACCCTACGAAGGAGTTACCCGATTTGTCCAATTTTCGAACTTTTTTTTTCAAATTCCGTGTACGGACGGATTGGGTACGAATCCAGAAACACAAAATAATTCAGAGTGACGAAATCCAGAAAGACAATGTCCAGAAAAGAAAAAATAAAGAAGTGACAAAATCCACAAGTGACAAAATCCACAAGCGTCAAAATTCAGAGGAAATCCAGAAATAATCCAGAAAAGATATTCGCACGCGCGAATATCTTTTCTTGATTTTTTTTTGTGGATTTCCTCTTAGTTTGAATTCTTCATGATACATTGGAATTTGGTGATGGTAGATTTACATCTGATGGAAACATATGTCATTCAGGATGAAGTTCTAGTGCCACCCAACTGTGCCCAATTTATATGCATACGAGGAATTACAATTTTTACAAATTCCGGATTTGGACATTTATGTATTTGTCGTTTCTGAAGTTTATCACTTCTGGAATTTGTCCCTCCTGGATTTTGTCATGTTCCCCGGACAGACAGAGGGATGGGCAGACGGACATGCAAAAATCAAAATAACTTTTAATATTATGCGTGGATGTTCTACCATCATTATTTCTATGCGTTACAAACGGAATGACAAACTTAGTATACCTTATGATTTCATCTAGGGTATAAAAATCTCGTTATAGCGGAACATTTTTCTATGAATTAAGTATCGTCATCGTAATATCAAAGCCTATTATGAATAATAGCTTCACAATACCAAATGTGCTGTTTCTGTAGTGTCTAAGCAGGGTTCTTCGTCATCTACCCACACGAACACATTCCAAAAGTACCATTTAAATGTGGAGCCATAGAATAATTCTGGTTCAATTTGACTAGTTTCCCGTACTAGACGATTTTCAATTCCATTACACTCAATACAGTTGTGCTGATGCTGCTATATAGTACCAGTACCACAGCAGCTTTCATATTCCTTTTCAGTAGCGTCAGAACATTTAAGCCGTCTCCAAGTAAGCGTTGACTAGATAGATATGACAGTGACACCACCATATTTATATCTTTATAATAATTCTAATTTTTGTATTTAAATTGGTGCGGTAAACTTTTGTAAATAATTAAACTTTTGAGATTTCATTTCAACTTAATCCCCATTGAATAATTGTCAATTGCTTTCTAATTCTGAATAGTAGTAAATGACAATTCGATAGGCCCCAAGTAGATACAGCTCGGCATTAAGTTTTAAAGAGCTATATTCAATAAAACTAAAATATGTCATTGAAGAGCGTAATAAAAAAATTGTAGAGGTTCCAATATTGAACCTTGCGGTACCCCATAATTAACAGATTTATACATAATGAGAGCCTTCCATTAGGATATGCAGCTTAATAGAAACTGGATACAAATTTAATTTAGTTTTTAATGTCCAAAATCAGTAAAAAAGTGCTGTTGAAATTTTATCGGTCGGAGCCCAGGGGCCCATGAGCCCGAAATAAAATAATTCCAAAGATCGCAGTAAATTAAGTAATCCTTATTGCTGTGCCAAAGAATAGAACTTTTTTCTGGTCCAGTCCGGTATCTCGATTTTTGAGATTTTCTAGAGAGCCGTTTAGTCAAGGGCAGATCAGATTAGTGAAGTATAATCGCATGACTTTGAAATTGGAACAAAGTAACCGAAAAAGAAAGATATAGTGTCACCTACTATTTTTTTTACCTCTACCTCGCTTATTTTAAATTGAAGGTTTCTGACTTTTTAAAATCGACTTGTATGGAAACTTTTTTGAAAAAATAATATTAGT
The DNA here is from genome assembly GCA_963930735.1 of Dioctria linearis. NCBI lineage: Eukaryota > Metazoa > Arthropoda > Insecta > Diptera > Asilidae > Dioctria > Dioctria linearis. Next base: position 6,690,296 of record OZ005743.1, on the reverse strand, counting down.
TAAATTCCAAATTTTTTTTAGCGCTATATTCTAAACGAAGAGGGACGAGGAAGGGCAAAAGAAATAGATCATTGAAAAGCTCCAACGATTATGTACTTATTTATTAAATTTTCACTTATCATCATCGAGTGTATCGTGCTCACTAGTTATCAGTAGTTTTAGAGCGAATCATAAAATGTGTAGATAAATTTGTGAAGGCCTAAAGCTGCCACTACTAAAGGATTAGGTTCCAAGCCAGCGTAATCTGAAACACCCTGTTTACTACATTGTAAAAGGGATGCTTTCCATTATTTAAAAATCCTTTCCCGTCCCCTCAGTAGGGGAGTTTTCAGTGGATCTTGTTTGTTTTTAAATACAAAGAATCATAAGATAATTTTTTTATGTCTCAGCTATTGTTCTGGTATAGACCGTTATTGAGGAAGAAAAAAAAACAATCATTATAAAAAAATATTCAAGTACCATGTTTAGTCACTAGATGGCGCTGTGACTAAACATATATTTTCATTATTGTGCTCCATGATTCGAAATTTCATAAAAATTGAGTGACGCAACTTTTCAAGCCAAAACCTGAAACTTTATAGTAAATATTACTTTTCGAAATTTTCCAATCAATTCATTCAGCCAGTAATCAGTTTTCACCTCAAAATCATTTTTCTCACTTTAAAATTAGACCGCGCAAACGCAGGTAAAATCATAATTGTAACTTAAATTTACACGGTCAATAGAGAATTAAGAATATTTGTATAACTGCTAGTGGACGATTCAGTATTTATGCTATTAACTCCATAAAATCGGATGCTATCGGCCCGGATAAAATTTCCCCTAAATTTCCGGTGAATTGTCTCTGCAATTCTTAACATTTTCAACAATTGTCTCACTGCCTCTGAGTTTCTTGCATCATGGAAAATTGCGAATGTGTTAGCTATAGCTAAACTAAAATCCTCCGAAAGCCCAAATGACTATATAGACCAATAAGCATTTTATGTTTTCTGTCCAAGGCTCCCGAGAAGTTTCTGTATTTACAGGCTCTGGAACACTTAGGCACCAACAATCTCTTAACCTGATGGCAGTCAGGTTTTCGACCTTCCTACAGAGCTGTGAGACTTCTCTTTTGAAAGTGACTGCCGGTTATCCGAAAATGCCTGGATAAAAATTTGTTGACTGTCTTAATTCTATTGGACTTCTCCAAGAATTTTGATAGCGTGGCTTTTTTTGAAACTTTCCACTTATTTCAATTTTGCTTCCTCGGTCGTACTTTTAATTTCCAATAGTCTTACTAAGGGATATCAAGGTCTAGTTTACTTCCATTGTCTTCGGGGGTACCTCAGGGCTCCATACTTAGTCCCCTTCTTTTTAGCCTTTACATAAATGACCTTCATGAAAACATTAAGTATAGTAATATACATCTTTACGCCGATGATGTTCGATTGTACACTTCAGTCGACCTACACGTCTGATTGAAGATTGCTTCAATCGCAATAAGCATGGATCTGTATAGAGTTAATAGGTGGGCAGAAGACAATCTGTTAGTATTAAATTACAATATATCATATGCAATGGCAATATATAGGCTGAGCTGGGACACAACCGACATCTGCCCCATTGCTTTGGAGTCTGTCAATTTTACGTATGGCAATACAGTTGAGAGCCTTGGAGTTCTCCTGAACGCTTCAATGAGTTGCTATGACTAAGTTAATAGTACTGGTCATGGATATTCTATCTATTAAAACTCTTACTTTGTTCAAGCTGTACGTATTTGGAACTAAATTCCAGCGGTTATTCAGAAGATGAGTGATGCGAGAATTTTTAAGAGGCTTTTTTTTCAGTATTTACCACTTGATGGTTTTTCGGGGTTGGTTTTCAGCAGTCCTGCTATGCACCTATATGAATCCGATTTAATTTCTTTTTTTTTCGCTTTTCTCTATATTCGCTTTTCATCATGGCTTCTAGCAATTTAATTATCTTAACTATAATTATACAAGGTGTTTTCACCTAGGTGGTCTATTGAGAAGGAGGTGATAGTACTCACCTAGGCAAACAAAAAATTGTATTCGTGTAATCAACCGTTTCGCCGGTACAGGGTGTTTAAGTAAAAATGTAACTTTTCATAAAACAGCCTGTATCTTAAAAAGTACAGGGTGTACGGTCACCTTCTTAAGCTGATTGTATGCAGAGCTTCATACCCCCCCCCCCCCTCTCCGCCATATAATTTTTTGTTTGCCCAGGTGAGTAGTTACTATCACGTCCTGCTCTATGAACTTCCTAGATGGATACACCCTGTATTTACGTACTTTCCTTTAACTCGTACACGAATTTGTCTGTCTGTATATTTCTTTTTTACTATTTTCGACACTCTCGTAGAGACAGTTTTCTTCATCACAGCGGGCTGAAATTTGGAACACAGGTTCATGTCGCGTGACAATTGAATCTATCAAAATTTCCATGGAAAACCCGGAAAATCGGGAAAAATCATTTGAAAATTTGGTACAAATTTGATTAGTGATAAATCCGTTTCAGGAAAAATGCAAGTTTTCCGAAAATTTTTTCCGGAATTTTCCGACTTTGATTAGTGATAAATCCGTTTCAGGAAAAATGCAGAGTTTTCCGATTTTTCCGAAAAAAATTTCCGGAATTTTCCGACTTTTCCGAAAAAATTTTCCGGTAAAAAAGTTTTCTAAATTATGCAGGATCAAGTTCCCTATCAACTGACATCATTACTTTCTCTCCGACAATGGTGAAAACTTGCAGATAAAATCGTGGAAAATTCATGTAAAACGCTTTTCCGGAAAAGCGGGAAAATCATCGGACAAATTTTCATCGATATGATTAGTGATAAATCGGTTTCAGGAAAAATGTAGAATTTTCCAATTTTTCTGGAATATTTTCCGGAATTTTCCGAAAATTTCCGGAATTTTCCGACTTTTCCGGAAAATTTTTCGACAAAAATGTTTTATAAGCTATGCGGAATCATTTTTTTTCTCTTCCTACTGGCATCAATAATCATGAAAACTTGCATGAAAAGTCGAGGAAAATTCATGTAAATTTTTAAAAAAAATTTCATAGTAATAGTAAAAGTCTTTGGAAAACATGGAAAATCGGGAAAATTCAGTAAATCAGTGTCTTTTCAGCCGTCATAAAATTGTTTTAAAATATCTCCATGCAGCACGTAATAACAATTTAGTTAACGTGAAAAAGGCAGAAAATAAAATGAGTAAAAAACGAGTTTTCAAACAAAACTGAGACCAAGCCGTATGAAAAAGTAGAAAATAAAGTTTTCTTCACACACAGAGGTGGACTCAGATTTTATTCGGTGACAATCACCGATATATTTCAGTATGATCAATCAGAGGTAATAAGTGATTTGATTCATGAAGAGAAAGAATAAATATTCAAGAGAAATGTCCCAATCAAAAAATCTGAGTCCACCTCTGTGTGTGAAGAAAAGTTTATTTTCTACTTTTTCATGCGGCTTGGCATCAGTTTTGTTTGGAAACTCGTTTTTTACTTGAATTAAAAATTTAAAATTATTTATTGCTATTGTTAGATTTCGTTTTTGTATGATATCGCTACTTCCTCTTTAGCTTAGTACGGGAAAAAATTGTATTTAACAATCTCCTAATAAAATTAATTCAATGAATTACCCCCAAAAACATCTGGACGAACAACCCTGACTATTTTAATTGTAATTCAAATTTAACAAGATCAAAAACTATTCCCGGCACAAGCACAACAAGAAAAATTATAATTTCAATAATTGGACCTACACACACACACGCATACCCTCTTTATCACAGTAACATTACAGCAGAAAATTGTGAAAAGGTTCAAGCATGACTATCACTCCAAACCCATCACCTTTATTTGGTGTTACCCGACCTGACGTGATCTTGACTGAGCATAGAGTAGAAAAACCTTTCTTGAAGTCAGTCATGAATTGTATACAAGACAGCTTGCTTGTGTCATGTGTTAAGGTATATTTATTTATACAAAAGGCATGCGCGGATATCTTATATCTACGTATATATACCTTATACGTATGATCTCTTTATACTTAAGAGTTTAACTAAACACTGCTCTACTGGTATGTCAGTCTGACAATTTTTTTTGGTTTTATTTTTTTTTGTTTTGAAATTCCTTTAGAAAGTCTTCAGAGCACACAGTTTACATACCTACCTATATAGGTCTACTGATAAAAGTGCCTTAAGTCAACCATCTGCCAAAGTGTTGCACTCTATCCTGGGTGAAAACTTCTTAAACAGGCAGCGTCTACTATAAATTCGTGCTCTCGAAATACTCTTTTAATTGTGACAAAATGATAAATAGGACACTCGAGGGGGGATATATGCAATAAGGATAGGATAGCTGTGCTATAATTGAGGAGGGGAGGTAGGCTAAGTCTAAGTCAGATGAAAATATATCAGAGCGGACGTCACGTTATTTTATAAAACATAGCTTTACCTGAAGATAGGAACCTATAGGTCGCCCTCACAGATCATGCATAAAAGTCATACTCTCGTTAATGGTGGGCAGTTTATACTGCGCCTGCTCACCGCGCTCCTTGCGCGGAAGGCATGTTGTCACGCTCGTTATAACCCCCCCCACCCGCCTGAGACTTAAGACAAAAGATCACCGATGCGATTAGAAATTTTCAGTTGCAAATTAGGTGTTTACATCTGTAACAACTGTTGCCATAGTTCAGATCAGAGGCGTTCTGTGTTGTTTTTTTTTTGTCTTCTTGTTCATAAGAGACTTCACACCAACTGACTAAACCAACGTCTGTCCATCTATCCGTCGACAACGACAACAAAAACAACAATAACAACAACGAGACTCTTTCATATCATACACTGCTTTGCGGTGAGCATTTCCGGCTTTGAATGGCACCAGCCAACCTGGTACTTACCTACTACCTTTAAAACTCCTTAGCTGCTATATGTATGTCTTGTCGTAGTTATAAGCTTAGTCGTAACAATTTGATTTAACGTCGATTCCGTGTTTAATGGAGCATTTAAACTTGGACTGAAATGAACTGGAGGAGAACTGAGTGAAAAGGAGGCGTTAAATATCTTGAGGTGATGTTCTTTTATATACATATGTAGTTAGAGAGGTTCAAAACACAGATGATGTTCGATTGCCTGATTGTCGACTATTGTCGACCTAAAGAATATATACAGGAAACAGAGGGCTTACTCCTAGACTCGATTTCGCCTAAGCTAACTAACTAATTCGTCGCTTCTACTACACAGTGATTGTTGTTGTTGTTGTTGATGATGTTGTTGGTGAAGTAGGGAAGGGAAGTGGTGAACTCCATTCAAAAGACTCAATTAAATGTGTTCCATAAAATTCACAGGAATAGCGTGATCAACTCGCGCCTTATGCTCATCACGACTACAATGTTCGGCCTCTCTGATGGGAACAGTTGATTGGACGAAATGAAATAAAATCTTATATTAAAAGTCGGATGTTTATAGAGTTTATTTGAGATTTTTCTGTTCTGTTTAGTTTTTTTTGCCCCGGATTAAGTAGAGTATTTATATTAAGTATATAACCCAGTTATTTCGCCTATAAAGAATATTTAAATTGGAGAAAGGTGAAATTTTGCAGGAAGAATTTCACTCGATTTATTTTATTTTTTTCGCAAATACCGAAAGCCACTTCGACAGAGGAAATATCGCACATTCGTGCTGAACACATTTTTGTTATAGATGCGCTATTTGAGATTTTCTAGTTGGTTTTTTGTTTTTTGATTTGTTGAGCATGCGCGCTTATAGTTTATGCACATTAAAGTCAGGGAAATTACAAATTTGTCGCATTTTATGCTTCTTTGTTGGAGAGTAATAATTGGTTTTTCGTTCGCTTAACAGTGGTGCAAGGTAAAAGAAATTCACAATTGATCGTGATCGTTAATATGAAATACATTTTGAGTATAGACCTTTGAGAATATGAGAGAAAGACATGAATAACTGATATGTCAAGGGAAATGTAGGTATTATATGTAGATATAAAGATAAACGTGCAACTTGGTTGCTCTCAAATGATCACTTTTAGTTATTTGTATTTTTTTTTAAACTATGTTTTTCCTGTTGTTTATCATTTTTTATATGTTTGGTTTACTGGTTGAAAATGTCAAGGTAATAGATATGTGTGGGGTTTTTTTTTCAAATTTTCTTTAAACATATTTTTCAGTAAACTATTCTAGATTTAATTCTGACAGGTTGTGAGTACAACTGAGACATATGTATTGGTGTAGGAATATGACTCCGCCTTTTTTGAGGCCATTCCCTTTAACTCGTACACGAATTTGTCTGTCTATTTATTTATATATTTCTTTTTTACTATTTTCGACACTCTCGTTGAACCACTTTTCGTCATCACAGCGAGCTGAAATTTGGCACACAAGTTCATGTCGCGTGACAATTGAATCTATCAAAATTTGAACCGGAAATTTCCATGGAAAACCCGGAAAATCGGGAGAAATCATTTGAAAATTTGGTTCAAATTAGATTAGTGATAAATCCGTTTCAGGAAAAATGCACAGCATTCTGATTTTTCCGAAAATTTTTTCCGGAATTTTCCGACTTTTCCGAAAAATTTTCCGGAATTTTCCGACTTTTCCGGAAAATTTTCCGGTAAAAAAGTTTTCGAAATTATGCAGGATCAAGTTCCCTATCAACTGGCATCATTACTTCCTCTCCGACAATGGTGAAAACTTGCAGAAAACATCGAGGAAAATTCATATAAAACGCTTTTCCGGAGTTTTTCAGACCAAGGAATCGTTTGAGCGTTTTACAACCTATTTAAGACAAAGTTGTAGAGCGAAATGAGTAGTTGCATAAAGTTGCTTTTGTGGAAAACTCCGTGGAAAACCCGGAAAAGCGGGAAATTCATCGGACAAATTTTCATCGATATGATTAGTGATAATTCCGTTTCAGGAAAAGTGCAGAATTTTCCAATTTTTGTGGAATTTCCGAAAATTTTCCGACAAAAAAGTTTTATAAGCTATGCGGAATAATTTTTTTCCGTCCTACTGGCATCAATACTTTCTCTTCAACAATCATGAAAACTTGCATAAAAAATCGAGGAAAATTCATGTAAATTTTTAAATAATTTCATAGTAATAGGAAAAGTCTGTGGAAAACATGGAAAATCGGGAAAATTCAGTAAATCAGTGTCTTTTCAGCCGTCATAAAATTGTTTTAAAATATCTCCAATCACGTAATAACAATTTAGTTAACGTGAAAAAGGCAGAAAATAAAATGAGTAAAAAACGAGTTTCCAAACAAAATTGAGGCCAAGCCGTATGAAAAAGTAGAAAATAAAGTTTTCTTCACACACAGAGGTGGACTCAGATTCTGTGACAATCACCGATATATTTCAGTATGATCAATCAGAGGTAATAAGTGATTTGATTCATGAAGAGAAAGAATATTCAAGAGAAATGTTTTTTGACGTTTAGTATTCTCATAATATTTCCTATCCATTTTTCATCTCCTGTGATTATTCGATGCAAGAATCCTTTTTTTTGTTGTTGCTATTTTTGAAGTAGTATTTCACAAATTGTGTTTAGACGTTCGATGTCTCTTTCTTTCAATTCATATGGAGTCCAGCTACCAACTTTTTGAACCATTTTCGTTGTTGTTGTTGTTTAATGCTGCAGCCAATTCTGATTGAGTTTGGCAAAAATCCTCCGCCAATACTACTTCGAATTCAGCATCTTCAACCTTTTTTTTGTGGTTTTCAGGTTCTTTGGCTTCAGTGCCAAAATCATTATTTATTTCCGCTGCACTTTTCTTTGTAATAAAATAGTGTAATAACACTTCCTGCAAATGAAGTTTTGCTTGGAACGAAAGCCGACATTTTCAAGGAGTTAAAAACACTTGTTGCTTACATTTCAACCAAATGTCATGTAGTGCGTTTGACACCTGATATAAAAAGTCCTATCGAATACAAGTGTTACCATTTATTAGTACACATAAGCAATACTAAAAACGACATCTGTTGGGAAATGGCGGAGTCACATCAATATATATCAAAATATATTATTTTAGATGTGGACCAGTCCTCTTGACCAAAGTGTAAAAAGGATGGCCATACCTCCAAGTGCGTAAATGTCATGGTTGTGGCACTATGGGATAATTATTGTAAGGTGTCGAATTGCCACCCACCCTCAGCTGTGCTGGATTCACACTTTTCTTAATATTGATCGTGATAATCATCCATTTTTGGAAATTTTAGTTTTTGGTGTGAAGGACTTGGGCCTTTTAGGTTCGAGTGCCTCTCTACTGTAATGGGTCGACCATGGTGGTATATGCTCAAAGGCATGAGAATAGAACTCACACAAGTGAGACCTCAATTGGTTTTTTTAGCGAACGGGGAAAGTGTCCAAGCTATTGTTGAAATTGATATCCCAATTCAATTGGAAAGTGTCGTGAAACTATTTGAAGTAGTTATTAGTAATACCTGAATTAGCTCATTCCCTTATCCTTGGGATGGATCTCTGGCATGAGATGGGGATCTAAGTAAATTTTCGAAATCGATATTAGAAATTTGGAGCGACTGCTATTGTCGATATTTATTCCTTAGAAGACAGGTTGAAAATTTCTGTAGAGCGGCGAAAGGAATTGAATAATATTAGCCAGTTGGCCCAGACAAAGATGTGTAGTGAGTTAGTCTGTGCTAAAAATGTCTCACACATCCTTCGAATAAACTCTGAACCAATCAAGCAACGGTACTATCCACTATCGCAGCAATTCAGAAAATAATCGATGAAGTAATGGATAGGATGCTGGCCCTCGGAGAAGTGGAGCCCTCTAATAGCGCGTAGGCATCCCCAATAGTACTAGCTCTGGCTCTCAGATTTTGTTTAGACTACAAAATAATAAATAGAGAGGGTTACGAAAAAGGATTCATATCCGCTACCATATATAATGGCAATACTTGATAGCCTGAAAAATGTAAAAGTTTATATCTTCCTTTACCATCAAATCTGCATTTTTAAAGCAGTATATAGTCTACATTGTTCCCGGTAGAGGCGTGCAATTCACCTACTACTTAGCAGAGGCTGACAGATTCCGTTTTCAATGGCGAATTGGAGACATTCATTTTCGTCTATCTCGATGACATTATTATTGTTAATCCGTCTTTCGAGGAGCATATTAAGGTCTTAGAGGTAGTCTTGCACAAGTTGTTTAAAGCTGGTTTGAGGATTAATTTTGAGAAATCTTAATTTTGTAGATCTTAATTACCTAAGTTTAAGATCTTCATTTAAAAGGGCTAAGAATATCGCCTGAAGAAAAAAGAAAAAAATATCGGTCATTTAAAGTATATACACCATAAAACCCAACCAGACTTACTCACTCATTATTAGCATCAAGACTCGAAATGTTAAATGTCATTAGTTGCGTTCAAATTTTAATACGGATCTCGCATTCAAAAATCTCTGGAATAATTTGAAAAAGCTGAACTGTTTCTGGGAAGGAATCCTCAAGTATTGAACACATATTTATCTTCATTGCGCAGTCCTCTAATCCCACAGAATTACATCCAGTCTACGATAAACCTGATAGTTTTCGGATTGGGTCAGCTGGCTTTAGTTTAGGTGCATGCTATCGGGCCAGATTAAATCCTCTCCAAATTCATTAATTTTATTTTACCTTGGATTCTTTTTCCACTTTTACATTTATTCAATATTTGATCTACCACATCAGAATTTCACTCTCTCTCTCTCTCTCTCTCTAAAATATCGGTACTGTGATTCCTATAGCTAAGAAAAGTTCTCGTGCCAACTTGAATGACTTCAGGGCAATTAGCTCGTATTATGCTTCCTTTCCAAAGTTTTTAAAAAAATCATTTACCCCACTGCACTTTTAAATGATCGAATATCTCCAAATTAATAATTACATAACAAACTGGCAGTCGGGTTTTCGTGCTTTTCATACCTTTGAAACTGCTACTCGCCTAATAGTATCTACTGGTAATTCACAGGGCTTTGAACGATAATAATTTGTACCTACTTGTTGGCCTTGTTGGACTTATCTAAGGCTTTTCGTAGTATTAGTCTGTCTCATATTTTTTTTTCATCTACCATAAGCTTAATTTGTTTTTTCTTCTCTGATAGATACCAACAGGTTAAGGTTGATAGTTTATCTAATTTGCTGTCATTAAAATGTGGTGTCCCTCAGAAGTCCATTCTAGGTCCATTGTTTTTTTTTATTATTTGTAGTTACATTAATAACCTCGTTCAGATGTTGTCGAACATTTCAGTATACTCTTGTATGCGGAAGATGTTCGGTTGGCAGTTGGCACGTCCAATTGGTCTTATGAACGATTTTCCGAACCGTATTAATTCTGATTTAGTTACGGTTTCTATTTGAGTCCTGGATAATCAGTTGGTACTAAATCCTGATAAACCGCAATCGATGGCGATGTATAGAGCCATTATCGATCCTAATGATCTGCTTAAATGTTTTTAAATTCTAAATTCTTGCGATATTCTGATGTTCGTCGAATTTATACTGGTCTCCGTAGACTTTGGCTTTATCAGCTAGTATCCTCTCAAGGTCAATAGGTGTGAAGCTTGTCAAAATACTACTTATGAATTATTTTACCAACGGAAGCGTGATTTTTCCACATCTAGACTCACAGTCTGTTGTAGAAATAAAAATGTTGCTTTTACCGACCGAACGGGATTTGTTTTCGGCCTGCAATGCTTTGACATGCACTCGTTCTATTCCGCTATATTTTTCAGTACAAATAAAATATAATTTAATCTTTTTACACTATGGCCGAAGCTAAATAAATTGAATTAAATTGAATGGTTGAGGATAACCAACAACGTACTACTACTATACCGGTTCTCCATCGATTTTGTCTCGGGAATATTCCTACCAATCAACAAATTGCAGCATATGTCTTCACATTATTTTTATGTTTACTGGGATCTTCGGAATTTCCCTCGAGGATCACCCTGGGGAATCCTTCAACTATTTATTCTTGAAACATATCCAATTCGTCTAGGTTCAAATTCAAATCTGAAAGGTCGATCCATTCGTAAAGTGATTGTAACTATTTTCTGGTATTGCGCAAGAGTGATCCGGGTAGATTTTCTGAAAAGCAAGACGACTATCACAGAATCGTATTGAAGTATTGACAAAATGAAGAATAAAAAAAAAAAATCCAAAGCAAACAGGTCGAAAAATTGCACCAACGATTTTTTTTCACCTTTGTAAGGCACCATCGCATTCTATTGGAGAAAAGAGAAAATCAAAGAATTTTAAGGGAATTTCACTTGGAATTCATCCACCCTATAGTCAGGATCGGGCAACATGTGATTTTTTTATAATTTCTTTAATTAAAGAATCATTTAAAGTGCACAAAATAAAGATCATTAGTTTTAGATAGGAGCACTTTTTTTAACTTGATTTAGGCAAACGAAACTCACATTATACAGAGAAGGTTTGGAAAATGGCAACATCGCATGAAAAATATGTCTCAAATCAATTTAGCGATTAAATTGAAAAAAAAAAAACAGAATTTTAGAAGTTAAATGCAGATGTGTGCTCTAATTAGTTAGTCTGGAGACTTCGATTATTAATCTTCGAGTAATGATAGCTACTAAAACAAAAAAGTTTTTGTCAACCTTATAGTCTAGTCAATAGGGACTAAATAAGCCCTTTGCGCTAAAAAAGGTGGGGTAGTTGCGATTTTTATATATGTTATTCAGTTCCGGGCCCCAATAAAAAATCCAAGTTTAGACCCTTGAAGGAGGTCCGCGCAGTCCACCACACCATTCAAAATAATTTCTCAACGTTTTTTTTGTTTTTTTTATTTCTTAAAACGCAACAGCATAAAACTAAATATATAAATTTTAACACCCGATTGTCGGACAGTTTTAATAATAATAGTCCACTACAGATGTAGTAGCAAATCCAAAACTATTTTTAACAAAATAAATTATAAGAAAAGAATGAAATTTATAAACTAAACAGAAACAAGACTTAACCTAATGAAATTAACACACAAACAATAAACAAAGAGGCAACCTTTTGGTTTTTACTACCAAAAGTATTATGAAGTTTCGCTATTTAAATTTTGTTGTAATAATAATTTACGGTTGGGAAACTTTTTAGTAACAAATTTCCAAAAGCTTCTGATTTCATAAAAAGCGTAACAAATTTTTTGCGATTGTAAGTGAGCGTTTGAAATTTACTGAAACCAAACAGGATCGAATATAGAATCCTAGATCTTGATCCCTTTTCACAGTCTTTGTTTGTAAATATATAAATTATAGCAGTATGTATCAGGTATAAAAGGTATTTCAAACTAATACAGGCACATACAGGGGGAAATTCAACTTTGCAACCATTTATTTTTTTTTTGTTACCATTTAAAATTTCTTAAAACTAAATAGTAATATCGGGTAAATTGAGCAAAGCACAACTTCTAACATTAATTTTTCATTTATTTTCGAAGGCTGAAGAAGTTGACATTATTCTGGTGATAAAGAAGTTTTTTTTCTGCCAATTAGACTCGATCGATATCTCTTTTAAGAAAACATCGGAGTTTCCACAGCTAATAATTTCGAAATAATTAATTTTCGGTATTTAACTTTCAAACAGTTCACCGTATACTGTCGCGGCACTGAGGATATGTGTAAAAACTACAACTAAATGGAAGAACGAAAATTTTTTTCGAATATTAGTTGTTGCAATATTTCAGGATTGTACAAGATGCGTTGCCGTGAGTTTTACTTTTGTTTTTTTTTTTAAAGAGAAATTTTCCAAATCATACAAAAATTTAATCTAATTTTTGCTCACAGAGCGTTCAATAGGAAAAACATATTCTGAAAATGTATAATAATTTATTTTACATATAAATTGGAGAATTTTCTTGGTAAAAAAAAAAAACAAATTCCGTAAAACTTGACCCAAATCCTGCAGCTCTGATCCGAAATGTTACATTAACTTAAGACTTGAAATTTATTAATGGGTTAAGATGTAATCAGCCTTGTTGTACATATTGTGATGGTTGGTAATAATGCGCGATTCGAATTTCTAGGAAGACTAAAAAAAAAATTTTTTTTAAAGTATATTTTATCATAAACCCTAAGAAAAGCCTTTCAAATTTCTCTTTGAACTTTAATCTTCTGATTATTGAGTTATTGCAAAACTGTTGTAAAAAATTAAATCCACTTATCTGTGCACTCAGTCATATTTTCGATGACATTTTCTTTATCTCAGGTTTTATGTTTTGGTTTTTTTTTTTTAGATAGCTACAGACAAACAGACATATGTAAAAAAAAAAAAGGAAATTTCCCTGAAGTAATTTAAGAAACAAAATATTGTGTTGGGACAGTTGAACATCATTTATCATCACTGAAGTCATGTTGGTATAGGAAAGGGTTATGCGATCATCATGAGAGTAGCCGTCGATTGGAAATTCAACTTTGATTATCTTACATTAACCTGCTTTCACTTAAGGTGTAGGTGGCTGATAATTCCGTATGAAGACTATTTACATTGGTTTTGTTTGTTTTGTTTTTTGGAGATTCATTTCTTGTAGAGCAAATTTGACTGATTTATAATCGCTGTCAAAACTTTTTACGTGAAGACTTTATTAAGTTTTACATAGTTGAAAGAAATGAAAACAAAAAAATACAAGAAGAAGTTGTCAATGGGTGATGATAATGATGATGTCATAATTATTATAACTGGACATTCTCTTAATGTGCCGATTTTCCTAAAAAAAAAAAAAAATTAAATTTAGTAATATATTTTCACGCTTTTTGAGATACATAAGTGTAAGAAAATTTTTTATCAATACTTATTTATTTATTCATAGGTCTACCGACAAAGTTTATCTTACAGACTAGAATATTTAATTTACAACAACACAATAGTACTTAAAATAATAACTTCTAAATTATGGACTAATAGTAATTGGTTATAATTTAAAAATTAAACTAGGTTAGGTTAGGTAAGAGGGGTGCCGCTAGACAACCAGCCAGCCTCACTTAGACCTCCAACGGGTCCATTTTGCCCCTAGACCTCATGGGATAACCCTTCAAGCCGCGGATTTATCCTGCTTTCCTTGGCAAACTCAGGATATATCCAAGACCTTTAACCTAGATCCATTCTGCCTCGCTCAGAAAACACAGGATGTATCTGAACTTTATACTTTGAAGCTCCCCAGACTTGAAAAGAAGCAGCTACCTAGTAGCCTACCTTTTTTATTCATCAGAGCGGGGCATTCGCAAGGCACATGTTTGACGGATTCAATTTCCTCCGAGTCCCTACAACTCCTGCAGAAATCGTTCGCCGCTATTCCCAGTCTTCTAGCATGGTCCCCTATGGCCCAGTGACCCGTCATGACCCCTACTAGATTCCTGGTATTTGCTCTGCTGCTATTAAGCAGTTCCCTTGTCCTTTTCCTGTCATATGCAGGCCACAATTGCCTCGCAATACGACAGGTATCCCTGCTGGTCCATCGGAGGATTGCCTTTAGATAGACGTCCCTGATGATTTCCTCTTTTAAAGCTCCGATTGGGATCCTCACGTAAGCTACAGCTGCGGAGCCCTCTTTGGCCAACTCATCAGCCAGCTTGTTGCCTGAGATATCCTTATGGCCAGGTACCCAGCTTAGGGTCACCTTGTGGCTTACAGTCAATTCCTCAAGCCTGGTTTTGCATAACTGCACCAATTTTGATTTTACCAGCCCAGCATCCAGCGCCCTGATGGCTGCCTGGCTATCAGTACATATGCAGATGTGCCGTGCGGGCTATCTGCACATGGATACCCATGTTGCCGCCTGATAAATCGCTGTGAGCTCTGCCTGAAAAATACTGCATTTGTCAGGCAGTCTATAAGACTCGTGCCACTGGAGATCTCTAGAGTACACTCCAGCCCCTGTGCCCGCACTCGTCTTGGAGCCATCCGTAAGTATAGAAATATCGGATGAAAGGACCACCTCCTTCGCCTCCCAGTCACTCCTGGTGGGAATCGTTGCATTGATACCTCCACCAAAAGTCAGGATGAGTACTTGATAGTCTGTTTCTACCCTGCAGTCCCTACAGTCTACCTTCTGGAGTATATTAAAGTGGCCAAAACCCTTCTCCGTCCAAACTAAAATTAAACTAAGTGACTAGCATTCTCATAAAGAGTTGATTTGTAATTCTCTAGTCATTTTAAAATCAATTAATACAGAAATAAATTAAAATGTAGAATATAATTTGAAATAGGTTCATACATGAAATAGTTCGTTCTATATTGATGGAGTATACAGAAAATTCCTCGATCGAATTGGTCTCAGGTGCATAAAAGGAAATTAAAGACAAATGCTCAGAAGGTTTTATTCTATAAGATAAAAGTACAAGAGTACCACAGTTCACTGTACGTCTGAATTGAAGATTTGATAAACCCGAAAGTAAACATCTTACATGGTAACATTGCATATATTGTGACGGTTATAGTTTAATCTATATAACGGTAAAACAAATAAACGACTTTTGTACAGACTAAATACGATTAATGTGAACCATCATAAAAGGAAGACCAAATGACAGACGCATATTCAAGAATAGATTTTACAAGCGACTAATACAGAATTTTTAGTGTGCCTTAAATCTTTGGAATTACGCTTTAAGAAACCCAGGTTGCCGAAGGCTTTAGAAAGAATAAGTTCAACATGTGAAACGAGAGGCAGTTTTGAATCAGAATGAGAAGATCTTTGATCGTGTAATTAATTGAAGCAAAAGGAGCTCATAATTTTGCATAATTTAGAAACATTCACTTCTAATTTATTCACAGAGCACTATGTATAAATAGTCGATTAAGACTAGGCTAGTGAGAAGAAATTGTTGGGCATCGATTTTTGCATAAAGCTTCAGATCATCAGCAAATATTAAATAATTCGCAAAGTAAGAATTCCAAACTATGTTATTAATGAAGAACAATAAAAAAAAATAAAAAAAAGTAAGGGTCCTATATGGCTGCTTTGAGGAACACCAGAAATTACAGATTTCTGACTCTAGAAATATGCTTGCCAAATTTCACATATTGTTTACGGCTGCTCAAATAATATACAACCCATTTCAAGATAACTGAATGAAATCCATTACAAAGTAGAAGTGGAATATTAACCCTATCGAGTGCCCTAGCAAAATCATTATGGATTACATCTACCTGGGTACCTTCTTCAATAGAATAAATCGCGCAAAATTGGAAAATATTAAAAAACTTGTGGAACAAGACCTACCAGTGCATAAAACCATGTTGCTAGGAAACTATGAACTCCTTTACAATAAAACTAATTTTAGTATTAACTATGGAATGAAATAATTTAATGTTCCGAAATTCATTAGAGACACTAAATTTGGTGCGATAAAAAAAGTTTTTCTAAAAAACGATTAAAAATTTCAGTTAAAGGAGATGATAGTGATGTTGCACAGTATTTTAAAAATGGGAGACAGAGGTTAGGAAATTTACTTATCAAGAAGTTTAAGTCTTCTGAGTGTTAACACTTCACAGCTGCAAATAAAGTACTCTTCAGTTTCCTCTTCGTCTTCGCATAATCTGCACGTACTGGTCTCTAGAAACTTTGATGGTATGCAGATGCTTAATCAGCCGATAGTGCCCGTCGGCTTGAATGTCTTTTCGATTGTAGAAATTCGGAAGTTCTTCCTTGATTGGCTTTCCAAGAATAGCTCTGTATTTGTATTCAACCCTTTTACTTTCCCTTCAGAGTAAACTTCGTCTTGGGTTGTTAACTACTCCTATAATCTTTCTGCAGGTATCATGTTCGGGATCCGCAGAGAAATATCGGATTCGTGAAGCTCAATTTTGATTCGTTTTTGACCAGATGGTTTGCTTTGTCATTGTCTGCAATAATATTGCTATCGTACTACTAACTACTAACTACTACTAATTACTTTTATAGACCGTCCCATGCCGGATTTAATTCAAAACGGTTCGCTCCGAGAACCAATCTTTTATGGATTTGCTATCAGAGAAAATATAAGTAAACCCTGTGGCTCCTTTGTATTCTTTCTATTGATACTTTTCCTGATACATAGCTCAAAAGCGCATCGAATTCAAATTTCAGTTTGGGAATCATCAATTTATTAATTTTTTATACTATTGTTTTTTTTTGTTTTTTTTTTTTTGAATAGGATGTCAAAGTTGTACGATTATTTTGGGTTGTGTTGTCCGTTAACAGAATGGATAGTGTCTTTTTGGATCTCTACCGCTAATTCGGAGTGACTCTTTATTACCAGAAATCAGAAGTTTATAGTTTGTGAGCTTAGCTTCTTTCTGTATGTGAAAGTGTAGGGATGGAGTAGGTTTAGTAATATCTCGAGAGCTAAAGTATAAATTTGGTTCGCATGGGTCCTAGTGCAGGACAATCATTGTAGTTTATCGAGTTGCGCCAGAGATCAAGTTTAACTTAGGAGAAATTACATAAAACGCAGAGCCTACAAATATCATCTATCTCATAATCCAATAAAATTCGATTTAATCTTTATTTCCGTTTTTTTTTTTTTTTTTTTTTTGCCTACGACCTAAAATCTGAAGAAATTAACTCTCATTCAGATAGTAGATGATTTAACAACTTGCTGGCTGGAGTAGATAATGTATCCAAAATATTCCGTAATTATTAGCAAATTACAAAATAATCAATTTGGAATGTATCTGAATCAATTTAAAATCCCATTCATAGTCAATATTGGCAAATCATTCACACACAGAAAATTTCCTGAATATATTTAATTTTAACTTTACGATCTTAAATCAATTTTGTTGATTTTTTTTTTGTGTTGTCATCATTAACTTGAGTTTCTTATACTCCAGCAGCTTCTGAATTGTGTAGAAAAAAAAAAAAAACTGAATTCATATACATATTTTACTACCGGTGAAAAATTTCCAATAAAACTAAAATCTCTGATCTATATTAAATTTATCTTTTACTATAGTTTAATTAGAAAATAAAACTTCTTGTAAATCTCCCTTTTTTTCTGACCCAAATAACTTAATTAATGATGACCTAAAAAAATATTATAAAATTTTTACCAAAGTGCCTTAAAAAGACGAAAGGTGCCTGTCGTTTCGAATAATTCACTTGGAAACGATGACATTTTTAAGATGATCAACTTCGAAATCATTTTAAACATAAAACTGAGAAATTTAATACTTTTGATATGCTAAAATCAAGTTGATTTTAATGCGGCATCTCTTCTCAATAAAAATCAACTGAGATGGCATCAATATAGGTATGTGTGCAAAAAAAGTGCCAAAAATCAATAAAAGTTAAGGTAATTTTTGAATTTTCGAAAATCTATTAAAAATAAAAAGTTA
The DNA here is from genome assembly GCA_963930735.1 of Dioctria linearis. Classification (NCBI taxonomy): domain Eukaryota; kingdom Metazoa; phylum Arthropoda; class Insecta; order Diptera; family Asilidae; genus Dioctria; species Dioctria linearis. Next base: position 6,671,949 of record OZ005743.1, on the reverse strand, counting down.
ATCGCAAAAAATTGCGTCAAGGCCGAGCTCTCAGTCCCTGGCTGCAACAAAAGTTTTTTTTTTTTTTACTAAATTAATATTCAACAAAAGCACACACTTCTTTGTTTCATTTTATTGCATAAGTAAAAACCTGATGAAAAGATAAAATAAAATATAAGCAAAAATAATCAAAATGCGAACGGACATTAACCAATTTATTTTTTCTTTCTATTTTTTTATTTTTTTTTTCATCCAGGTAAATATTCCATCAGAGTCCATTAAAAATGGCAAAAACGATCATTTGAACTTTTGTCAAGCTTCCATATCTGGGATCTAAGAAGGTTGAACCGCAACGAAAACAAGGTGAGTACGACAGTTGCGGTTTTACAGTCAACTCGCCCGCCTGTCATCAATCTGTGTTGGGTGTGCTTGGGTGTATATGTGTGTGTTTGTGCGTGAGTATGCGCGCTCAGACAATCGCGAATTAAAAGTATATCGGATCTTTTGAATGGCAGCCCACAGGAGTAGCTTTAGTGCCACTTTTGTACCTACTATTCTCATATTGTGATGCAAATTGGCCGAAGAAGCTAAATGCACTGTCTGATCTAGCTGACTTCTAGTGCTAGGCTATAGCTAGCCTATCTAAGCTTGTGATCACATCTTATAAAATGTCACCTTGTTTATGGTAAAAAAAGTCTTTTGGGTCCGGTGCGATGGTAAATACATGTATATGTAAGTTTTCATTCATACATACATATACAGAAGTTAAACGCCTTTGCGTTGCCATTTTTACACTTGACTGCACTTTTAAGCCTTACAATGATCTTGCGGTTGATCTCCTTAGAGTTAGAAGAATTGGTGATCATAACTATCGTATCTACCCCGCTATAGATGATGATGACAGTAACGTTGTCGTGTATAGCTTAGTGATACGTCTTTAGGTTACAAAATCAGATTTATTTTCAAAATTAACCATTTACGTATGATTTTTACATAGATAGAATACAGTGGAAATATTTCGTAGATAACTATTTGGTTGCAAGTTGGTATGGTGATTTGTTTCTATCTATTTCTTCTTCTTCGACTACGGCTGCTGTGAGTTGTGCGCAAAATCAATTATATACGCACCATATTTAGAAGAGTAGTAAAAGAGTAGAGCCTTTATTGGTTTAGTTAGTTTAGTGGAGTTTTTGGAGGGAATTAAAATTTAAGATTTTCCATTGATCCTTGTCCGGGTCGTGGAACTTGTTAAAAATTATTTTCAAAAAATTGCAAAAAATACGATGTTGCCAGAGTTCAAATTTTTACCATGACCTTTTTTCAATTATTAAATTTAAGCTACTACTTTTTAACTTAATTTATGTTATTCATTTTGAGTGTTATTTTTCTCTTCTTCTTCTCCTCAAAATTCAACGTTGAAAAAAATCGAAAATTTTTTTGATTGAATAATAATTTTGGAAAGAATAATTTGTGAAAAATTTCCATAATTTTTTTTTTTTTAAATTAAAATAACTAGAATGTAACAAAATAAACCTTTTCGTTACAAAATAAACTTTTTCGTTACAAAATAATAAAATCTTCTTTCAATAGTTTAGAAAAATTTAGGAAATTCGAGAGGTCTTCATGTTGGGCTGCCGTTGCCAAAACACGACCTTCATTTCCTTTAACGGGAGTGAAACATCGTGATATCCTCAACATTGATGCCCTCTCAAGAATGGGCTTAGTATTACTTTCGAGGATTTTGATGTACATCTCAATCATTCCTCTAGCTAGTATCCCCATGGAAAATTGAACTGCTCACAGGAAATTGGCCGAAGGATTTCTTTCAGGAATGCGCTCTGAGGACATCTTCTAAAGTGCTGAATCTGCATACTGTGTAGCTTTCACCCTACCATTTCCCATTGAAGAACCCCTGAAGACTTGTATTAGTTTTATAGGTCGAGGTTTACCTGTGACTAGTGGGGCTGGAAGAAGTGTGATGCTCCTGCCTTGAATTTTAATTCTGGTAATATTCTTGCAACCGACACTTACCTGGGAATATGAAATTTCTGACTATACTGGTTTTGGGTCATAACTGCTGGGTACTGTTGGTACTGTTACTGCTGTTATTGGTGGTGGCTGCTTCTTTGGGTTAGACAGCGCTGGCCACACAATACAACACTATTCGGTTTTGGTGCTGCATTTGAAGCCATTTCGATAGCTTCAACCAATTTCGGATGAGATCTTGGCATTACAGTCGTTTAAAGTGCCTGCTGTATTGCTGTTTGTGGTGTGCTAATATGTACTTCTTCATCAATGTCTGTTGGCGTAGCTACAGTTCTCTCCGAAGGAGTCCGCTGCAATTTATCTAGTTTTCGTCGTATTCCTTCCAAATATTTTTCTGATTTTTCCAAAGACACAAGAATATACATAAGTCCTTCGTTTCCTTTGTTTTTTTTTCGTTTTTGAACCGAAATTTTTTAAATGACGCAGTGAAGGTTTTTTTTTTTTGAAAGCATTCGCTTTGTTACAGTGGGCTGAAAAAGTTACGCTGACTGATATTTTCCCAGGATCTTCATTTTTTCTTTATTTTAGTATTGTGGGCGAACTTTAAGGTTGCCTGGTTTTCATTGGGTATTTTTACTCTGACTTATAGTCAAAACTATGTCAATCATTTAAAAAGAACTTCATGCTTTTCTCATATTTTATTTTGTATTCCATGCATATTAAATCCTTTTTATTTTTCTACCCAATCAAAGACGTGATCTGATGAAGGTTTTTGTTTTTTGCTATGGATTACACATCCGCGAGATTGTACGGTCAAATTTGTGTGGAGCAGAAAGTTTCATTTTCAGTAGAATTTGTTGGCGAATGAATACAATTTTATTTCATTCTCTCTTCATTATTGAATCGAACTCGAATTTTATGCATGCCTTTTTTTTGTTTTTGGTTTTGTTTGCCTGGATTAGGTTTAGCACCTCACCCAATACTGTAAACTTCGGATTCTTTTTAAATTTTAAATTTAACGTGGAAAGGGATGATTGTGTATAAAATCTTGAGTACCACAAGGTTCTATAATTGAACCGTTTTTGGTTTTTTTTTTACTTATTCCTACCTATACAAATTATCTGCCTTTAAAAATCCAAGATTAATACGTACTTATTTAAAACTAATAATCTTGGTTGAGGGTAGCGCTACAGATTAAACAATGACCTAGAATGTATTTATTATTGGCTGCAAATAACTATGTCATTGGTAGGTAGGCAATTCCATATTCGAATGATGCATAAGACCGCTCGCTAATTTGTTTCCTTACTCAGGCAATTGAATTTGACAATGTCGGGTGGAGCTCAGAAATTGATAAGCTGGATCATTCGCGTAGATCAGGTTGTACAAGAATTTGAGCCTTCTGTTCATGAGAAATGTTTCGACAAAGCATTCAAGAAAGGAACCGACATAGGAAGAAATATTGGAAAATTTGGGCAAGTTAAATACAAATCAAATCGTGTCATTGGGACACCATGAGAGCCTTAGCAAACTTCATGCGCATGCATTGTGACAATATATTTGCAGACATTCTTAAAATTCGCAGGGAAGAGTACACCTTTCCAATTGTATTGGATATACTATTATCACAATAAGTAAAGTTGATATTTAGCTCATGACCCAGATTTTTAACCGACCTAGCATATGGTATGACGGTTCGGTTGATCTTAACTACTGGTAGATCACCTTTTTCATAGTCCCTCCTATTCACCAATAGACAGAAATCTGTCGGGGGCTTAACGTGAGCACCTATCTGCTAGCCTTAATCTCGCGGCAGTCGTAATGCACGGATTAGTAGACAAGCGAAAATCAGCGACCTCATGAGGCAGAGTATATTATATTCTGTCTCAAGAGTACCATTTTATGTCAGTGCATGCTTGACATTGGACTTACTGGTCGAGGAGAGACCTATCTAAAATCTATGGGTCACGGCACCCGGTTGATTTAGCGCAACTCTACGCCGAAGGCTAAGTGGCCATTCTTCAGATCGTCAGTCGCAGTATGCAATTAATAGAAGAGACATACTTCTTTGTTAAAAGAGGAGGCTCCCATCAAGGGGACTTCTCCATGTTGAGGTGACTAGTGCTACTACAGTAAAACTACCCTGGGCTTCTCATTCACGTGGTACCAAGTAAGCAATGTAGGCTACCCAATTGGTATGGCTTCGTAGTCCATGACCATAAGGCCATGGGTACTCCCAGTGGATCTTCATGCAAATCCTTTAAACGATACTGGTTATTCCGTGCGCTCTTAATCATATTGGCACTAAGTGATGGAAGTAGACCACGTGGAGTCTTGATCCGCCCTTTAAATCTGGAGAGGCTAGAGATTACGGAAATCACGCCAGTAATCTTATAGCCGCCCTGAGTACTAGATCCATAAGGTCTAAACTTTTCCAATTTACCAACAATGCATCGTCTTAGCCCATTGCCCAAAGAAGACTTTTATTTATTCGACTTGCGTGAGCACATAACTTCATTGTACGTGACATTCAGGTCTTATCAGGTGCCATCATACCTTACTACAGTAACCGATGATGAGAGATCCAAAGCCATCTTCAATACAACAATACTTCCAAGTTCAACAAATTTTTGTCATTAATGTATGCATGATTTCTTCTTATGTTCATTCTCCACGGTAGCATTGCATATCAGAAACTCCTTTTGCAGGTGCCTCACAAATAGACAATTCGACTTGCTTGGATTTATAATTCTGTAATTGAGATTATCCCAGTCAGAGATCCCATCAAGGTCATTTTTAAGCCATTAAGCAAATTGGCCTATCCAGATAAATTTGTACGTCATCAGCGTAAAGGTGGACCGAAGTATCTTCCAAAATGATGGGTAGACAAAATAGAAGAGAACCGAGAATAGAGCCTTTAGGTATACCGCAGTAAGGAGTTAAGGGAGATGTTGAGTGAGTGTATTAGCCGGGAATTGAATAGATATGAAAGCGTTGGTTAGGTCATTAGGATCAAGTTTACAAAAAGGAGAGTCTTTGTAGTACGCACCTAGACTGGCGCAGGTTACTCCATAAGTTTCTAGGGAGCAAAGGGGGTTTTACCTTCGAATTGAAGTACCTTCGCTTAGTAGAGCGTATGACAGAGATCTTTCCATTCCACACTGCTCTGTAGCAATTAAGATCAGAGTCAGAGCCAGAAATCCTGAACTGATAATACAGCAGATCTCTTTCTACTATCAGATTACGAACTTCATCTGAAAACCAAGGGCATCCACTGAAACGCAGATTCCGTATTGGGACGTACTTGTCGTATAAATATTTGAGATACTCAGTGAATACAACCGTCTCATCCACAACGTGACAGTTAAATACATTATCCCAGGGCATCGCCCTACATTGACTGAACAGGCAATCATAATCCAGACTGTTGTAATCGCGGTAAGCGAATGAAGCAGCCAAAGTAGCGAAATTGGCTGGAAAATTATATGTCATCATGTATAAGAAATCATGATTAAAACTATCAGGTGGGCTAACTTGGTTTACTAATAACACAGAGTCAGTGTGAACTGTTAGGGAGAAATCCAATTGAGTGTTGTAGTATGTCGGAATTGAATTGGGTTATTTGTATTTTTTTTTTTTTTGGAATATATGTAAATTGGTATTGTCAACTAACTCTCCAAAAATGTTAACAAAGTTCTTAAAAAATTTGAAAGTGTGTGTTGACAACAATCTAATAAAAGTGTGTTAGTAGTGCAAACATTATTCTTAAATGCCCAAATGATCAGGTAAATTTCTTCTTATTATGTTTGAATACAATTCTTTGGTTCGTTTATTCATTCATAACTAATGAAGCAAAAAAAAAAAAAAAAACCTGAATTACATCTTCTATTATTACACATTCATCATTTCTTAATGACTTAATTTTCAGACGAGAATAACTCTCAAATAATTTTCTTAATAATGCTTCAAATTCAACAATAGCGCCAACAACAATTACAACAGCAAAACAGTGTTATACTACTCTCCATTCAAATTGATGAAAAATCTAATTAGAAATAACCTTGAATCATGGACAATAGAAATCATCAATTTCTCATAATAATTCTTTATAACAAAAGACTTCTTCTATGTTGGTAATACTCCTCTCCTCCTCTATACCAACATGCTACTTGGTTAGTTTATGTCTTTTAGCAGTTACCTGTTTTTTATTATTTTTTTATTTTGAAATATTATCGAAACTCTCCCCATATATGTTGTGTTGCAATTAAATCGATCCACATCATGGCGCACACATCTCTCTGTATACATTCAAGCGCCACTCTTCTCCATATGGGGAAACATATGCGGTTCAACTCTCATATATGAAATGATCGTATGTGATATTTTATAAAGTCGAGCCATTCGAGACGAAGTTGGTGTTTTTTGTACCTACCTACTTCTCTTATATGCTTGTTGAGTCTCGAAAAATTTTCAATTGAACATTCAGTCGTATCTAAACCATTTCACTGGCGAGTATGTGAATTGAATAGTTCCCGTAACCCTGTGTGTAGTGTATAGAAGAAATAATAATGTTGGTGTTGTCGCGCGATCAGTGTTGCCGCCAACCGGTTCAGTTAACTTCCAATCATCGATCGGATTCAATCGAGATCATTGATCTAAAAATGTAATATAAAATTCGCGATCGATCGATCATATTATGTATGCTACATATTATATCCTAAAAAAAATAATAAAAAAAAAAATAATAATAAAATAAAATATCGTAATATCGTAATGCAGTAATCGAACAGTATATGTAGATAGATACTATATAGCGAGAGTTGGTATAGTTGTTGGTTGGTTGAGTTGGAAAATGTGCCAATATATCAGACAGTCTATATATCTCTAGTGTGTTACCGGGATGTGCTAATCATAATAATAAGAAGAGTATAGTGTGTATCGGCGGTATTCATCTACATATATGTATTATATTATGTATATCACTCTGTGGGAGATTTACATAAATTTATGATGATCGACTGAGATATCTATCTATACACACGATCGGTGCATATCAATTAGATGAGAGGAGTTTAGTGATCGCGGGTGTTATCTCTAAGTAGATACCGCGACGAGACGAACGATGGTATGCAGTTTTTTAATCGATATCAAGAAATCAAGGAATCTAAATAAATCATATGAGTCGTGATTGAGGATCAAGATTAATGATCTAAATATATTCTTCTTCTTTTTATTTTTTATTATTTATCAATTTATTTATTTTTTTATTTTTTCGAGTTCATTGTGCCATGATTATATTTATATCGCATCCTAAGATATTTATGACTATTAAAGGGATCTACACACGTGTGTGTAGTAAGTGGATTTTTGTATTCTGAGGATCATCTTTTATCGTTGACATTTACCAGCTGAGATTTATGAAGATTTGCTCTGTTTTCTTTTCCTTTTTTTTCTTCTTCTTCGTCCATTTTTAGAATTCTTCCATGATCTGAATATGTTTGTCAAGTGCATTTCTAACACTTACATTATATTCTACTATTGTCTATATAGTATATACTAAGTATTATGTACATATAGTAAATATTTACTAAGCGCATGTCTTGCACTGATATATGGAATTAATCATGTTTTTGTTTAAAGAGAATAAACCGTCGCTTACCATGTACCGTGTCTTTACCGCCTCTATGTATAACATATGAGCTATATACGTATGTAGAGCGCTGCCGGATACTGTTGAAGTGATCTTTAAACTTGTTAAAATCCTCGATAACGATCTTCATTGGAGCCAAGAGATCTTTGATCGTGTCGCGTCGTATACAATCAAATCATTGTTATACACCCTTCTTTTATAGAGGAAGTTGCAATTCTCATGCGGGATATTAACTTCTTGTTTTATTTTTATGTCTCTGATGCGTTTTATTTATAGAACTTTGAGAAACTTTCCAACTTTGTGATATTAAGTGCGAATAGAGTAAAGAGGTTAAGTCAGTCGAATGTTATTCACAACATAATGGTATAATTTTTATGTTGCCAAATCAACATATTTCATATATGAAGATGAGTGTGAATTTTAAACTTAGAGATGGTAGTAAAAGTGGCGGCACAAAAATATTTTTTTATAGTAATCTCATTTGGTAATTTGTCTTTTTTTTTAGTTGTTTGCATTTTAAAATAAAAAATAATTTGCTCAATATTAAAATGTCAAGAGAGTTTATAAGTAGTAGTAACTAGTAAAATATTGGATCTTTCCTTATTTCTTATAACCTCTAGCCTCCAGGGATGTTTTGAATGAAAAAATGTTTAAATAGAGCATAAGAAACGCGCCGCAGATGAAAGTTATACGGCGTACGATTGTATACGAATTTATGGTGAAAGAGAGTCAAGGTTTCATGGATTGTGGCGAAGAAAATTGGTGTCTTTATAGTACTATAATTTTATGAATTTTCATAATATAGTACCTACCTATATTACTTAATATTTAAGAAATTGGAACGGAAGTATGTATATGTATGTAATTCATAAAAATACCTGCGGGAGAAGTTATGTATTATCGTGTTTTATATGGTTTTGGTAAAAACTTATTAGTGTAGGCAAACAATTTCCTAATGTTTTATTGCATCTTACTTGAAAAGTCTGAAAAATAATAGCGCAACAGTTTTACGAATTTCGAAAGTCTTTTCCGCTGTTTGTCTCATACACAAATGGAGATCCTAATTTTTACTTAATTATTTTTTTTTTGCATATCTCTTCATGCGTTGATGCGATTTTCTGTCCGACGAACCGTTCTAGAAATATATGCGAAAAACCACTTCAAAAATCAAACTTGCATATATCAATGACCATACGAAATTTTATACGGGTTCATAAGATTTAGTCTTAGACCAATTCTAGCTTTTTTACTTGTTTTAGTTTGAATTGTTGACATAATTTTTTCTCTGGAAGCACAGACGATTTTTTTTTCTGTATAGATCTAATTCTATTTTATTGAAGATGAGTCATTGATATTTCTCAGTCACACATGTGGGGTTCCAGAAGATTCATTTCTTGGGCCTTGACAATTTAATAATGTAAAAAATCTGCAATTTAGGTGTTAATGAGAATTTTATTTAGAAGATTAATTGCTACCAATAAATTGCTTCTACTAGATGCTAATTTCTCGTGATTTTAGGGAAGCATATTAACTAATCTAAATAATCCCCTAATTAGGTAAATTATGGTTATATATAATGGGTGTTTGGTAAATATGTAGAATAGAGTATGCCAGTTGATTCTTTGTACTGCCCTAATTAAAATTTTGCTCCAGATCGTGTTCCTTCCTCACCAAATTTCAAGTTTTTAATTTATTACATAACATAAAAATGTTAATAACTTTTGAACGGAAGCAGATATTAAAGTAATTGCTTTTGTCATTGTAAAGGACTGTTAACGATTCACATTAAAAAGAAAAAAAACGCATGTCCATGGTCCTCGGCGTATAAAATTTGCGACCGTAAAAAATCTACTATAGAAAAGGCAATCCCTGGCATTTTTAGAATTTGCGACAGTAAAAAATTATTTTTTGAAAAATTTACTATAGCAAAGGCAATCCTCGGCGTATTTACAATTTACGACAGTAAAAAATTATTTTTTGAAAAATTTACTATAGAAAAGGCAATCCTCGGCTTATTACAATTTACGACAGTAAAAAATTATTTTTTGAAAAATTTACTATAGAAAAGGCAATCCCTGGCGTATTTAAAATTTGCGACAGTAAAAAATTATTTTTTGAAAAATTTACTCTACACATTTGTAAGAATTTTTTTTTTACGAGAATTCAACTTTATGGCTCTATGACTAAAAAATTCCATCGGGAAAGAGTGATTTTAGAGCAAAGCAGGGGGGCGGTGGCGAGCTAGAGTAAAAGTGTGGCATTCTTCAACCTACTTATTTGCTGAACACCCTATATTCATATATAATATAATATGCTTTGTCTACATATCGTTATAAGCCGACCTTCGAAATTTAGTTTTTTTGAGCCGGGTTCAGAGCTGTTTCTGAAAAGAAATATTTCTACGGGTTCGATTTGCGTTTGGGTTTAAGTAAAAAACTCTTTCAGTACTTGATTCAGTTGCTAGAGTTGTTACTAAAAAGGGTTTTTTTCTAGTTATAAAACGGAAAAACTATCGATCAACCTAAATCAGCTGTTTTTTTTTCGATGAGCTGATAAGGTTTGAATTCCATTGGATTTTGTAAAAAAAAACAAAAAAGTTCGTGTTTGAATTCAGTTTTAAAAAAGTTTCTACTTCGAAGCGATTTTTGAATTTGGCTTCAATTTGGTTCGAGGCTTTGACTAGTTTTGAGTAGTTGAGATACTAATTTCAATATGATAATTTAGAAATATTAATGCCGAATTGAGAGAAATTGTATAGCATTAGAGTTTTGTCTGTGTGATATTTATCTTGGGGTCTAATAGGTCTTACTATGTGTCACTGTTTAACCATAATATTTTGTTACGATGTCTATCTTTGTTCAAAAGCTTTGGTTCACTTTCTGGAAAATGATTGTTTTGTTATGAATTACCACCAGAATTTGGGCTTTTATAGGGATTTTTGTTCATGGTGAAAATTTGTGATCCTTAACCTTGGGAATACATATAGGAGAAATTGTAATATTATGTTGAAACAAACTTCGGTAATGAAAACGCTATTTCTAGTTAGAACTTGGTCTAATGAGTTCTGGTAATTGCAGTTATCAGATAGCTTAACTCCTTATAGAAACTGAAAGTGCAAGATTTTTTTTTTTTGAGAATATAGGACTAGGACGAACTTTAATTTAACCAGAATTATTTTCTTCAATGATTTTTCTTAGAGTGTCTAAAAACATAATGTGTTGTAAGGCGTCTTCCCTGTACTTACTGCAGGAATCAAACATATTCCAAACTGCTATTATGTCCAACTGGGAAGGGGGGGGGGGGGTAAATCCAAAAAGGCACTCATCATTAAATTCTGTATCTATATCGGTAAGGCGGATTTTTTGGTCATATCAATTTTTTGAGCAGGGGTATGGACCTAAAAATGGGGGGAAGGGTTAACAATAAAAACTAATGGGCTCCGTTTAGTCACACTCGGAATACGATCCGGGAAAAACAAAACATGAGCAAATTTTGTGGTAATTATGTGGTAAATTAAAAAATTTTGTGTTCGAAAATTTAACTGATTTTTGAAATATGCGGGGTGCAAAACGATACCACACTGACCCAATCCTAGAATTAACTCTACCAACAAAGTCTTGATTCACACAGGATTTATGTGCTAATTTTGCGCAAATTCTAAAAATTTTCGACTCAAAAATTTAATGGGATTTTTAAAAAATCAAAAGGGGGTGTGGTTGACATCCACTTCCACCCAACAACCATAATGAAAATGCTGTCAAAATTCTTTTGATTCACTCAAGATTTATATGTTAATGATTTGTTTAATCTAAAATTGTTTTGATTGTGTTTTTATTATGGCATTCCACGAAATTTTGTCTAGAATCACGTTTTTGATATGATTTATCACGATATCGTACCACTCTTTTCTTTTCATTTTCGAGCACAACATTTTTCAGTTTCGCACATAATTAGCAAAATTTTCTTAACATTTTGTTTTCCGGGTCGTGTGAGTGGCGGAGGAAGTTATGGCTAGACAAACACTAACTAAGATATGGAATAAAAAGTGATAACCAGATTTAAACAATGATACCTAGCTATCTCAATTTATTCGAGGAGGTTAAGAGGTATTTTTACAGAGATGAGCACTTTCTTGCTCTGAAGTTTTGCTATTATTTTTAAAACACTCTCTCTCGACGGAACTCTTCGTAAATAGATGCTTTGATAGAATTTGATTTTTAAAAAAGAATTCCAAGTTGGTTCTAATAGAGGGTGGACAATTTCTATAGCTGTACGATTTCAATTTAATAAATGAACAAAGAAAACTTTTTTGTTTGTTAAAAAATAACGCAAAAAGTATCTCAAAATTGGTATTTTTATTATTTTTTTAAAAGTTGCCAGATCATGAATTTATACAATTTTCTTCTTTTTTTTTCTTCAAATAGAAATCTTAGTTTAATGAATTTTCGCTAAATTGTCGTTATTTTATCTAATTCGACACTGTACTGTACTATTTATAGATCTAAATATAATTGCCATCCAAATGCGTATAAATTGTATTTATGGCATCATAAATTTCATAATAATTTTCTACTTCACACTTCCTCATTTATTTCATAATCATCCGTCACGTTTCTGTACATTTTGCGATATTTCAGTATAATAAACATGAAGCATAATGCCATGGATGAGAGATTGCATGCATATTTTTCTAGTTACAGATTTTAATGAATTTTCCCGGCTTTTCTTTTTTACTCTCGATTTTAGTTATACCTACACTTTTTGAATTTATTTAGTTTGAAATATTTCTTACAATATAATTTGTATCGGTAGTAGACGATTCTATGTAAGAACAATCAAATGAAAAGAAACTTTCTGTGCTCTCTAAATATAGGCTCGAACACCCACTATGGTATACCACAGATCGAATGCATATTTCTGCAAAACTTCTGGTTAGACCGTGTTTGAAAAATTATTTAAAGTTGATTTTCGAATTTTTTCGAAAATCATTTAATATCGAAAAAAGTTTTATAAGGATAGATTTTCGACACTCTGATTTAAATCGTTTTTCCTATTAGTATATTAAGAAAATGAAATTTTTTTGCATACCTAGCAACTCTAGGTAGATGCTATTTCGGCAAAATGAAATTATACTTGTAGCGAATATTGCAAAACATGTTTTCTTATTTTTATATGGTGTTATTAATAATATTAAGTATATAAATACATTTTGAGGGATTTTTGTTTAAGAAACACGTTATTTGTGAGCATAAACAATATTTATATTTTATTTGAAGTAAGCTCTGTTTGAATCTTTAAGCTTCCATCACCTTTACGGCAGTAAACATATTCCCCAAAGGAAAAAGTCTGGTCTCCTTGAAGAAATTCAGCTGTTTAGCCAGATTTTGAGTGCCCCATAAGAACCGAAAACCGTTCTCCAGAAAATGATGATTACATCGACCGAAACAAATGGGGTAATCTTACCTAGCAATGATCTTGCGTTTTAATGTTTTAAGATTACTTTGTTGTGTATCTATTGATTCGATCGTTCTGGCCGTTATTGCGTGAGAGATCTTTTTAAACGTATTATTCGGCTATAAATAATGATCACCACCAGTAAAGGTAAAGATACACGATGAGAGACTTTTGTTCTCCTGTTTCCGGTTTAAAAAAACTAAAATCTCCGAAATGTTTACACGGCAATAGACTTGTCTCTGGAGATGAAAAAATTTGATCTCCGGAGACCTTAATAAAAAAGTATAGAGACACGTCTCCGAAAAGTATACACGAATTTTGAAGTTTAGTCCATAAAGGTCTCCAGAGATCTTTGTTAAATGTCTAATCAAGAGATTGTTAGAAAAAGTTATCTGAAAATTTATTAATATTTTTATATTATGGGAAAAGTGAAAAAGCTTAAACAAATTTTACGGGATAAACACAATAAATTTAATTTGTTTTTCCTTTTCAAAAATAACCAGTTTATTAATTTCTTTGTAACAATTTTTCAAACTCACTGTATTCCTTTTCCTTTCCGAGTAGACCTTAACTTAAACACTTAACTCACCAGAACACAAAAATAGTCTCCGGAGACTTAGAGACGACAAATGAACAAACTTAACAAACTTCAGAGACCGAAACTGGAGACCAGTTTGTTTTAAAATACACGAGGGGAGACTGGAGACCACTCTATAGACTAGCTCTCTTTTGTAGCTTTTTTTCGTCTCCGAAGTATATACAAGGATCTCTCATAATTTCTGAAGGTCTGAACAGTTCATAGTAAATCATATCCTACTTATTCCATCATCAGATGCACAGCATAACCTTAAAATCATGGTTCTTTTTTGGTGTTGATGGCTCTTGTCTTCACCCATAATCTTTCGAACGTTTATAGTTATCGCAAAAATCTATTTCTCAAATCACCAGTAATAATTCGGTGTAATCAACTTTTTTGCTTTTTTGTCTTTCAAACAGCATTTCGGAAATGGTATTACGTTGTTCAAGGTCTCTTTCGCGCAATTGATATGAAACCCAATTTGCGCTTTTTTATCACCATTTTCACGGCATGTAAACGCTGTGGAATACATGGTTGGCTAAAATTTTAATGCTGCTGATAATTCTTTTTGAGTTTGGTACGGATCCTCGTCAAATAAAATTTTCAATTCTGCATCAAAAATTGTTCCCGAGTTTTTCAGAACAATCTTTATCACTGAAATCGAAATTTTTACTTTTAAACTATATCCAAACTAATACTAATAAGTTTTTATGGACGGAGGTAAAATAATCACCATAAGTTTCAGGCATTAAGTTTTCGGTAGGATTTTTATTTAAAATAAAATTATTCAGAACCACTTCCTCCCGCAAATGCTGTCTTGTAAGTACAGAAGTTTTCATTTTCAATCGAGTTAAAAAAGTGATTTTTTAAAACTTCAAACTTCGCATACTGAATATATGACAGCTGGCACCTAATATTTCCATAATGCAGTGTTGCCAGATTAAAAAAAAATGCTGCCTGTACTAATAACGACACCTATCGGAAATCCATCAAAACTTATTTATATATCCAATAAATTGGGAAACAGTCTAATTACAGACTTTTGAATTACAAAGAAGTAAAATAAGACATATTTTTTATATTATCTTTTAATTCGGAATATATTATCTATTTCAACACCATTGTTAGTCGTCAGTTTAGCATAGGCAGTTAAGTAGTGAGCTTTGAAAGGAGCTCTTGTATAATACTAAAGAAGAATGCCGAAAAAAAGAAATCAAATTGAATAACACCAGAAAATTAAGTTATAACACTGACCTGACCATAATAAATCTAAATATGACAACACCATTTTCTATAAATAGAAACCTTAAAATTCGATTTTAATGTATAATTTTCCATGATTTTGTTAGTTATATTACCATAATGTACACACTTAGTCACGAAACCGTTATGACATTTATTGCCATAAAATTGTGTGATCAAGATAGTAAAGGCATGTAAATTTTTGGTAGAAATTATGAAAGGAGATAGGTTATTGAATTTTCAAAACTACTGAAGAAGTCATACATAGACTCTAGCAATCCTCTCATATATAACTGACCTCAAGTTTCCATGTTGTATTTGGATTTCTGTTCCTACTGAAAATATGTACATATATTACTTTTGTACGGTGTTCCATAACATACTCTAAATTATGGCATATGAGGACGCTCCCGAGGTAACGCGAAACTGCGGTCACCTATAAGGCAACTATATAACGGAATAGCTAAAAATATTAACACCTTTTCGGTTATTTATTGATTAATAAATTATGGCAAAGTTAGTATAACCATAATATCATGAATTCCATGTAAAGTCCATTGTGCATCTAAAAGCAGTATATTTTATAGCTAGAGTAACATTTTTAGAGACTTTCAATTGCTGTTCGCTTCACTTATCAATAATTTTACAGTGGTAAGCAATATTTCAACTATAATTATCACTTATGACTAACACTTTTTTTTTTACTGTTAATATTTTCATTTATATTTCTTTTATGATCTAACATAAAACAAGACTGTTCGCTGTTGCTTACAAGAGCTGCGTATGTATATTAGTTATACCCTAAAATTCTTTCAACATTTTCTCACAGATTTTAATCTAGAAAAGTCTATGAAAAAAAAAGTTTGAGTATCATTGGTCAGGTTGAGTTGGCTGCCAGGACATTGTAGGCTTCAGATTCAATGAAATTGCGGACCGTCTTACAAAGGCAGGATCCTAATTTTTGTTTATCGGCTCTGAGACTATTTTTGGCCGAGCTTATTTTTGGTTACATTAGTCAGTTATCTTTCGGCACAATTTAGATTTTTGAGAAAGATCTAAAAAATAAGCGGCCCAGTGCGAGTCGGACTCGTTCACGAAGGGCTCCGTACCATCGTACAAAATCGTTACAAAATCGCCGAAAAAATCACATTGCTTGTATGGGGGCCCCCTTTAATTTTTAATTTTATTTTATTTTTATTATTTGTTTTTATAGCGGCAAAAGAAATACACACCCTGTGAAAATTTCAACTGTCTACCTATTACGGTTCATGAGATACAGCGAAGTCTTAGTATTAGAGTTCTCGTTGTTACCCTTTGGGTACGGAACCCTAAAAATGGAAAAAAATTTAAAATATGAATGGAGTCCCAATTTTCATTATCGCCAGTTCCAAGAAGTTCAAAATTTTTAAAACGATCTAAAAAAAATTAACTTCCTAAACAAACCAATTTTCACCATAAAAATTTTGTAATTTAGCACTGAGACCAAAACCGACTTAAAAATCAGAAATGGAACCAAAGAAAAAATTTGCGCCATACCGTTATAGAATCACTAGAACACAGTCTTTGGTATCATAGACCTCTAAAAACTGCTCTCATCATTCCTGCAGATTAAAATTTCTAACGGGTTTCTTGTCCTTCCCACAGAACTTGCCACAGTCCCCAATTCCAGAAGAAGCCCCATAGCCTAGTCTTACAAATTCTGTGGCCTGTTGTTACTAGCAAAAGACAAGAGTGCCGTCCTGACGCACCGACGATAATTATTGCCATGTGTCAAGTCTCATCGATCTGACAAGGAAGTGACTGTTAAGTGTTTGTGTGTGGTGTTGGGGGTCACTGTTCTGATTCGCATCTTCGGCTCTCATCTAATATAAGTGAGTTGCAGACTTGAACAACATCAACATGAAGCTAACCAAACAATTCACCTGACTACAAACTCTCTTGGTATGCATAGAAACGATGCTCTCGTAATGCTGAAATTTGGGTGGATCAACTGATACATATCACACACGAGGCCTAATAGACCGGCAACTGAAACAGTGTGTGCCTTCACCAACAGAAATCTGAACTCGCTGGTCAATATCCGACAACTGATTAGACTTCTCTACAAGAGTCTCTTAGCCCTGTCGTCGTGTCCATATTTAAGCTGAGAATTGGATTTGGGTTTGCTAATATCCGGATATCCGGATACCCGAATCTGCAGAGTATCCGATTCCTGAAATCTGGATCCGATCTATTCGGATCCAGACTAAGCAAAAGAGATTCAAAATTTCATCCAGATTGCATTGCTTTATTGGGAATATGTAAATTCCATGTTATTTCCATTTTCTCAATAAAACAATGAAACATTTTTGCTAAGTCTGAATCCGGATAATTCGAATCCGGTTCCGGATAGTGTGGATCCATTTCCGGATAGTTTGGATCCGAATCCGGATAGTTCGAATCTGGATACTAGGATCCGGATACCAGGATTTGAGGAATCGGATCCCAATTATTCCGGATAGTCCGGATAGCAAACTATCCTAATACTTTCAACTCTAGTCTACATCCACCTCGTGCTATCTGCGCCATCTATTGTACATATCTTGCAACCTCCAAAGGTCTTATGGACATATGGATATTGAAGTTAGCTAGAATTGATATTTTTATAATGATATTCTTCTTCTTACTATTTCCTATAGGTTAAGCATCTGTTTAGTTTCTTGCACGTAACATAAAATTTTAAGTATCCACTACTAGTAAGGCTTGGCTATTTAGGCCTATATCTATAGGAAGTTACAGTTAGGGTTGTTAGGGACCCTATATTTTGTGATTGAAAATTTAAAGACGAGCCGGGGAGTATTGATTCGACTGGTTATCATTTCTCTGATTTCTGGCTTCCCATATATTTTTATATTGGCATAACTTCAATTCATGTCCAATATGGCCACAAAAATTACACTTCACTTGAATTGAACACGATACACTCGCGAATTACTTGGTTTTGTGTCAGATGCAGTTTGATTGTTTCGAAATTTTTTTTTTAAGTTGGTTGCGGTTAAAACTTTTGCTCCTACAATCACGCAGTTCAAAATTTTATTTTTATTTATATTTTTCGTATTATTATTCACTTCTTGTTCACTTGATGTTGACGGTTGTGTTGTGTGAATTGTGTAGGCATGTAATGTGGGGTGTAATGCGCCATTTGCCTGGTTATTTTTCCATAGTCCTTTTTCAGATTGGGTTATATTTAGACTTCCTTGGGGGTTATTTGGTGGCAAGGAACTCGCTTGTGCCTGAGCCGAGCTCATCAGAGGGGAATTGAGATTAAACTGCATGACTAGTCTTAGGTACGGAGCACTTTGTTGGATTCACTTCATATCTAATGCTTTTTGGGTGAGATCATCTAAAGTTCCTTCACCTATTCTAAACAGATATTGTCACAAATGGGGATTTATCACACCTATTTTTAGCGCACTCATAGCTAAATCCTCCAATTGGAATTTTGCCAGCGGTACTGCTGCTGCACCACCATATTTTGTGTCAGCCGCCTCTTTACATAAAGGTAATAGCTGTTTTAATCTTGCCGTAAAGACTGCTAAGGTTTTGAGGGGCAACTGACGTATGGTAATTAGTTAATTTACCATATCCTGGTACGTTTCCCGGGGGTGATATGTTACGTCCTATTTAGACGTTCTTCTACTCCTCTGAATGTCGTTGGAAGATCTGAGGTGAACAGCTGGTACATGTCTCACTTCAATTCGAACTCTGTTTGGGAGAATTTGTAGTAAAATAATTTGTTCTTGAGCCGACAGGCATTGTGTCACTTGCCTACAACAACCCAACATATATGGGCGTACATATTTGATTTTCCTAAATTTTCTTATGATCTTAGAGACTAATTTTACAGTTTTCGTAACATAGTACATCCTTTATGAAGTTCTTATAATTATAAAGCCTAAAAAGAGCTATAAATTGTTAGCCAACTTTGTATATCCCGGAAGACACTTTAACCTAAAAAAACAAACAAACATAAAATCGAACTTTTGTTCTGGCCACTTCCTGAGATCAAATTTAATTTTCCACTAGTAGGTGTGTGGTCGATTTAGTTAAACTGGAGGCTTTTTTTCCGCCTTGTATACATGTCCACTATAAAACGAGATTATTTTGAATAAAAGTCGATACAATAAAAAATGTAAAAAACAAAATACAAAAACAATTTTCTGTTAATTCTTTTCGGATGGTTTAAAACGAAAAGACACAGTGCAGAAGAAGTGCCTTCGGTCTCATATTGCAACTTTTGTTTTGTATTTACTGCGCTGAAATTCCAGGTGGGATATCAAACTACATCACCTGGAGACCTTTTCAAGGGCGTGAAAGTATAGCCAAGTGGCATAAACACTGGGGAATGTTCTTAGTGGAATGTGAGTGTCTTGTTTTTTTTTTTTTACTTACTGTGAGGAATTAAGGACATTTTTTTTGGTGTAGTTGTTGATGTTATTTAATACGGGAACACATTTCACTTGAAAACATTAAATTAAAAGATACAACGAAAAAGAGAGAGAGAGAGAGAGAGAAAGATAATAGGATGTAAAAAATCACCCCTTATGCAAATATTTGTATACAAAAGAAATTGTAAGTTCAAAGACGAGGAAGTACACATTAAAAAAAAAAAAAAAAAAAAAACCATTACCTGTGAGAAAAAATATAATAAATTCAAATTGTCTTGTTGTTTTGTCAACATAATTCTGACCTTTGTATTCTCATCTGGTTAAATAATGTCGTCAAAATGTTATTAAAATTTTTGTTACAGAAAAATTCCAGACATAAAATTTTGCTCTATTTTTTTTACCCTTACACTGATCTTTGCACCTGGTTTTAATGCTTCCTTCCTGTACAAATTCCATAAAGAGAGAAGTAAAAAAAAAAAATAAACACCTCCTGCAAGCTAAAAAGCGATGCTTTATTTATAGCGCCAGCTGCATTTCGTTTAAAAGTTTTTATGTATATATTTATTAGAGGATGTGTAGAGCGGTCCTTTTTAAATCTATACAAAATACATTAAAAATGGATTTTAGAAAACTATAATTATTCATGATTATGGGTTTTGATGATTATGGACTTAAACCCCATAGTAGAAAATGTTAGCCTGAACAAAAGTTTTGTTGCTAAAAAAAGTCATCATTATCCTGGGAATTTGGACCATTATAGGGAGATCAACGTAGAACCAAATGTTATTTTGGTAAAAATAAATAAATAAATAAAAATAAGATTAAAAAAAGGTGGTAAAGAAGGCTGCAACTTTGAGAAAAAATATGATGAATCACATCTACATGTTTTTGTTGTTTGAAATTTTTTTAAGCCGACATCTGTGGTTCTGAGTCATGGATCTTAAATTTTCGCATAAATTGGACACAAAAAACCTAGTTTTGGTGATGTTTCTTTGTTTTAAGTTTTTAGAATAAAAACAATTACTTAAAATTTTAAAGATTTTAAGCTCTACGACTAAAGAGTGAATATAGAGAGCGGCGTACAGAGAAATGTGTAAAGCTTGAAAAGAGAAAAGAATGACGAGTTTAAGATTTAATGAAGTATCTGTGGTGTAAACATAGTTTGTGAATTTTGTATTCTGCAAGATGTTTCATTAAAATTAGCAAAGTATTTGTGTCAAGTCTTCAAGTTAACTTAGTTATATACGCCAATATTGCTTGGAAGTACCTGTTTTCTGAGATTTTGAATAGTTGTACGACTGAATTGACGACTTATTGGTCATTATGAAAATCTAATATTGCAACTTGCTGTGAGATAATGTACGGTAAGCAAAGAAAGCTAAAACGATTTTTTTCACGTCCGTAAGATCTTGAAGGATTTAAAAAAAAAACGATCCTGTAGTCATAGTTATTGGTTTTAGCCATGTGGTTATGTACACTACATTTATGAGGGATGAAACATGGCTAAAAATAAATCAAAATATAGCTTGCAAAAATTAGTTAGGTGTGTGAAGCTAGGAGAGGATAGGCAGTTGAGCGGACCGAGGTAATGACACATCTCGAAGTGTAGTGTTCACTGCAAGGCGTTCAGTTTCTGGATAAATCACGAAGTGAATGCATAAATTTGTTATGTCATCAGATTCTGAAGTAGAAATCTTGTATTTGTCAAGTAGTGCAACTATATTGCATTTTTTAAAAAAGTGTACTTGCCGCTGTCTTACTTTCCACATGATAAATACGAAACGTCTGGAATTTGACGAATTTCATCCACATAAATATTATGAAGATTTACATACCTATAAATAAGCATAAAATTTCTCAAATCATAAATTCTGCTGGCCATACGCGCAAATCTTTCTAGATTGCCTATAGATGTCAACTTTATCTTGTATGTTACGCCCGTCGACAGAAATTCTAGTATATCACCAACTATGACATCCTACCCTTCAAATAAAAATGTTTCACAAAAGTTTCCTTTTTTTGGAGGGTATTACTGGCGTCGTTTAGGCCAATTAATGTAGTTCGTCCAGTTACAGTACACTTTCTTTCGGCCATATTGAATCAAGAGCATTTCATGGACTGTAACTTGAGAACTTTTAAGTATTTCTTGTGTAACTTGAAGATGATATTTGTGTGTACTTTCCCGATAATCAATACTGAGTTGATTTTATAACACTGCTCTTCTGTCTTTGACTAGGCAACCTAGATGATAGGTAACAAATTCTGCACATGCCAATAATTCTTAAGGTTGATGCACACTTACCGGTACAGCACGAACTGTCACAGATAGACATCGACCGGCACCGGCATTTTTCGTGCACATATAACGATATAAAACGGAAACGAAACTTTCAGTTAAGGCAGGTATCGTGAGAAAACTATAGAAAAGTGATCCCATGTTAACTTTGCGACTAGACCAGTAACCGACAAATGCCAGTGTTGTTTCTAGTCACTAGTAGTGCCTAGCCTGCTTCACTTAGACCTTCAGTGGGTCCATTGTGCTCCTTGACCTTATGGGATAACCTTTCAGACCGCCCTAGATCCATCCTGCTTCTCTTAGGAATATCAGGATACATCTGAACTCTATTTTTCAGTTCACCCAGACTTGAAAAGAAGTAGCTACCTAATAGCTTACCTCTTTTATTAATTAGAGCGGGATACTCGCAAAGTACTTGTTAAGCGGATTCGATTTCCTTCGAATCCTTACAGCTCCGGCAGAAATCGTTCGTTGCTATTTCCAGTCTTGTAGCATGGTTTTAAGTGGCCCAATGACCTGTAATGATCCCTACGTTGTATTAAAAAAAATAAGAGTCACAAATTACAATTTTGGATACGTATCCAAAAATACTAATGCCAAATGTATTTTGAGAGCAGACAGTACCAATATAATGTGAACACAATATATTGGCAGAAGTAAGCGAATATTGCCAAGCCGAGTGTATGAAAAAAAAATTCTCAAGTAAATTCCCAAGAAAAAATTTAATTTTTTCAATACTAGAAAAAAAATTGTTAGTGGCCCAGGAAATCGAGTTTATCTAATTTTGTGAGCTATCTCAACTCGCTCGTCTTTTTTTTTCTGATCTATTTTGTAAAAATCTCTCGAATGAAAATTTCTTGTCATGCAGTCTGGTCCCTTTTTACAGATCGCAACGATCACAAAAAATTTATGCTTCACTTCCAGAAGGTAATTGGAAGACCTCAAAACGAAGTTGTGAAGAATTTCGAATTTTAAAATGAATTATGTTGTGAGGCCAAGGCCAATATGTCTATTAGAGGTCTCAAACACAAAAATTTCCTCAGTATTACCCATGACAATAGAGCTTGACCAAATTCTTTATAAATAAAAACTTCTTAATCACATTGATCATCTAGATCAGGGCTTCTTAAACTGTTTTCATTCACGACCCCATTTATGATTGTGATTGTGATTTTGCAACCCATAAAATATAAAATAAAGATAATCTAAACATTTCGCGATGATTTATTATTTAGCTAACAATATGAAAAAACATAGTTTTAGAATTTGTAAAAAATATAAAATTAAAAATTTCACAAAAATATTTCGCTAAGCGACCCGATTTGGAGTCGCGACCCGCAGTTTAAGAAGCCCTGATCTAGATGATAAGTCATGAAGAATAGAGACGTTGTGGATCACCTAGAATCTCAGTTTTTCGACCTTTAACCTATTTCGGATTATGAAAAAGTTCATAAGTTAAGCCTTTGGAAAATAGTGTAAAATATCAAAAACTGACACAAGCTATAGTTGAATTTATAGTAGGTGGTCAGCCCTGCCCATTTAATGGGCTACATCAAAGAAGAAAATATCAATTATCTGATTACCTTCAACTTATAGACATTGAGTTAGGGGGAGGAAAAATTTTATTGTCGGTATATGGATTTTTTTTTAACTACTCCAGTAGTCATGTTATCTTCATTAATTGAATTCTTTTCAACACACTCATCAGTCTCATACAGGGTAAACTTACCTGTCGTTCGAACATGCCTTTTATGTCCAAATGCAAAATTTGCTTGTTCTTCCAAAAAATTCATAAAATTTTATTTGTAAGCTTAGATGACATAAGGAAATTTCTAGGATGAGCAAAATGGAAGTATATATGTACCAGGAAATGAATAAAAATCTCCAAATCGGGGCTAAAACAGTTTGACTAATGTTTTTATAAATTCCTAATTCTCGTTATGACCATGTTAGGTCTCTTTCTTTTTTTTAGACTGCATCAGATTAGAAAAATTATTCCAAGGCTAATGCAAAAGCAATAAATAAATATAAAATATCTAATTGTACAAAGAGATGTTAATAAAGCATGGCATTTTCATAAAAACATTTTAAATAATTTTTTTTCCAAATATCGACCAAGAACTTTATAAAATGGCGCATTACCTGTCATTACCAAAAGTAGCAATCAGTGTGGGTACAAAAGTGCAATAAAAAATTAAGAAAAGTAATAAAGTTTTGCTTATTTTTCTTTTTCCTTTTGTATTTCACAAGTTTTCTTTATTAATTCCAGTAAACCTACATGCTGCATTGAATTTGAATGCGTCTGACATTTAGTTTTCTCACACGCGCCTACAGAGATCCCGAACAAAATTAAGCCTCAAGCTGTTTCCATGGTGTTATAAAGTGTGTTTTCTGCAAGATTTCGTCATTTTCATATTCAGAAATTATTTTATATTTAGTATGAAATTTATGGCTTGTAATAAATACTAAATTTTTATTTTTTAATATCTTCTGAATATTATTTGGCTGTGGAGGAAATATTTTATGTTTTCAATATGAATAAATGTCTGGGGTTGAATAGGGTCTATCTACATTCTACTAACATACTTACGAGACACCCCTTATGTCTGAAAAAAGCTCTTAATTTTACTTAATTATTTTAAATTAAGTGTATACTTGGAATTTTTGTTTTTTGTGAATTCAACTTCACTTCTAAGATCAGAGCGTCATAAGTAGGAAATGCATGATCAAGTTTGTCATCTTTGAGTCACTACGACACGGCTATACCAGATCTGATTCATTTAATTTGTTTTTTGTGTGTTCTCTTGTAATTTATTTGCGAGTCAATGGCTACAGTAGTAATTCAACCAGAACGAACCACTTAATTAAAATATTGAAACTTTTCATGTTGTCCCTTAAATTCGTGTTTTTTATTTTATTTATTTTTTATTATTATTAAGCCAATCTCCGGGGTACCCTATGATGCAAAACATAGCAAGGCAGAAAGGAATTAGGAAATGTGAGAAGAGTGACGGAGGTGCTGATATATGTCACCCTAAAACCTTTGAAGATTGTATGCCCGGGAGGAAAGATAGAATATGGTAGACTGTTCCACATCCGGTTAATTCGGGATAAAAAAAGCATCACGGAATTTTCTTATACGGTTGAAAGTAATTTGAAGGATAAAAAGTTAAGCGCGTTAGATCATTCTACAAGGGAACAAACTAGATATTTCATCAGAACATTGACCATGCATGTAGCGATAAAGGAGCGAAGGGCATTAAACATTGAGGCGGTGCTCGAGTGAGTCGATATAATAAGTAATTCACCAACGAACTTGAAGGCTCTCTTTTGGATAATATCCAATGAAGCTAAGACTGTGTGACCAGCCCCGTCCCAGATATGGGAATTGTATTCCATTCTAGGTCTAATGTAGGACTTGTAGAGAAGCGCTAGATTTGATGGGTTGAAATATTTCTTATACTGAGAAATCAGAGACATTTCGAAATCCAAGACATTTCGATGCTTCTTTGGCAACAGAGAAGATGTGATCAGTCCAGCTTAACTTACTGAAAATATTAATGCATAAAGACGGTGTTTTGTAAATCAGGGATCAATCAAAAGAAACAGGAATTGGTGAATTGTGATCTTCAAATTTTATCTTATGATGTTCCACGGGATACCCATGATGCCGCAGCATAGCCTTGGCTGAAAATGAAGAAGAGTGGGGAATTGAATTGAGGATTTTTGGGCTGAGCCAAGGAGGTGTCTGTGTGCATCAATCTTGAGCGAAATGGAGGAGGATGACAAACTATTCTACATTTGTACTGGTCTGCTTACGAAGGATTTGCGGAATTTCATGGTAAGATTGAATCTGATTTCGAGGGTGAGCTGTGATTACAGCTCGTGTTCTGCGCATAGGAAAAATCCTACAAGGAATCATGGAGATTTCGTCAGAGTAATAGCCATAGAAGTAGCGATAATAGAGAGATCATAAAGACATCCGACATTACGCCGGTGCTTTGGAGAATCAATAGTTGCTATTCATTGCTAATAAGCCGGAAGGCCTTCTTTTGGACTTTGTCTAACTCGCAAATGCAGTACGTTCAGCCCCTGCCCAAATATGGAAATTATATTCTAATTTCGGCCTGATATGAAACTTCTAGATTTGCGGTAAGTCTGATGGAGTAAAGAGATGAGATAGCTTTGGATCTTACTTAGATGCATTGATTTCGACGGATTCACTTTGCTCAAAGCGAGGATATTATCCAAGTCGTTATTCAGTGATATTTTAATACAATCTGGTTTGACAGATGTGGCATTGTCTCTGGAGTCCGCAATAGTGTCAACGGAGTAAGCGAACTCAAGGGTACTGTCATCAGTGAAACTATAGATGGGATTGAAAGTAAGGCAAAGCATATCATTAATGAAAATTATAAAGAGAGATGGAGAGATATCAGAACCCTAGGGCACACCGGCATTTATATGGGGGTTCTGATGAAACACCATCTAGTACAACCCGTATCAGGCGACCGAAAGAAACACAATTTTAATCTATAATACAAGAGGAGGGGAAGCAGAAACCAAGTGGTTTAAGTTTAACTAAACGGCTGGATGCTAGGCTCTATCAAAGGCCCTTGCAATATGAACAAATATGAAATTTAGCATTTACTTACCAGTTTTTTTTTTATAAAATTCAATAAAGAAGATAAGAACACAAATTTGAGATTATAAGAAAAATATTTTTCTGTATGAATACTATTTTAGAGCGCAGGAGCTATTAAAATCAAACTTTTGTCAGTTTTTCGTAAAAACATCGCACATGTTGTAGTTGTAAGTTAGGGCTCCAATGCAGTAGTGAGACAGTCTGTTTCATGGTTGGGAAATGTTTCTCAAGGGTCTTGGATATGGACAACAATTAGAAATACAAATGTAATATCTTAATATCACAATTTTGTACTCTTCGGCTGATAGCCATCCTCTTTAATTACCCCTTTACAAAAAAAAAAAACCAAAAAAAAAAAAACTTTGTACAAACCTCTTCCTACCAACTGGCATTTCCTGTCATGTACTTATATGATCGCCTAAGCAGTTAGAGGATATTGATGACATTTTATTCCTTACCTTTTTTTTTTTTAGTAGCAGACAAAATGTAATTTCAAAAATGCAGTGTAACAAAACCTCCTCCCCACTCTTAACTCATAAAATTCTAAAGAAAACATTTATCCGAAAATTTTTATGTTTTCTCTTTTTAGAGAGTTTTACTATGAAATAAATTCATAGCGAATTTAGTCAATATGAAATTGATCGAGTTTGCTATGAAATACGAAGCTCGAGAATAGAGTGAAAAAAAACTCGTTTACAATCGTATATAATTCACACTCAAAAAATATTTTAAGAGTGCATATATAAGGTTGGCGCGTACTGAGGAGTATACAGTTCCTGGTAATATGAAACGCCTTTTTTTTTTAAATTTTTCCGATTGTAAAATAGTTTTGTCCACTCTTTTCTCTTTTTGCAAAATTTAGTTTTAGTAATTGTAAAAAGATTGCACTAAGTATTTATTTCAAAATTAGATTATATGAGACAATATGCCTAAAAATGCATCAAAGAGTTATATCCGGTAGATCAAATCCCAAAAGTAGAATTTGCCCTTGATTGAACGTAATGAAAAGTGAAAATCTCTCCTAATTTTTATTTTTTTTTACTTTCTGCTCCTTCCATGCAATCAAAATTGTCATCTCTAAATATAGTTTGTAGTTGAACTTTAAGTTATTTTATAGCCATTTTCTTTTTCTCTCACTCATATGATGATAAATATCTTATTAAGCTGCACCAGACTACCTACACACATAAACACCTATTAATTTTTTTTTTATGCAGAATAACTTCCTCAAATAATAATTATAAGGAATAAAAAAAATAAAATAATTAAAAAAAAAAAAAAAACTAACAAACAAACAAGATCAGTAAAAATCGAATATTTAATCATATCCGCTTCAAGATGGTTATGAGATTCGTCTCATCATCGAGATTGCTACCACAAACTAATTACAAAAATCTAAAATTATATCTATATAAGAAAGCATACTTGTATACCTCCAAGGTATACACAAAAATCAACTTCCGTTCTCATGCTAGAAAAGTCAAAATGTAACAAAAAAAAAAAGACATATAAATTCATCTGGAAAGGTAATTTTTTCCCCCACCTTTTTTTTTTTTTTTTTTTTTGTTATTGTTAAGTTGAAAATTTTTCTCAACAAATGTATAGTACATACATACATACAAATAAAGATCGCAATCAATCGATAAGATTTAAGATATTTCTCCCATCTCAGAATATTATAAGAGTCCCGCGATCATCCGAAGATATTTTTTTTTATCATCTCCATCATCATCATTGTGCGGAAATACTAATTTCACTTTAAAACGATAATTTCGATCGCAGTAAGATAAGCAAAGAAATTATATTCGAGAAAGGTAAAAAGGTATCATGTTCAACCCGGATCACTTCTGAGATGTATGTATATTCTGAATAAGTAAAAATGAAGAAGAAGACGAATAAAAAAAAAATAGAAGGACTGCGCTGTCAGACTATCTATTAAAATCATAACGATCAATGCGCGAGCATGATCATTTTTACATCGATGTTGGTTTTTTTTTTTACTATTTTTGTCATATCAACCAGAGTTCCTCGATTTTGATTTGATGATTTGAATTCGGACAGTGGGGCTTCTCAATTTCGGACAACATAAAAAAAAACAAAAAATTTATGTTTATGTGATCGATTTTGATAGAGATGTTTTTGGGTGGTCTAAAT
The DNA here is from genome assembly GCA_963930735.1 of Dioctria linearis. Lineage (NCBI taxonomy): Eukaryota > Metazoa > Arthropoda > Insecta > Diptera > Asilidae > Dioctria > Dioctria linearis. The sequence goes on along the minus strand of OZ005743.1, from coordinate 6,643,539 downwards.
TCATAGTGGGGTAGTCTTTATGACGTGTAATCGAGAAAATTTCAAATCAATTATTGCATTGAATTAGGGGAAAAAAAACCAAGCAACATCTCATGTGATACCTATTAAATATGATTGAAATTTGATATTTGTCAACGTGCGCGCGTCGATCACTTTTCACAATATTATTTTGTATCGCGCAGGTTTGATTGAATTGATTCATTCTTGTTAAGACAATCTATTTTATACTGACGTAGTTTTACTATGATGCTGACAACAGCTTATAGTAGGCCATGTAGGTATGTTGTGTAAACCATAATATAATTATCGTAGTTAAATTCTAACATTTAACTTGTAATCGTGATCAGTGATCTGTAACCACTACCGAGACGACCCATTGCCTATAAACATTTAACTATCTATTCCACGCCTAGTTTCGAACTAGATTCGTAATTCGTGTGTATATTTTGTTGTATGTTGTCTCCTTTCGAATTTTATTATCGTTTTATTTTTATTTGATATATAATGTTTTGTGGTGGACCGTTACATTTTGTTTGTGGCTTTTTTTTTTGTGTATTGGACAGGAAAAGGAAATTATCCTAAGTCACCTACCAACCTACCTATTTAGATATGTGTGTGACAAGTAATCGATTGTGAATTGATCTTGAAATTTTTCTGATTTAATCTTAGATGTCAAGTAAGATATTGATTTGATTATGTTGATTACATTTATACAAACATACAAACATAAATGTCTAGTTCTAGTGATCAGTGATCAAAGAGTAGAAGAATTGTCATTGCATGAGGAGGATCGTGATTTTTCATTTCTTTTCTGACTTTTCTGACTTTTTTTTCGTATTTGGTACCTATAAGAAGTAAGTCGAGTGGTGCATCTATTGTTGTGATTCTGTGATCTGTAAAACTCTTATAACTTTATTTTTCTGTCATTCTATAATAGTTATGTATATATGTATGTATGTATGTAGAAAGAAGCGATCTTGATATTGCCAACAACAATAACCAAGTCGCGCAGTGTCATTGAATGATAAAAAGATTTTTCAAACGAACTTGATCTTACAGTTTTGTTATGCAGCTTCACTTATTCGGCGGCGCACAATGATGCTGCTGATGATGATGATGATGAAGATGAAACGTGTTATTTCTTTTGACTGTACAGGCAGTTCTCTATCTCTCTATTCTTCTTTTTATCTGTACATATATAATACATATATATTCAAGGTATATAATATAATCAAAAGGAAATTTGCTTATTCAGTTGTTTCTTTTAGAGAGAATAGATGTTGGATGAATTCTAAGAATTTACAATAAAATCTAAGAAATTATTTCAAACTTATGTTTTTCGTGATAATGAAATTTAAAGAGAGTTTTTCATTGCAAGAATGTAGTTATTACATACTTCTTCTTAAGTTTCTGAACACATCTCTTGGAATTGATGGAACTTTATCTCTATTTCCGGCTTGTAATTTGCCTCCTTGTATAGAGTACTTTATAGGTATGTACATATGTAGTATGTACTATGTAGTAAATGTAGTTCGTGTAGCGTACAACAATCAAAAGAAGTAGGAGTTAGATGAAGAATCATGGTCATCTTTTTGTTGTCTATTATATATTGTGTGTTAAACTGCATTTAAGTATGCTGAGCGTTGGCCTCTTTAAACAGGTTCATTAGACTGCAAAGAGCAAGAAAAGAAAAATTGTTATCCGTTAATTTATAAAGAAGAAGATGCTAGTTTTTTGATTTAATAAAATAACTCTGCGGATAAAATATTTAGTATAAATGCCATTAGCGTAGAAAACATGATCTATGATTTTTTTTTAGTGACTCTGATACTTGGGAACCGATAGTTGGGCGTCACTACCTACTCAAATTATTAACTACAAAAATTCTTAATTAATAGTCATATACCTCAAAAATCTTGATTCACAAAATTGTACTAAAATCTAGTACAAAAATATTGTTACTAGCGTGGCTTTAGTTCGTTATTTAAAACACAATATTTTAGATATAATTCAAAAGTTCTTTCTTTATGAATTAACTTTACTGTTTACTCTCACAACTCACAAATAATTATCAAATCAACTCTTTATGGTTATCGCTAGTACTGTACTTCTAATTATCGCAATCCAAATAGTTTACTTCGTTCACTTCACTGTCTGAAATAATACTCCCTCGTGGATGTGAGTAGCGCCGCATTTATACTCTACAACTTATCCTAAAACCTTCCTGAATATTCCGTTCTCCGAGCCCATTACTAGGATGTCACTAACCTAAAGTTGTTTCCATTTCCAATAGATGGCGCTTGTATCACTTTGTGGCGCGTAACAATATATTATGGCAAAGCGCCCTAATAATTAAGTTATCAAATTTAGTCACTTTTGTAGATGGCTATTGAGACTTTTGACATATATCTGAATTTGCCGGGATTCCAATCCTTATTGGAATAGCTACGACTACATTTTTGGGTCTTCCGGAAAAAGGGATTTTGATCGTCTGCCTGGTGTAGACAACTGCGGTCTTGAAGGCTAGCTACGATGTCCTGAAGCACCGCTTAACAGCGACAACTTGAAGGTCTGGATCCAATACTTCAAACACTAGCTGCGTCGTCTGGAGAGCTTGTTTGACGAAGGGAATTGGCGGCTTATAAATTCGCTGCGGCGTGGGCAATGATGTTTTCTCAATGCTTGGCTACTGGTTGATCTGGCGTTCGATAAACAGCTAGATCAACGGAATCAGTTTCTGAACCTGAAATTGCGATTATAGGTCCAGAGTCTGCTTGATGGAGACTGAGAGCTGGCAAAAGTTTAATCTGCTGAGCAAGTTGCCAGAGACCCTAGTTTGCTAGATGGAGACTGGAAGCTGACACGTGTATAATCTGTTGGGCAAGTGTGCCGCTCCGGTCGTCCAGACTGAACATGTGCTGGGATCCAGGCGATCCTATGTCATCTTAATGACTGCGTTCGGAGGAGCTGCAATTCTGGTGTGTTGCTTGGAGTCTAACAACTGGTACGTTGGACCAAGTCAACATTATATCGACTAGGCATTCGCAGAAACAGCAGCCATGATGCTAGACGGCAGAAGGATTCCCAATCCGTTTTTTATAGCTCCAAATAACGCAAATTGTTGTAAAAAAACTTATTTTGGGGAAGCGTTAACAAAACATATGCTCAACAGTTTCAGGTCTTCTTGGAATTTATCCTTTATTTAAAATCCTATTGTGGTTGAAACTGATAATTATGTTTTTACTTACGTATTTTTAAAGTATCTTATAAAATGTGTTTGGAAGTCATGCGCAAGAGCGTTGACAATTTTTTTAGTTGCTTTACAAATTATTGTTTTCCGCAACTAAAACAATTTTTGGTATATAACTACCGGTAATAATAATATCGTTAAAAATCGGTGCTAATTCGAGTCAAGAGAACGGTCTTTTATCAATTACGAAAAACTTCCTGCAGGATTTTTTGGATACTTAAGAGGAGTTAGTACTCAGCAAAAGTTTCAATTTATATACCAGCGAACCTGCAGGCAAAAAAATTTACTATACGTAGGTTTGCGTCCTGAAAATGAGAAAATTCATATAAAATTAGCCTAGACCGAGACCACAAGTCACATCAGAGACATCTAGCGTAAAAGACAGAAACCCAGCAAGCGTCAATTTAAGACGAAAAATGAAAACTTGCAGTTCAAAGAAATTGAAATTTTTTTAACGAGAATTAGCTCTCCTAAATTTTTTTTGCACATAATTGCTAAATATACTGTTTTGCTTTGTAGTTCAACCACATTCAAGGAAATATTTCAATTTATCGTCGGTAAAATATCGGGAGAAAAAACAAATACTATTAGAGTCAAATAATTGAAAAAAGCTCCATTAAAAATGATAAAACTCGACGTTATTTGCTAGATCTAGCTTTTATCTTTCTAAAATAGTCACAATGTAAAGAAATAAGAATTCCTACTAATATGAATTTGATTTAAAAAACTTCAATTTTTACCATCTTTTTACAAGTTTCCGAACTAATATCTCCATTCCAATATTTTTTTTCATTTTTCGCGACGTTATTTACTAGACCTCTTCGATACCTTTAATTTAAGATACAAATAATTCTTCTGCTACAAATAGTTTGCCAGAAATTAGCATTGAAAAATGTATGAAACTTGAAAATCTTGGTACTGACTCCTCTTAAGCTTTACGGATGATAAATAAAATTTCTTTTAAAGAAGGAAATACATTTTTAATTGATGTTGCATAATTCATATGAAGATTAAACATCACAAGGTGAACAAAATACAAATCATCGCCATTTGAGCCTTAAATTTAGTTTTTCTAAATAAAGCTTGTGATATTCCTCAGGGCAGCCATTTAAGCCCCCCCAATATTTTTGTTGATAATTTACATCAATAATGTATCTACGATCTTATAGCTAATAAGAGAACCTTTTTACTATGCTGGCGATGCACACATTTTCTGCATTCTTTCTAATAAAAAAGAGAGTAAAATTTAAATTCGGACTTAAAACCCCTTTTATAAATGGAGTTCTATCTCTAAATTTTAGTAAATTAAATGTGGGAAATTTTTTCAATGTGATATGATCTTCTGATAAAAATTTAAATAATGATTTTTTTTTGTTGCTGTACCTACATATTCGATAGCCTAGAATATTAAAAAAAAAAATGTATTAACTATACAAGAATTTCGTTTCCTATTTAACTGTATTGAAGTTTTGATGATATTCTTTCATAAAACTTGCACAGGGGAGTTGATCAAGTTATCTCTGAACGAAAAAGTTTTGAATTTGTTGTAAAGAGTTTACACTACGAATGAATTTCTGACCATAACAGACAGTTTGACGCTATAGCGACATCCTGAATAAACAAGAAAATTTTTGCTTGGGTTGAAGACGTATGGATTATATGGGTACACAACCACCAGGACACATATTAGTCGAATATTACACCTTAAGATATTGAAAATAATAGAACCAGTTCAAAGAACCAAAAAAATAGTACCCCCTATTCAAACTTGGTTATGTTAAAACACTCGACTAAAACAAAAGTGATAACTCGGGTGCTACAGATAAAGCAATTGTCAAAAACTTTATTTTTGTAATTTTTCAATTCCCATAAATTCTATTTCTTTACTTGGGATGAAGGTCTGACAACGCACACCTTCCCATGCGCTTTCAGTACCTACTGGCATAGGCTAAGCTTTCACGTATAAGTAACTTAGAGCAACCGAAAGTATCTTGATTTGACTAGTTTTATTCCTTAAGCTAGTATGACATAGAAAGGATCCCGAACAGAGCTGTCATACTCCAAAATTGTATTAATAAAGGTATAATGAATAAACTTCGTAATGCATCATCGGTCGTTAACATTTTAACAAAATCCAAAATCATGTTAATCTTGTTAAAAAATTCCATCATTCAAATTCTGAAAGAAAAGCGCGGTTATTCATCCATATATTCATCCCCTTTATGTAAATGAAAACTAGTATCGGACCAAGATGTCTACCTTATGGAACACCAGAAATATTTTCTTAATAAATATAGGAAAAAAATTCGTGATAAAAAACACACTGAATATGAATACGATTAGAAAAGTATGAATATGAGCAATTCACAAAGGGGAATAATTCTATTAAAGCTCTTAAGGGGGGGGGGGGGGGGTAGTCTAGTCTAGAGGCCCGAATTTTAGGTGATTTTTGAAGTGCCGTAAAAAAAAGGCAATCAATATTTTTCTATCCATTTTTTTTATGAGTTATTTATTAACATTGCAAGAATACAGAAAAAAATTAAAAAAGTTTAAAATACAAAAAAATTAGCAGCTGATGAAGTGGGGGGCCTCAAAAAATTGGCGCGTGATCATGCCCACGATTCCAACCCACCCGCCTAGCAATCCGAAAAAAAAAAATAAAAAAGATTATTAGTCTAGAGTAATGTCGCTATGTCCGGAACTAGGGAAAAGTTTGAAAATTTTTTTTTTCACAAAATGGCCGCTGCCTAAAAAAAAAGGCAATTTTTGTACCACTTTTTTGACTTGTTCGAATTTTTTAAAAATAGTAAAAATTGAAATTTTGGGATGCGGCTAGTTCCGGAAATAGACAAGTCTATAAAGAAGACTCTCAAAAAAATTTCAAGTAAATCGGTCCAGTAGAACTTGAGAAATCGTGGGCATCGTCTTGAAAAAGGCAGTTTCGTTTAAGATGTAACACCACTGTAAATTTTTTGAAAAATCGTTTTTTTTTTATTGGCTTAAAAAATAGTTTAAGCCCTCTAGAATAAGAAGAGAAAAAAGGTCCCGTACGAGAAATTTTTTTTTTCCTTTGAAAATGGAGGTCGCCACCAAGCGCGTCAAACTTGCTCCGAAACATGTCCCGGAAAGATGGCTGTGGAGCCGCCATTTTGTTTTTTTTGCTCTGTCAAAAATTTATCAATAAATTTCAATGTATGCCCGATAATACCCTTAAAAGGTTTTTTTCAAACACCTTTAATTTTGCGAGAAAAAAATTCGTGAAAAACCTTTTTTTTTTAGCCGTTACAGAGGCGTTACCCCTTAAAGTCCATACGTCCACGTGGTTTGGAAGTTGGAATTCAACTGTTAGCAGCTGGATGCAAGTGAACACTAAATATAAAGATACAAATTTGAAAAATCCTCTTGTAGACACATTCTTGACTAGTTAAACTTTGAAAATATGAAAACAAAAAAAAACGATTTTTTCGAATTTCTAGACTAGAATACCCCCTTAACTGAAGTTGCTTTCCAACTTCATTATAAATAGCACATTCAAATTAATTTGAAAATTCTAATAATTTTATTATAGAAAAGCGATGAAAAATGATTTGCAATAAATAAAACTAGAATAAAATCATAGAACTCTTGTTTTTGTTTAATCCGTTAATTAAGTTTATTGTGTTAAAGAAGAAGAAGAAGAAGAAGAAGAAGAAGAAGAAGAAAAAAACATGTTAAATGACATTCTTTATTAATTTTTTTTCTTTCATTATAAATTATTATTCAAAATTATCATTTTTTTTGGTTGTTTTATTCTTTAACATGGCATTCAACAAATATTTCCAGAACAATTGAAACTAGCTGTTAACTTCTTTTATACTCATTTTTCTTAAGAAACAATACCTTAAAATCTTACAAAAATATTAACATAAATTTTGTATAGTCAAAAAAAAAATATGTTTTATTCTTTAACTAACTTAAAAGGAGAAAAAAACAGATGTGTAGATTTCAATCAAATCACGGTTCAAAGTACTAAAGTTGTTCAATCAACATACGTGTGTATGTGTGTTCACATATATATGTAAATCATTCAATTATATATTACGTAAAAATAAAAAAAAAAACAAATACAACCAATTTCTCTCTATCAAAAGAAATTTATGGCATCTCTCTTTTTATTTAATTAGTAGCACAATGTTGTTGCACAGCAATCTATTAATTTTCTTTTCAGAATATTTTTCGCGCTACAAGTTTTAAAAAAAATTTACAAACTATTCTGCTTGCTTGTCTGTCTGTCTGTCTGTATATGTCAAATACAAATATAAATTTTTATATTCAAAGTTTCATTAACATAAGGAAAATATTCTTTCGGTTCATTAATTAAGATCAATATCTTATGATTTTACACTATATTATTGGCACCAAGCATGTCAACACTAAAAAAAAACAAAAAAAAAGCAAAAACGAAAATTTATGAAAATTTATTATACCTAAAAAAGGTATTTAAAAAATATTTGAACATGTTCAGTTTTATGTTTGAAGAATTTATGGTGACAAGATAAAATGAGATTTCATTTGATTGCTGTCCTGGTTTGGTTTAGGTGGCGGGAGAGGAGGGATTTACAGATATCATTGATTAAACTGACAAGACAACACAGGTTAAATTAGTCATAAAAAAAAAATAATTATTAACAAGTTTCTACCGGAAGTTGTAACCTATCAAATAGTCGTCAGGAAACGAATCATCTATGCGCGCGCGCAGCTTAATACGTATATTAAGTTGTATGATGGATACTTAATAAAGTGATATTATGACCTAGTATGATGTTCCATTTATTTTCATAAAGGAAACATATCTTTTCCCATTTTCCTCATCTTTAAATACTAATTAATGTATAAACATATGTGTGTATGTGTGTATACCCAACTTAAGATATTAAATCTTATCAAATACACATATAACAATTGATCTTTACTATGCGGGGCGGCCGCGGTGATCTGTATTGTCTAACAAACTGCACAGAGCATCTCGCAATTTATCCCTGTTTTTATTTCAATTGAATTGAATGTGCGTGATCCGTTTCTCATCATATTTCAGAGGATTTCTAAAGATTTTCTTATAATGATTGAGATCAATTCACCTGGTCACCGGTTACTATTTATAATGTTGTTCAACCAGCCGCGATAAAGGTGGTGTGATAGGTCATGCATAACACAAATATAAGGCGGCAGCAGCAGAAGCAATAACAGAAAATTTTATCTGCATACCTTGATCGATACCAACATAAAAAAAAAAACAGTTCGCGCGATCGGCGACATATTATATATGTATGTATGAATATACTATAAGGCGATGATATTCTTTAACGCAACATTGTTGTTCAATACATGCATATATATAAATTGTGCAAATAATTTCAATGCGTTTTCTCGTTTAGGATTTATCGACGTATATTCAGACCAGAATGGACCGTACAACACAATCGGACAAGTAAAGATCTGTCCGGTTAGAGTACCTGAGATATATAGTATATGTATGTATGTATGTTTGTAGCAGTTCTAGACTTGTGTATAGACAAAAATATACTGTGAAATGTTGTCCAGCTAGGCTTGACCATAATTTTATACGTATAGTGAGAACAGGATAAACAATTTACTTTAGTTTTCCTTGTACTTGATGTTGTTTATTGCGTACAGGTTTTGTAAAAATGTATATCTATGCGCAGTGTACTATATATGTACATAGTATACGTCCTATATAGAAATACCACTTAGAAGAGAATATCAATAAAAATAAAATAAAAAATAAATAAAAAAAATAAAAAAAAGGAAAAAGAAAAATTTCATCTTGTTCACCTTGAAAACTAGATAAAACCTCCACGTCCTTCTCTGACTGACTTTTAGTTAGTATAGTTATTTTTGATATTTACATAGATGCATACAGATATATGTAGTACATAGATATGTACATAAGTAGTAGATATAGCTTACGGGCTGCATCCATTATATGTAGTTCGATAAATGTTTCTCTATGCATTGCATATACCTACCTAGTTCTATTTCTGGAGTAAAATAGAAAAAATACGAAAGGCGTGCAATGGTAGCAACACCCTCGATGGATATTTTTACATCGCAACCGAAAGTATAAGCTATGAAGACAAGAATATAATTTTACTTTTCGTTATTTTTGGTTTTTTTTTTGTATGTTTCTAATTTCGTCCTTAATTGCATCATTCTTGAAATAGAAAGTGAGTCATTAATGAAATCACATTGTATAAAGGTTTTTATTTATGAAATTAGACAATGGTAATCTATTTATGTATGTAATACATATAAAAGGAAAATATTGACATATTGATGTTATAAAGTTCACATACATATAGTTCTAGAGAATTACCTATTTTATATACAATATAGATGGCGCTGATTTCAATTGGATAATAATGCGTAACACCTTTGGTTTGTATGGTAAATTGTGACAATTCTATCTATGGTCTATTCGTCATTTTACTTAATAATAATATGAGATTAATAATAATTGCTTGCTAAGTGCAGTTTTGAGGCCACTCTACTAAAAGTAACCCTTCTAAGCCATTTGATTGTGTTTTCCACACATGGAATTTGTATTTAAGCCTATTCTGTATAATGTTGTTCGGTGAAAAAAGAATTTACAGAGGGTTACCGTGAGTGCTTGAAATACCTACATATGTGTAACTCAGATTTTAATTATGTCAATAATGGACTACCTCAGGGCTCAATTCTTAGCCAGTTTTAGTTTAGAAATTACTTATATATAGTTGAGAAGTAATCTACTATTATCATTTCTAATTTCTCGTGTCTCATTCCATATCAGCGGGTAAGATTCTTACTTTGGGGGTTAAAGATAAAATTGCAATGAATTTCGTTGCCGCCGGTTGTTTATAAGAGTGACTTACAGGTAGGCGCTAGTTCAGATAGAGTTAAATATTATTTTTCTACACTGCCGTATAATACCGAAGCATCTTATTATATTCTTTGGGATTGAAGACATATATGTAATGAGTCGAGCTTTGATTATTAAAAATTGTAGAATGCAAAATTGCAATTCTATCGATCCAAATCATAGGTGAATCGTTTTTTCTTTTTGTCATATTTAAGTGAAATGGACTCTGAATTTTGAATATATTGAACTTTTGGATATATTGCATGATTCGCTCATTTCCAGACTAGTATTTTGGTGATGCCATTCTGCAATGAATTTATTCTGCTCTATGACCAATAAACTGAAGTAAGTAAAATCGAAGATAAGCACAATCAAAAGTAGTTATTTGTATATGATTATTGAAAGTGATAGATAATAGATCGTTAATGAGAGTTTGAAAAAAAAAAGAACTCACGGAAGATAGAGCCCTGAAGGATACCGGCATTAGTGGGCTGGGTGTCAAATATGACACTTTCAAATATAAAAAATATATATAGTGGTGTGAATAGATCCAAACCATTTAATGTGGTTTCGAAAGACATGGTGATTCAAGACAAGTCGGAGTTCTGCTTCCAGTAATTAGCATGTATTACACACAAATTGCACCGTTCATAAAAGACTGATACAACGATTAATAAAAAAATATTAAAAAATAAATGAAAAGTAATCAACAATCCAAGACAAGATGGTTCATTTCGAACGAACGCAGTTCTGCACGATCGATCTGGAAATAGTTTTCCCTCTGATTTTCCAAAATCTTTGTCGTGTAAGTGCCAATAAGGTTTGGCGGATAACATGGAGGTTGCTGTTATGATTGTTTGTCATTAGTAGCTTGGTGACTGAGGCTCTAAATTTGTTTCCTCTCCTCTCTGTTCCAGAAACTTTTTAACAAATTTTTTTTTCCACTAAAAAGGAAGCCTCTTAAATGCCATTATTGAAACCAATAACAGCTTCTGCATAGGTTGCGTATTTGCATAAATTTCTTATTACCAGCGTTTTTAGCAATCAACTCAGCATTGGAATTTTTAACCCTATATAGTCATCATGGGTTAAATTGACCCCTAATTTTTATTTTTATATGAAAAAGTTCATTTTTGTTTTCAATCAACACTTCCACGATATTTTTGTATTATATTTTCCTTAATGACAGATAAAAAAAACTGTTATTCAAAGCTATCCTATAATAGTTATTGTTGCAAGCGTGGTCTTGGTATTGTTATTCAATTCAAAATGCAATATTTGAGATATAATTCACAACTTCTTCTTATTTTATTCTACTGTTTACTTTTATAAAGTCACAAACAATTAGTTCTCACTTCTAATTTAATTATCACAATACAATTAGAACCTTTTCGCCTATTTATCAACTTTCATATGTATTTACATCATTGTCTATACAAGACTCATCCCTAGCTGGTGCTATATTTATACTCTACAAATTCTCCATAGAACCTTCCGAAGATTCCACTCCAGAAATATCGACTCTACAAACCTAAAGCTGTTAGTGTCCGCATCTTATGATTCATTTTACGCGTAGTTTCGATTTCACTTATCCCTTTTTTTTTAACGTTTCAATATAGAACTGCCATCATAGTCTATCACTTGAGTTTTCGAGAGGACTTACAGGATAATGTTACAATTACATGGCGACACTAGCTTTCGTAAGTAAATGTCATGACAAGTATACTTTCACGTTTACACATTTTTTACGTAAGTAGTGCTCAGCACAATAGATGCAAATACTTAAATGTTATCGAAATATTTATAAAGGGAATTGAGCGATACAAAAGAAACCTTAGGAAAATCAACAGGAGGTCATGGGTGCGCCATTGTCGCTTATTGCTTCTCTTCACTTTTTTTTCAAAAGTAAACCTTCTAGCGGATGTTAACGAAAAGGAGCCTTAAATAAAGAAACCTTTTAAAATCCTTGAAAATACGGTTTGTTCTATTTAATTGTGTACATTACTCAATGCAAGGTTTTTCACATATTATCCTATTCAAATCTCTGGATGTACTCAAATCAATCGATCGGATATATTTTCCAGCTTCTCTAATTTTGTGGAATTGACAAGTCGTGTCTCTAAAATACATCGTAAACCTGTTAAACTCTAAAAATTGCGTAATAGGTATATTCCGAAACTTGGAAATATTTGTAATAATCATAATGGAATTGATAAATTTGTACAGGGTGATTCAGATCAAGATACCTTCCGGTATACCTTGCGATTCCTTGAGGTAAGCTGATCAAAAAATTGTTCCACATTTTTTATTACTGCAACTCTTATAAAATCTACGACTATTTCAAACTACGGGGGGATCTCTTTAATTTTCTTGGTGGAATCAGTTACCAAAGTTGACGAACTTGTTCCATCCGTTTCTCCACCGATAGCCACATCCTCAAAATTATTTTCAACCAAATCAGGGAATCAATCATCAGCTGAAGTTGAAGCACCTTTATTAGCAAATTCTTGCTTGCAATCTTTTTTAATTGCGTTATATCTTGTGGCCCTAATTGAGTAAAAATTTCCGGTAGTATTTTTGAAATCGATTTATTCTCGCCATGCCCAGTAATAGCAAATGTGTTTGTTGGTAAAGATGCTTGGGCTTTTGGATTATTGAAGTGAACTACTGTACCATCATTTTTAATTATGTTGATCTCTTCTATGCCGGAAGTGGTATTTACTGAAAGTTTTTTAATCGTTGATTGTAATTTTTTCTCATATGTTGCGAGAGTGGAATTCACTATTTTCTTCTTTCTTCTGGGCTTACGGGCGTACATACCATATCTAAAAAACAATTTTATTCAATTTAATTAATTATTTATCACTTCACTCAACTATACAAAATTATATTAACACACCATGTACCTACCTTATCAATAATTTTTGTCAATTCTAACTTTTTTCCTTCTGGTATAAAACGAATTTGATTATTTGCAGTTTGAAATAAACTTCCCACTTCATCACTTGCTATTTTTATGAAATTTTCTTCCATGGGCCCAGAAAGTTACTTTCGTAAGTAAACGATTTGAATGGAGACGTCAAAATAAAACCACTTACAAAAGCTACTGCCGCCGTGTAAATGTAGCATAGGTCTGCTTACTCTAATGGGTCTTAGCGGTCGTACTCTGTCTAGAGTATAAAATTGTCTATAAAATACAATAACAAAAAAAAAAAAAAAAAAAAAACAAAAAATAAAAAAAAAACAAGACAACATTTATCCCTAGTAGCAATTGTTCACAGCTTTACCTTGCCTCTTGCCCCGCAAGTAGTTATTATGTAAACCAATACTAATGTGACTGAAAAGATTCAAGGTGTTTGCAATTCATGAAGAAACATATAGAAAATTAAGTCCCTGTTTGCAATTCATGAAGAAACATATAGAAAATTAAGTCTCGATGAGCCGTCTGATGAGCATTCATTAAATCTCATCGAAGGGCTCATTGGATATCATGAAACTGCTCCCTATATACTAAACCAGCAATAAAAAAGTATTTATTCTTGTCATCACCGTGTCAGATGACATTTCTAGGAAGATTTGAATTAATTTTTGTAATTTATTTATTTAAGTTTTTAAATTATTTATTTTAAATAATTTTTTTTTGATTTGTTTTCCCCAAAAAGACCCGTATGCTGAACAAGACGTTATGCCAAAACCATTACGCTTCAGCGTCTCAGAAATTGATTTGCAGCCGAAGTTTGAATTCGGAAAAATATATGAAATCAATCGTAAAATCAGATTCTCATTAATGAACTCATCATGACACTCATTGACATGCTCATTAATAAGCTCATCATGACAGTCATTCCTATGCTCACTAATAAACTCATCGCGACACTCGTTGACATGCTCATTAATAAGTTTATCGAGACGCTCATTAACATGCTCATTAATAAACTCATCGTGACACTCATTATGTACTCATCGAAGTGCTCATGTAATATTGTAAAATGCACAAAAGAGAAGCACAGCATACATTTCTAAATAAATGAAAGAGATGCAATTCTCATGCACACTATCTGTGAATAAGTAAATAAATGAGTTTTTCCCGGTTTTGATTCAAACTCGAATAAATTTCATTAATACGTTCACCTCATGAGGAGCTCATTGATGAGCTCATCATGATATGTCTACCAGGGATAGCTTGCTAACTGATAGTGTGGAAAGTCTAAATTGGTTAACAATTGCACTACTTATACTCTTATATCGATTTCCATTGATCACAGAATCAGCAAAACTATTAAACTTTTTTTGCAGTGCTACACCGAAATCGTTCCATTGACCTGCACTGCTCAAAAAAGTGTATACGTCAAATAACCCCTAGTGCTACATTCGAAAATTCGACATTGTTACACTGAAAAACGCACACATCTACATGAGAAATATCACAACTGAATATCATTGAGCATTACATATTCATCATCAAATTCTAAATTCCACCAAATTCATCCGCAATCACGTCAAAATCTTTTAAATTATAATTTTCAACACTTTTACGTTATTCGTGATGTTGTTTATCCAAAAAAAAATTTCATTCTGACAAATTACACCGAATATGAGCTACTATACAATCCTCATAGCATTAAAAATTTGTTCCATTGAACTCGTTTTTCATTGATTGGCGTGCATTTTTCTTTAAATAACAACAGATATCGAGATTAGTAAGTCTACATATTCTGACTAGTCTTAATTAAGAATAAAAAATAAAGTATCTTTAAATGTCATCGATATAAGTAAATTACATGCAAAGAATTACAGGTACACTCAAGTAGATCATTTACATTAACTCAGAAAAATAAGGGTCCTAAAATTGACTCCTGAGGAACATCATTTCAAAAATTTTTTTTTTACGAATTGAACGGATTGGCATAGGTGAAAGTTCCAAATTTTAATATTAGAATGAGGCTCTCTTCTGAATAATACTATCAAATGCTTTTGAAATACCTATGCAGAAATCCTAAGACTTATTTTTTTTTTAATTTTGTCTATAATTTTACCAAAATTAAGTCTCATGCACCTACAAATTTTGCAAAAAATTCAAATTATCACTACAGTGAAAAAGCATTCGAAACAAAGATCTCCGATGATCTAGATTTCCAAAAATAGATAACCATTTACCAATTTTTTTTTTGTGTCCGTAATTCATCTAATATCTTATTTCAGTAGTTCATCTAATATCTTATTTCAAAAAGAGTTCAATAAGAAAGCAATTCTTACTGTCCATCTGCACCCTAGATAGAAATTTTGTCTATTTTGTCTACACATAATATGAAAAAAAAAAACACCCGGAAGGTTTATTCTATAGTACCATCACGATATCGTCCATCCATAATAATCAGTATAGGTATGACCACAAAACCTTATAGACCAAATCGGATAAAAAAAAACAATCCTCTCATTCATTTTTATTTAACTCACACACACACACATAGTAAAAACTTATTCAAATTTTTTCACAATTCCAAAACCAAACCACCAGAAAAAAAAGGGGTCAACCTAAGTTCGCGACTTCTTAATATCACAAAATTGCACGAGTAGAATAATTTTCCTTTTACTTTTTCTCCAATGATAGCGCCTAATTAATGTCTCTCTCTCGATTGTGTGTGTCTGCCTTAATTTTCTATAGCGGGAGAAAATAAAATGCAAAACTGCTCGCTAAGATTGTCCCTTTAGGTCACATTAAGTCGTGTCCACTAAATCGCCTCCCATTAGAAAAGTATTTGTGTGAGTTCAAGCCAAGCAACACCGCCTGGGAGCGTTCAATTCATGTTTTTCATGTTTCCAACGATGTAGTCCACAATCAATATTTGTAGTTAGACAGGCAGGCAATCGTATGTAGTCAGGCGACAATTGTAGTACACAAAACACTGTACAAAACTTGGCTGCTAAGAAAATTTTTCTAACTAAATTCTAAACCAGTTTTTTTTTCTCGCGAAATTATTTTGTTTTAGCAATTTTGGATTGTGATTAGTTGGTTTTATTGGCCGCAGGTACACGAATTG
The DNA here is from genome assembly GCA_963930735.1 of Dioctria linearis. Classification (NCBI taxonomy): domain Eukaryota; kingdom Metazoa; phylum Arthropoda; class Insecta; order Diptera; family Asilidae; genus Dioctria; species Dioctria linearis. The sequence continues at coordinate 6,627,350 of OZ005743.1, read as the reverse complement.
GTATATACCATATAATTGGCCAGGTGGAGGAGGCTTTGGCCTTCATTGTCAATTTACTCTGTTAGCCAGATAATTGTCTTTTGGTGATTGATATTTGTTTGTTCTTATTTTGGTCGTGATGTCAACATGTCCGGGAGTGAAAGGAAAATTTACCACCGGACAAGTTGTTGAGATTGTTGCTTGGCATTTGTAGTACGTACATACGTATATATCTGCTCCGTAATAGATCAAAATTCACACGTTTATACAGAAATATATCTATCTTATTCATGCATGATATATATATAGAGAAAGAGAGAGAGAGAGAGAAAGAGACTAATTGGATACACCGGTGATGGGGAAATCAATAAGAGGGCACCCTGATGCTATTTGCTAGGCTAATCTTTTTCCTTACTATCTAAAATTTGTACGTGTATGTATGTATGATGTTAAACCGTTCATTCGAATTCCAATAAATTTTTACGGTTAAGCAGACGGTAATAAAGTGAATATACGCGCGAGATAGATCTTGCTAAGAATCCGAGGCCATTTACCCTTTCTTCTATTATCTTGGAAGCGTTGATCACTCTTCGATTGTGAACTGAATTTTATTGACGCTACCGGATAATTTTTGCAACAAACCTTCCCCGTCCATCTATCGGTGAAATCTATCTCTACTTTGAAATAGATTGTTCTTTGATTTTTGTTTTTATTTTTTTTTTTTATAGAAAGATTAATAATAAAATGCGAAGAAAATTAAAATTAAAAAAAAATCGCTTTAAGTTATCAAGGAAACAGCTTCTTGCATTAACTGAACGGATTAATGTTGGCTCTAGCATGACGGAAAAAGATGAGATTAGATTATAGAGGAGGTTGTTGGAACAAAGAGATCGATGGAGTATATAGAAGATGCGCGCGCACTGAAAGCTTTTCCTAGTTTTATCACTATAACGTTCAATCTTGTTGTTGTTATTGTTGTTGTTGGTGCTGTTAAAATTCTTCATTTATTTTCAATGAAATGAGGAAGCTATGGGAGAGAAAGGCAACCAATGGTGGAATAAGTAGATGATGTTGCGCGAGTGCTCTTAAGAAGTATATTTCGGTAAAATCTGGGTTAATCTGGAAAATGTGATGATCGAAAAAGAAAATAACATTGAGAAGCTGTTAACCTAACAGCTGGTTGGTCTTAAGTAATAAATGTTTAGAAATTAAAACAGAAAAAAAAATTATGATTAGAAAAAATTATGTTCAAAACGGTGAAATTGGAATTATTCAGGATCAGGTATAGGAGGAGGATCAGCACAATAATGATTGCGTGCTTTTGTATTTATAAAAATATATATTTTTTTTTGTTTTAATACTTCATTTTGGAGTTTGGAATTTTTGAGATTTATACTTATCTTGTTTTACATAATAATAGTGAACTTTTGTGGTTGGCTAAATTTATATTAGAAACTGAGTGAAGCTGTCAGGAGTTTCCGATATTCTGAAATGCCATTTTCACAAACTTTTTGAAAAATATTGGTGTTTGTTTTAGAAAAAATTATGTCCCAACAATTCAACAAATTTATTAACGAGCAGAGGACTTGGACAATATGGCAGTCTGGTTATCGGCATGGGCATAGTTGCGAGACTGCATTTCTGACGGTATCTGGAGATATTTGTGAAGCTCTCGATAAGGACCAGATGACAGTACTTGTTCTTCTGGATTTTACCAAGGCATTTGATTTCGTAAACCACAAAAGACTGCTTTCAAAGTTGAAAAATCAATTGGGCTTTTCATTCTCCGCCATTCAACTTGTTGCTGATTATTTACTCAATCGATCACAGATGGTAAAAGTGAAAGATTTTTGTTCTGATCTTATATATCTTTGCTCTGGTGTTCCACAAGGTTCCATTATTGGCCCTCTACTTTTCACCTTATATTTAAATGATTTACCGAATATTGTTACTAATTCCTCTATTCACCTTTACGCGGATGACGTCCAGATCTATTTGAGTAGACCAATAGGTTTGATGGAGGATTGTATTTGTCGCATTAATGAAGATCTTCGTAGTATATATGACTGGTCACTGCTGAATCAACTTTCGTTAAATCCAACTAAGTCGCACTGCCTAGCTATATAGAGGAGCTGGATTGATAGATCGGAACTCCCTCCGGTTTTATTAAATAATTCCGTTCTGGAGTACGTTGACTGCGTCAGGAATCTTGGAGTTTATTTCAGTGCTGATTTCAAGTGCTGCAGTCACATTTCAAATTTAATAGAGAAAATCTATGGGACTTTACGGCAACTTTGGGTAACGTCTGCTTGCCTTTCTGTGGGCATGCGCTTACAGTTGGCTAAAACGCTAATCATTCCAATCTTTGCTTATTGTAGTACCATCTTTAGAGAACCTGATGCTCGGTGCCAGAGAAAGTTAGATGTTGCTTTCAATGATGCAATACGCTATATTTATAGACTTCCACGGAATGCTCATGTGTCTCCGTATGTATTGTCACTGTTGGGCACTCCCCTAAAAACTTATTTAGGCCGCCGTGAACTCATTCTTCTGCACAAACTGATATATAAAGCTTCCGGAGTATTTGTATGCGAGATTGCATTTCTTGCATTCGGGAAGGGGTTGTCAGCTTCTAGCCCCTCGGTGTTCCTCTCAATACGGTGAGCGCTCTTACTTTGTTCAGGCAATACGGAAGTGGAACTTTCTTCCTGCCAATATGCAGCGAACGGGCTCTATCAAGCATTTTTCATCATTGTTGAAAGATTTAAGTTTTTAGGAGCGTAAATGGCACGTACTTTTTACATTTTATAGTTAGTTAGTTTGCTTGTTTTACTTATTTATTTTATTATTTATTTCTTGTCAGGTTAGGTTTAACTTTTTATTCTTTTTTTATTTCCATTAACTTTAATTTAATTTTTTGTTTCGCTTTTATTAATTTTTTTTTCTTTTTCTTTTATGGTGGTATGTTTCGGTTTGTTTTTTATAGATATTCGTATATTTTGTTTTTGTTTTTTTTTACAACTTGTTTTACATTATTTTATTATTTTATTTATTTGTTTATGACTTTTTCTTACTTTCAATTAATACTTCTTTCGTTACCTTAATCTGTTTTAGTTAGTTTTAATTTTGAACCAAGAACCATTTCATAAAATTAGAAGTACGTATAAGATGTTGTAATCTTTGTACATTGGCCTTTAATATATTTATTATTATTATTATCTTTTATCATTGACGAAAATCTTCCAATGAAATTGTAGTACTAGTCTGACGAACTTAATTTTTTTGTCAATGCTCCGATCGTCGCCTGAGAAAATTCATTGCTGTGATTGCTGCTTGCTGTCTGGTTTACAGCGGAAAATTCGAATTTCATTACCTGCCATAATGTTTGGCCCTGGTTGAATTTCTTGATCATATTTTTTTCTGCTAACAACTGGCGCCATCTTTTGGGCCTCAGTCAAACTCGATAATGTTGACACCTTTCAGGAAATAATATAGGCGCCAAAATTAGGTAGGTAGCCTTTTATGTAGAAGCCTCGGACATTTTCATCTACTTCTAGAGATTTGTTGGAATAAGTGAAAGGCAAAATTTTATTCTGTTTAGATTAAAAGAAGATTCTCGAGCTATTTGAAATGGCTCTGGTCATATCTATGTATATCATCGCCGAATATTAACATTGCAGTGTTCATCTTGATTGATCAGCGATAATATATTTGAATTTTACTATTGCTTCAGTAGAACCTCTTGCATGATCCTCTCCATAACTTCTTTATTGTAGGTACTTGGAACTTGGCATGAGATTTCCTTTAGAAATCCACAGACATCCATGATCTTCACTCGGCTAAGAAGTTTTCTTGCAACTTGGTGAGCTTGTTGTTTCATTAGAGTATGTTGCTAATTTTTCGTGTCTCTAAGCATAACTTAGCCAACAAGTTGTTTCTAACTGCTAATTGTGCGCTGTATATGGTTTTTGTGTTGTACTTATTTAGATAGCTTCAAAGAAATTTTTTTCCAAATTGTTTTCTTTGACTGTTAATAATTTTACCTTGTTGTATCGTTGGTCTACCTACATATTAATATCATTATTACCTATGATAGATGTTTCATTGGAGAGATGCCAACTTAAATATTTCAATACTACATAAGCGAAAAGAAATTCAATGGATCACAATGACATTTCGGTGGCAACAAAATTTGAGATTCTGAAAAAAATATTCACATTCATAATTGGAGGAAATTAAATACTCTGGTAATAGTAGTTGTAAGATTACACTGCTGTGTAAATACAATTATTTAATGCAAGTTGTAAATTTACATCAACATGTTGTAAATTTACATCAAGATTATATATTTCTACGTTTTACAAGTCTATTTACGTATTTATGTAAATTTATGTCTTTCGGTATACATTTAATTTGATCTTATTACAACCAAGTCGACCTAGTACATATTACATGCGCTACAATTAAATACTCATCTGACAATTACACTTTCTCTGTAAGCAAAATTAAGGACTAGATGAGATGATTGTCACTAAAATTGGCACAGACTTGGTGTTTTTAGCTGAGCTGATAAGACATAATTACTTTATTTTAATAATACAAGCAGTCGATGTTGGGGGTAGAGAAAAGAATACAATTCCTAAGTATATCAAGGTCACACCATCTGCAGGAATAGAGAAGGTAACAAAATTATAGGACTTATAGATGTCGTCAGTATTTTTTTTTTGTCAAAGGCAGGGAACGGCAGATCTCTTTTTGTTTATGTTTTTGTCAAAGGCAGAGGACGAGAGATCTCAAGCACGGAGGCCGGGGCAACCCATTGCTCTGACCTGCTAGAAACTCTTTCACCATCAGGTTTTGGTGGGATAAGTTTTTCAGCTCATCCACAGATAGGAGGGCACATCCTAGCCTATCCTGCCTGCTCCGGGCAAAAACCGGACAAAAACACAGAAAGTGTTCGGTTGTCTCAGGCTCTCCTTCCAGGTAGGACAGACACTCAAGGCTGTCAACAACTCCCATCCTTGTTAGATGAGCGTGAAACTATCTATGGTCGGTGATGATGCCAACCACAGTTCTGCATTGTTTCCGTCCAAGCCCCAAGAGGCAATCAGAGAAATTCTTATTGGGCCCATCAAGAAAAAGTTGTATGCACCTGCAAGTACTTAGGCTTTCCAATCTCTGCTGATGCTTCATTCAAACATCCGCTTTAATGAGAGATCCGATAACCGAGATTGCAACGACTACGGCGAGTTCCGGTCCAAGGAAGGGAGAACCAGAGCTGGCTAGAAAGTCAGCCCTTTAATTCCCTATGATTCTCATTAACCAGGAACTCACTGAAGGGACACCTTGTTGTGGATATACAGCTTATCCACTGACGACCTGTAGTCATCCAGTAACTTAGATATTATTCGAGAACTACTCAGTGCCATCAAGGCTGTCAGACTATCCGAAAGTATAGCAAAGCCCTTTCCCTTGATCTCCATATCAAATGCTATATTTGCTGCTATTGCGATGATGAAGTCTTCTGCCTGGAAGACAGTGGTGTGCCTTCCAAGTGAGTACTCCAACTCAATATCAGGTTAAAGAAAGTAAACATTAACACTGGCTTCCTCATCGATGAGAGAACCGTGGATGAAAATTTTTAGAGCGGACCAGAAAAGGCTCGATACGCCGTTTCCCTCAGCCCACGATTTCTTCTCAGGAAAACTCAAAAAGAAATGATGCCCAAAACGAAGCTCTGGTACCATTGCATCAAGTGGCATTCGGGCCGGAGGATTTTCCGTTCGAGCCCACAGTCAAATAACCAATTGGAAAAACTAGTCCAGCCGTCCTCCCAACATCCCCATGAGCGCAATCTACACACACCCCATATGACATATGCCTGAGTGACAAGATCCATGGGTGGCAGATTAAGTAAGATCTGAAGGGCAGCAGTAGCCGAAGATTGCATGGAGCCCGGTATTTCCGAAACTGGGTAGCATTTTCGTCAGCTTCCGGATCCTAGTCCCTACTAGCGTCCTCGCCCACCATACACAAGAGGCATATGTTAGCATGGATCTTACGATCGAGGTGTACATTCAGTGCACAAGACTCGATCTTATTCCCCATATATATCCAAAGGTTCTCTTGCATTGAGCGAGGACTCTCATAGATAGCCCGCATCAGTAGTATTACTTGCACAGTACAAGGCTCACATATCAATTTAATTTATTTGAAAATTGTATGGCTATTTTTAGCTCAAATTTGTTTTTTGAGTTCACTCTTCTGAAATTTTAAAGCTATTCAACTCAACTTACCACTCAAAAACTTGTGTTCAGATTATAGAGAAGTTAAATAAAACACTCCAAGTTTAAGTAAAACTCAAAACTTTATCAGATTCGCGGGTATTTCTAGTTATTTTTCTATGAATGAAAAATATATTTATATGTATGTCTCTATTGTTGTTGATTTAAATGTCGTAAACCTTGATTTAAAATCTTCAATACTGTCATAAATCATTTGACAACTGATTACAATTCAACCATAAAATCAATTACCGCAGATAACCCTTTTGATAGAAATAGAACTTTCAAGACTTACCCTGATTTTTCAAAAAATAAATATAAAATTTCTATTTCCAAGGTGCTCTACATTTCAATTGGGGTAAGAGAATAAATTATAGTCGACCCCACTACATACATATGTATATGTACTCTTGATAGTGTTATCAAAATAAATCAATTTGAAATACTACTTTCGCCCTTTCGAAGAATTGATTTTTATGGGCATTACATCTTTGTTTGAACTATTTTTATAGAGCTGGCTTAAGTGGTTGGAAATGTTTTTTTTTTTTGCAATTTTTATGCTTCTATTTACTCAATAAAATATGACTCATCATTCTCACCATCATCGCCTTTAATCACAATGACACTCTATGACGTTTGTTTACTTTATTTTATCTCTAACAGAGGTCGCCCTTTTTTTTCCTATAAAATTTTAGTTACGCGCTAACAATTATCGCATAGTCTAGCCAGCTGTACTCCTTCCAGTAAGTCTGATTTTAAGCGTATTAGTCATTCAAAATATAATTTGTCATATTTATTTCAGTATTATGTAGGTAGTGCTTTGTCTTTGAATTGAATCACTTGCGTCTGCGCTCAACTCATAAATAAACCTATCGACCGAGACCGCGACGACGCAAGTTTCTGTCCATATCTGTCGTGGATTTTTTTTCTGTGTGTGAATTTCAATCCCAAAATTAAAATCAAGTAAAATTTTCACGATTAACCGACTAACATTAATCTGTGATTCAATTGGGGTTATTGTGATTTTTATTTATTTATGTTTTTTTTTTTGTTTTTTTATTATTTTTATAAGTAGTGCATTCAAAGTGCGATCATTTTGTGATGTTCAAAATATAAAGATCACCTAAAACTTAAGTGAGGATCCGGGGTCCCAATAATATAATTCTTGTTGGCACCTTTTCATGACTGACTGGATATGCATACAAATTTCGCAGAGAAGTGTTACACAAAACCTAAATGTACAAACATACTTACTTAGATGATGAGGAATTCTTTGTCTTTCAAAATGATTGTAGATCTTTGGGGGCTTACCTCAAAGAGGGGAATAAGAGTAGTCAGTGTCTTCCAGTGCGCGACAAGAATGCTTAACTTTTCTCACAGGTCAACGTGAGAGATAAAGTAAGCACATCTCACAACTAATGACTACTATAAAAAGTCAGCAGACATTCATTCTTCCTTCCTCTGAGAGTTAGTTCAGAATTTTTTTTTTATTTAAATTTTTGTTTTTTTTTTGTTTTGTTTCTAATTAAAAATAAAAAAGCAAAAAAATTCACATATTTGTGCAAAAATTCTACCGTATGGTGCTTGGTGCAGAAGAAAGAATAATGTAGTTCTCTATACGTTGTTGCTCTACTTCTTGGAATAGAGGCGACCATTCTCACGTTCCCACAATTAAGGTAGTCTGGAAGAGACTGGGATTTAAAGGTTTCCTGGCTTTTTGTAAAAAAAAAAAAAAAACACCTGCCGCTAAATCCAACATCTCATCATATAAACAGGTGGTTTGGCTTATTCTGTTTCCCATATTAATTCCTTCTCCTCTTATATGGATGTGTATATTATGTATGTAGTACACAGAACCGGGCCTCATTCGTGATGCACTGCACTGGACTGGAATACCTACGCGAGTTTTTTATTCATTTATTTATATTTTTTATTTTTTTGTTACCTTCTCTTAACCGCCATCGAGTACGGTGGTGGACCTATCAACAACCAACAACAACCAACCAACGTAACTAAACTAATTGTGGCGATTTATAAATTTTAATTGCACACTGAACTCGAAAAAACAAAAAATTGTTTGTTACTTTCCGAAATTTGGAAAAATATCTCCCGATTGTCGACCAATTATAAAAGAAATGCAATTTGTTTCCGTTTTTTTTGTTTTTAATTTTTTTTTTAATTAATGATTCAACCGCCGGAAATTAGCGTTTTTAATATTTTTGTGTTTTTTTCTTCTTTTTTGTGTTTGTGTAGAGAATTATAAATAATAAAAAAAAAAAATATAAATAAAAAAATTAAATTTGTGGTTTTATCGTGAGTGTAATTCAAAAGGACTTTTGATGACGTCGTGGTTGCTCTTGAATTTTTCAATGGTACACTACTAACTATATAGTGTCAATATGGAGCCGAGAGTAATTTTTTTAAAGCCAAAAGCAAATTACTCAAAATTTTATGATGGACCAATTAGGAAAACAGGTTTGTGGAGTAAAATGTTTTTTTTTTATGTGTATGTATTGAATGAATTGCTTGCTTCCATATATGCTATTAAATTTCATGTTACTGGAACTATAATTGTCTGTCGCCACGTTTTATTAAGAATCTGCTCCCAATGATCGACACATACATTCTTTATATCCTGAACTCTTGTTTAATGTCCTCTTCTTTTCTTAAATAAGTCTTGGCTAGGCTGCCATGGTCTTGCATATTGCCAAAAAAAACTTTCCCTGAATTAACCTGGAGATTTTAGACCAATCAGTATCTTAAGTTTTTTTATGTAAAGTTCTGTAAAAGCTAATTAACCTCCAGATTTTTGGTCACTTGGAAAGTAACAAGCTCTTGTCAGGTTGGCAATCTGGTTTCCGGCGTTATCACAGCTGCGAGAATGCCGTAATAAAAGTGACTAGTGATATAAGAGAAGCTTTAGATCTCAATAACTTTACCATTGATTTCTCAAAGGCATTCGATAGTGTTAATCATAGGTTGTTACTGCATAAGCTATCTAATTTTCTTGGCTTTATTGCTTCCGCTTTTGCTCCTATTATAGGATTTTCTTGTCAAAACGCCATCAACGAGTTAGGGTGAATGATAAATTGTCGGATTCATCTCCTCTTCCGACTGGTGTATCTCAGGGCTCAATCTTGGGGCCACTGCTATTTAGTTTATTTATCAATGACCTTCCTCTAGCTGGTCACGATGTCAGGATTCACTTATACGCAGATGATGTGCAGTTATATCTGAAAACACCAATTGGATTTTGTGTTGAACCATAAATAGCCACAACACACAAGTATTATAGAATAGTTTTGACGCAAATTAAATGCTTTTCAACATATTGTTTGAAGAATAAACGAAAATTTTGCTCTCGATAAAGTGTGTACAGGAAGAAACAGGCAGATTTCATTCAACCCGTTCCACCTGCTTTCAGGATATTTATATAAGGTTTGAAATAGAAAGGCTAAATTCCCCCAGAATTTATTATTATCGGTTCGAACGTGCATTGAACCATTTCTGTTAAAAAGAAAATATATTGATGGAGAATTAACATCATTCCATCTTTTAGTGATATATTGTACTTCTTGAATACATATTGTTACGTGCCACAAAGTGACACAAGCGACATCTGTTGGAAATGGAAACAACCTTAGGTTAGTGACATCCTAGTAAACTGGGTTTGGAGAATGGAATATTCAGGAAGGTTCTAGGATAATTCGTAGAGTATAAATACGGCGCTGCTCACATCCAGGAGGCGAGTATTATTTTAGACAGCGAAGTGAGAAGTGAACGAAGTAAACTATTTGGATTGCGATAATTAGAAGTACAGTACTAGCGATAAATAAAGAGTTGATTTGATAATTATTTGTGAATTTGTGAGAGTAAACAGTAAAGTTAAATAAAGAAAGAACTTTTGAATAATATCTGAAATATTGTGTTTTAAATAACGAACTAAGGCCACGCTCGTAACAATATGTTTTCTGTACTTTAATTTGATGCTTTATTGAATTGTACCTATCTTCATTCTAGTTCTTATAATATTTTTTTGTATACATTTCCGTGATCCTTTAAAAATCATCGGATTATTCAGGCCATATCTCAACACTTCTGCAAGGAAAAATGCAACACTTTTCCTGCATATTTCCAAGTAAACTTTCTTGGACAACTCGTGTAAATTTTCGGATTATAGTAACACGACCGTTGAAAACTTAACTGCCCCCAGTCAGTACGCACTGGCTCTACAATTTTAAATTTTACAAATATGCACTTTCTTAAGCCTGGATAACTTTCCAAAAATCTGCCCACGTTTTCAATATTAAAGGCCAACAAGTATCACGCAAATTATAATTAAAATTCCTTGAGTTAATCGCATTTCTATCTGTGGCGATGACAAGGATTTGATCATTTCTGCTATACTCTGCACTTGCAACTAATATCCATATGGTCAATTAATGTTGCCTTGAGTTAGTTCTTCCGACGATAAACAGGTTTCTTGCGTCGTATTTTGAATTGAAGTATGTCTCACCTAGCTTGCGAGAGTTACAAAAGTCGATTGTCATTGTTGGCAGGATTTATGCCTTGCCTTCCGATAACGTCTTCAAGGTAGGTAAGCATTGTAAGTCATCTATTTAACAACACAATATTTTCACTGAAAATAAAAACGAGGATTGCATATAGAACTTGTTTTTTTGTAAATTGCTCAGAATCTTCTGCGATAACTGATTTCTTATAGCATTCATACATATTCATTTTTTTGCTCATGCCAAAAGTTCTAATTTTCTAAAATCCAATTCATATCCACGATCGAAAAGCTATATTCATCGTCGTAGTTCTATTCGGAGGATTCATTTGCCCGTTCGTATTAGTTAGCTAGACTTCAGTCTAACCATATTTGCGAGGAGCACGAACACTCCATGAAGTAGATCCCAATGAAAATTTAGTTATCAAGGATTATCACGATTAGTACTATTTAACGCTTGATAAAGTCGATAAGTTGTAACCATCGAGATCCTATCAACGGCGATTCTGCCACTACTGCAACTAATATTCCGATATTACTACTTCACTGTATCACGTTGATGGAAAAGATTTGATTGCCAGTCTTAAATCTATATGACTTTACATATATTTTGTACATAAATATAATAAAAGACAGGATTTTCAGGAGTTCAGGGAATATCTTAGGGCCGCCAACGCCATCTGTGATATAATAGCGAAATTAGTCGGTATAAACTCTCATGAGTTTTTCGTAATTTTTCATCGTGATCGGTTCAGTAGTTCCCCATATTTAGCGTTCATGTAAAGTTTGCATGTTTCTCTGTGACATTACGACTTTAGTAATGAAGCAATGCGGGAGTTATTAAATTGCGATATGCCGAAAATAATGAAAAATAAGCTAATACTCGTAACTGTTTTCAACACAAGAAATTTTTCATTTGGTATAAACATTTCAAAGAGATATTGTCATTCGCATAAGAAATGGGCACCATTCGAGAAGCACTACGAACCCGAGTTCCGAACGTACGTACTTATATTACCCACCATATTTTAACTCTTGTGGCTGTTTCAGTGCACCTCCTAAATCTGAGATATCTTTCCCAAGTAGATTCCCATTAAGGTGGTATCACAATAGACCGCAAATGGTCTAAGTGAGGCTAATCGGAGGGGTTCGAACGATGGATGCCACTCTAACTTAACCTAACCTAACGTAATCTACCCACCCTCTCAACTAAGTTATTCCGAAGGAAATAGTAAATGGAAATTTCTATCGAGATATAATGGACAAATTTTAGACCACAACATCCTTCGTGATATTGCTTGAGAATTCCTATCACCTACATTCACCGGATGTTGCATCAGCGAATTTAAGATGAAGATGTTGCAGCCACTCAAACTGTAATTATGTACCTGAGCTGACTTTTGAAGAAGAATTTTTTAGTTTTAACTCTGATGTTTTTTTAAATAAATTGTGTGTGTATATTTCATAAGAGTTTTTGTATCCTTGAATCAAATTTTGAAACCAACACATATTTCAATTTGACTTCGTCTAGAAGTTCAATGATATCAGTAGAAAATGTTTGTTTTACTTGTGAACTTAATTTTTTTTCTCGAACTGAATGAATCGAGGCTTTCACAAAAATTCTCAAGTTCATAAAATCACAGTTATACACTAATATCTATCTCGTTCTATATCTCTTTCTCTCTCTCTACGATCTGACTAATTGAATCACTTTAAATTCAAACTCTACTTAAAATCTGGTTACCAACCAAACCATAAAACGAAGATCAATCACACCACATTGGATCAATACATTGAAATTAACCTTTTCGATTGCCCGATAGGGCGACTTCATTTAAGGAATACCAAAATTTTTGGTTCAAAAATAGTTTCTCATTGACGACCAAAAATGTATGTACTAAGAGGCGTGCGCAGCTCGTTAACAGTTCTTTTAAAAGAAAAAAAAATATTTCCTTCTTCCATGTTTTGTGCACAAAAGATTCACCATTGAGGTTTTTTTTTTATTTCTTATTTTGGACACCACTTCAATGCTAAAAGTCCATTTACGAGGTGTCATTCAGACAAACCCATTTTGTTTTTTTTTTGTTTTTTGAAAACTTTTCTTTTTGTTATTAACTCTTTTTTTTCCCACCTCCATTTCCTCATTCTCAGTTCAGACATGATTAACAATATTGATCTGCGCGCGGTGATCAATCGTTTTGATCGAACGAAATTTTTTTAAATATTTTTACTGAAGATCTTCACGATAAGTTTGATACAGGCGCATAGACAAACTTTGTTATTTTTTTTCTCCTCCTCACCCCCACATATAACAGTCATTCAGTCAGTCAGTCAGTCAGTCAGTCAGTCAGTTAGTCATCCTATCTGCAATTAGTGCTAGCGCGATTAGTAATGCAGTGCGAATGATCTCGTCTTGTTTTCAATCATTTTTGTTGTCTACGAACTTTCCTAACGTAATGCGGAAATTTTCTGATTGAATTGATGGATTTGGATGGATTTGTAACGTGATCGCGAAATAATGATCATTTCTTTTTCTAATATCTTTTGATAGGTGAAAGGTTTCCAGAGTCAACTGTGGAACGAATTGAGTAAAAAGCTTTTGCATTGGAATTTCATGAGTTTTACTTGTGAGTAGTTTTTCATGGTATTTCTGGTATTTTTCAACCTTCATGGCAATTATGATCGTTTTTTTATGTTCGATGGCATCGATTTTGTAAAAAAAAAAAATTTTTTTTTTGTTAATGTGGCAACAATTAGAGAGTTTAAAAAATATATTTTTGTTTTTTCATATAAAAATCTTTGGAGTTTTATGTGCGAAAAAGTTAAAATCATTAATATATGTATGTTGATAGTTCTGTTGAAATAGGAGATTTCCTTACAATTTGAATACGCTTAATTGAACTTGAGATGTTAATTCTGAAATGGATGACTGTCTTACAAATATATTTAATTTTGCTGCCGCAAAAGTGTAAGTTCGAGCTCTTGATAGGGTGATTTGCAAATTGTCCAAATAAATTGAAGTGATCTTATGCCTATTCTTGACAATATGTATACATAAAAAAAAAGTTCTTGTAAAAATAGTTACGAATAGCAAAACATGATCAAGACAACAAAATCAGTTTAAGAAATGTTTTTATATCTGCAGAATTTATGTGAATATGAATGAATAAATTTTATTACAAAATAAATGGCATTTATATAAATACAATGTAAAGGAGGGGACCTAAAATTGACCCTTGAGGGACTCCTTTAAGCTGGATCTTCTGGTATGACTTAATACCTATCGTTTAATTGTCTTGTGTTGAGTATAAAAACCTAAATAAAGCGAAAATTTAGCTATGCGAACCGTTTTCTTAGGGGAGACCAGAGTAAATTGATACAATTCTCCTATAACTCGGAAGAATTGAGATTTTTCAATAAAAACATGTATTATATACCACAAAAAAATTGTTTGTTTCCTTTAGATAAAAAAGGATCTTTAAAAGGATTACATTTTCTTATGATCTATGAAAGTGTAAAATTACTCCGATTCCAGGGTAAATTTACACGATAAGATTAGATTCACAGTGGGGTATTAGCCTCAAATTCACTGTGACTGAGAGATCTATTGAGAATTACGGGTTTTTAACTTCCATTTTATAATAGTGTCTCAGCCAAGATGGTAGCGTAAAGGACAGTGTCCTTAAAGTGCCCTGTAATTATTTTAAGCTTTTGTTTCTTAGGAAGTGGAAGTGGTACGTTCTTGAAAAATCCTTAACTACAGCGATTTTTGTTTTTCTCTCAGATATTTAGGGTAGCTCTGAGATGACATTTAGAAGTACCAGAAAATTACAACATTTCTCTGATCCAACAAAGGACATTTCCGCTCTTCTTGTTGGAGCTCGACAGCCTTCAGTTATATTTAGAAAAAAATATTAGTCGTGATATGTCAAATTTGTCAAAAAAAATCTCGTAGGGATCTCGAAATTGTTGAGCTTTTTTTTTATGTCTAGAGCGCTCACATCTATTTGTTTATTTCAAGTTTATTATTTACATTTCAGTTGTTGGAGGAAGTATTATCTCCACAACGAGAGTGTAGAAATATTTGTATTAAAGCTATAAAATAATCTTAAGGAGAATTTTTCTTAACCGAAGCAACCGAAAACAAAAATAATCCTGTAAATGTTGCGTCTCCTTTCTAAATTAGAAGGATATGATAGGAATATTCTGGAAACTTTCTAAACCTTTGCTGGGCTCCTGGGGCTCAAATCAGCACTAAGATTTACCTAATCAAAGTTCGGAACGTTAGATAAAAATAAATTATAATTTTTTTTTCTTTTATATGATTGAACCCATCTGTGTTTTTTACGTTGGCATCACTGACAATTTTCAATCATACATATTGGATGCGTAACTATAGTGTTTGGCAGCCAAGTATTGACGTAAGACCGACAGAATTTTTTATTAAATGTTGTGTCAAAAATTAAATAAAGAGCAGTGAAATGCAGTTCAAATAAAATTCATAGTTAGGATGACATGTCGAATATGAATGATAGAAATGTTTCCATGAACGTCAGCATGCAGATTGTGAAGATCACAATAGATCTGGGTATCATAGCGCATCAATCGTACGACTTATGTTAATCAATTTTCTACAAAAACATTTCTCAGCAGCAAATGTTGACTAGGTCACTAAAACCCTGCGGATTCCGCGACCAGTCTCAACATTTGCTAAACGTAGTATTATTATAACTGGAGACGAAACGTTACGGAAATAAAGGTTCAATAATTCCACTGTAAGCTCCCTACAGAGCTAAGACTGAATAAAACACACAATATTCAATCTCTTGATTATGAATTCTTACCGCAGCTCTGTACCTTAAAATTTTACAGTACGGATCTATATGAAATAATCCAAAAAAAATTATCAAAAGTATCTGGAAACAACTCCTGGATTTTATGCCATGAAGACTCACCCCATCCCTCCCTCCCCTCCTAACCATACCCGACTCTTATTCCAGTACTAATTCATAAATTTTTGACCAAAACCAATGTCATCATGATGCCGCAGCCAATCATAGGCCCAATTCAGCTTCTTTTTTGTTTCTGAAGATATGTGTCAAAATAGTTAAATTTTTATGCATGCAAAAAATATTGTGCAAGTTCTCTTAGAGAAAGATAAAAATTAATAGACTATGACTAGATCAAGTACTAGATCAGTATTTGAAATAATTCAGAAAATATTGCTATCTATTTATGTTTGAATCAGTCAAGATCGTAAATACATCAATTGAAATAAATTATAAAAAGTACCGGCCCAAGATGTCTGCCTTGATGTAGACCAGAGGTTTTATAAATTTTGATTAGTAAGCGGGAGGAAAGGTGTAAACATATATTATGAGCTTGAGCATATTTGTATAGTCAAGTCTATGTCAAAGATACCAGAAGACCCCGTCAAACTCGTATAGAGAATGCTTAGATGAATATTGATGTGTAGCATGCTTCAAGTTGTCGAAAAATCGATAGATAGTCTATTTGGTAGAGTCGAATTATGTTTATTATGAAGAACACTTCAATTGTTTACGAATGCAACAAGTGGTGCTTTTAAGTCAAATAAAATTTTATAACAACCCATTTAAAATCGATTAAATTGTCAAACCACGATCAAAACATAAAAAACAAACAAAAAAATAAAAAATTAATTGAAAATCGAAAAAAAAAGTAAAGAAAACCAAAAAACCCACATTACTCACAATTCCCGCTGAAATCACCAAGGTTGAGGCAATAAGTACAGAAAAAGGTAAACACATACAAACAACATACGAAATTCCTCTGCAGAAAGTAAATTGAGGTCAAAACAATTAAAGTTCCTTTTGGGTCCATCGTCGTCGTCATCGTCTGTAAATAGACCCATTTTCCATAGACAAGATAGTATTTACAAATAAAAAAAAAAACAACAAAATGCTTGATCATATCATTTTAGTCGCTCTAAGTCAATAGCGACCCAGTTTTTAGTCATCAACAGAAACAGCATGAACTCCCGCACTTCTGGTTTATTCCCTTGTCATCATCATTAATTTCCTCTCAGCTGTTTGTAAATGCTTTCCTGTAAACATAGAAGTAGCATAGCACCTCAATATAATGGAAGTCGATATGAATGCGCAACATTAGATCTACTATGCCTGTTGTACCTACAAAAGAACCAGTTCATGTGCTCTCAAAAGTCTCTATAGTCACGTCGTCGTCGTCGCTTAAAGGGTCTCTCAAGCCTACATACATAGAATAGCAATAGCGCAAGCCGCCAACTAACTAATTTAGTTCTATCAATTTCGGATTAGACCTAGTTGACTCCGGTCGGCCTCAATCTTTACCCGGCCAAGTGGGTGCCATTCTGATGTACTACTAAACATTAGGATTGGGACGTGATTCATGGAATGCTATGAGTACCAAATTGTCAGATCATTAGTTCTAGGAATTTACTTTGTGCAATTAAATACGGTGACAAATTATCCCCACTACTCTGGATGTTATATAGATACATATTGATACTTAGATAGATAGATAGTAAACTTAAGCGAAGATTTTTATTTTTTTTTTAATGGTCAGCAGATATCATGGAGAATTTGCAAGAGATAGTGGGAGAGAGAGAGAGAGAGAGAGAGACAGAGAAAGAGGTGAGTTGTCACTATGGTTTTAACTGATTTGTTTACTTGGTTTAATTGAGTGTGACTTTTGGTTGTTGATCGGTATATATTTCTCATCTTGTGTATAAATTGTAGAGGTCATTTTAGTCATTAATAATAATAGAAAGGAATATATTCTTCGAGGATTTAATATAATGTATTTACCTAGAGCCAGAGGTGATGCGGCAATTTTAGTTTTAATTTTTAAAAAGTCTTGTTGGAAGAATATTTATGTGGGGACTAGAGATAAGAAATTTGTCGTTGATAAAAGAATTTTTACTCCAATACGATTATATCTATTTTATCAGTTTTTAATAGTGACTAACATGAAAAGTAATCTAATGAGAATTAGAGGCAACATTAAATTTTGTATATACCTATATGGTGTCCAGTAATTTGGAAAGGGGAATGCTCATTATAGACCAGACATCAACAGACATGAGATATATCTTAAATAACAGTATTTATTTCAATTATGCGTGTGAAGGATTGGGGTCAAAGTTTGATCTAATCCATTTTAGAAAATCTAGTACGGAATCGAATTCCTTAGATCCTCAGAAGAAGTTTGAGTACCCACACTCCTATACTCGGAGGCTTAAATAACTATTTATAGCTATTCCTGTACTCACTTTTTTCGTATTTCACTCTTTTTCATTGGAACTGAAGTACTAGAATTTTCGCACCTTAGATCGGCTCTAAATCGCTAGGGTTATGTCCGATCGGAAAACCGGTCTCACTGTTCGCCTCAGCTACAATTCGTAGAAGAAAATTCTTGTCTGCATACTTTTAGGGTTGGGGAAGGAACCCCGGCGGGGTGTGTGCGTGGCGGGGGGGGGGGGGGGGGGTGATTCCATTATGGCATGTTTCATATCAAATTAAAGGTCTCGCAGAGCACTGTCAGGTGATGTACTTTTTTCCAGATTCAGAAAACTTTCTCGGAACGTTTTTTTATTCCCCCTGTAATGTAGTAAAGTCGAATCATTTATGTATACTTCACGCCTCCACCCAGTCACGCCTTCCTATGGGAGGTATCTGGGAGGAACCAATCCGCGCCAATATATTCCGATAAAATTTCTAAAGAAGTGCTTTTAAAAAAAATTCCTTTTCTATGAACTACTGAAAATTTCCGTAAATTACCTACGCCTCAGAAGAATCAAACTTCTATGATTCGACTGCACCTCAGTAAAATATTCCTGGGAAATTGTTGTGAAATGGCGCACTTTTGATCTTTTATAGAGTTGAGTACAGTTTTAATTTAGAAGTAATAGTGTTCGGATGTGAGTTGTTTAGTTTTTGAAATTAGAAATGGTATTTTTATTATTATCAGAAAAGTTCTTAGGAAGAAAAATCCGATATTTACTATAAATTGTGCATTACATGAAACAGTTCCCTTGAAAAGTCTTCATGACAACTTCCTAGGAAGGCATACACGCTTTTAGCCATCAATTCTATATTATTTCCGAAAACTTCCATTGAGAAGGCTTCCATCTGTCGACATGCTTGTAGAACAAAAGATATGAAGTGGGATACGTGGAGTCTTCCATATCCCACTGGGCAATTATATAATTTATTTTCTAGTCTTGACTTCCCGTATCACCCATTTTAAAGACGTGACAGCCTGTAATTTTATCCATAGTAAGCTGACCAAAACGTAGGTACTGATGTCACATATGTAGACGGACAGAACCTTGAACATATGCTTTGTGAGCCTGAAATATTAGCCTGAGAAATAATAAGGTGGTTTAGAAAATATTGGTTTTGTAAGAATAATAATAATAAATAAAGAAATACTTGGAACATCCAACAATTCTGGTTAGCATATAAACCCCTCACCCCCTATACCCATATACAATAATGAACCAAAATTGTTTTGCTTAATTTCTTTTCGAGGATATCTATGAAAAATAGATAAATCTTTACATACTGATGGAAGAACCGTGGAATAATTCCAAGGAAGGTTGTGAAGATTAATTCTGAAAAACTAACGTGGAACCATAACCTCAATTGGGTAATAGAAGACAGACTTTGATCTTCAATTTTACGGGACTTGTTTTTTTTTTCATAAACCCCAAAATAATTTGACAGATTGTCAAAAAATAAAACGAAATATTTAAATTAGCAAAAATTTAAGTAGCGCAGCCTATTGACAGGGCATAGAGATTCCACATAGCCTTTCCACCTGACTGTTTGTTCTAGACTATTATTTTTTTCTCTTTCTTTTTTTTACTTTTGCCTAGGTTTTACACATAATCCGTGTCCAAAACTTTACTGTAGATTCTTAAATAGTTTTTGTTCTAGTTGATTAGCCTGTAAAAGCTATTCCACTGCCATCTATCGGTTATTAGGATAAGCCTAACTTGGTCGGGGAAGTTTTTTTTTTCATAAAATGTTTTTTGGAACTGATGAATTTTTCTAATCAAGCACTAAAAACCTTACAAATGTTAAACCTTAAACAATTTATAATAAACTGTTTCTTTAGACCGACTACGCCATCTCTATTTTTTCGCGACTATTATTATTATTATTATCATCATTAAATTAAGAAAATTTTATTTTTGTACGGTTGGTGGAAAGAGGGAAAGAGGGGAGAAGGTGAAGGGTGGCATGATATGAAAAGCGAATATTATTTTTAAATGCATGTTACATTCATCATCATATATTTATGAAAGGAGGTTACATAAATTCATCAATGATATAGCGGTATCAGTGGATAGAGAACAAACACACATGATTTAATTTAGTGAGGAAAATTTAAAGAATGTGTACAGGATGCTTTGACGAGAAATTTAGAAATATTAAGAAAAGAGTATTTTCAGCTCTATGAGTAAATGGGTAGAGTTTTTACAGAAAAAGAAATAGAATGATGGAGAAATGAACGACTGCCTTTTAGACTGCAGTTTTATACCGCTATCACACTCTATTTTTGTCAAAAGCAAATTTTTTGATTGTTGTTATATTATAAATTTAAATTGTCTACTCGTATTTCAAATTATTTTGGATCAGTCGTTATTCATTTTTAAATGAATTTTATTTCACAACAAATTTTAATAGTTGTTCAAAAATTTCTTTTATCAATAAACTAAAAATTTATTAAAACGTGTGTTTCTTAATTGTTTTGGTTTTTCCAGAAAAATAGTCTGAAGATAGGATTTTAGTGAATCGATTTTTTTTTCAATAAAGTTTTTTAATTAGAAAGTTAGAAAAGTTTTATTTTATTCTTTAACTCTTTTCTGTAAAAACTAAATATCCTTTCTCACCGAATATTAATATTGAAATTTTTTAATATCTGATATTTATTTTTATTTTACTATCATTAACATCTCATCTGCATTTAGACTCCAATGAAAATGGTATATTCTATTCCTCCACTTGAACAACATCTACCAATTTACTTAAAAATAATGAAAATTTAATCAATCTCGGTTGAATAATTCTCAATAAAAATAAAAATTTATCGAAAATTTTGTTGATATTGTAAAATATTTTGTCATTAAAAATTTTAAGAAGTTTTATAAATTCTAGTAACTATCGGTTTTCAAAAAAATGTAAATGTTTCAAATATTTACTCCTGACGACCATCAAATTAAGGAACGAAACGTTGGATAAATAAAAATTGAGTTTATTTTAATTTTGATGTTAAATTACATCAAAATCGTACAAATAATTTATGTATCTAATAAAACAAAACAAAATGTGTGATAAAACGCAATTTAAAATTTTATGATGGTTTCGATATTATGTGCAAAGTGCAATTATCCTGCCTACTATTAAAATCAATTAATAAATTAACTTAAAATCACTACATACAGTTTCTTAATCAATCTCTTAAAAATACCAGATATACAATTTTACCTTCTCCTTCACTATAAATTAGTCTTGTCGAAATCAAGAAATATATTCATTCACAGCTGTTAATAACTACTCAGTTCACACCTGATTAACTTCGATAGATTCAACTTGAACCCAGCCCCACTCACTGTTGTGTGACATTCGAATGTGAATTTCTACATTATAACCATGAACTTGAGCAAAAATATTATTTTTTATCGAAGTTAGCATTTTTAATGAGATCATAAAGAAAAAATGAAAAAACAATCTTGATGAGCGAAAATTTATGTTTCGAAATAGAAATTGTAGCGCCTTCTGCTTTTCTTCTTCTATATGTCTTGAAGTTGGTACACCTACAACGAACGACGACCTACCTTACACGTCCGGTTGACTTTTTGTTTTAGTACCGCCATAACGTCGTCGTGATACCGCTTCAGAATTTATTTTTTATTTTTTCAATTTCATGTGAGCGGAAATGGAAACACCTAAAACTCAAGTAAAAATAATGAAAGAGAGCTAGGCCAGGCCCCACATAACTATACATAAGTCCGTGATTGTTTTTAAAAAAAAACTGTATTCCCTTCCTGTCAAGCTATTGGATGATCCGCGAAATTTGATTTTCTCATTAAATTTGACACTCTGAGTGCTTCTGGTTGAGCGGTTTTTGATGATCTATCGTTTTTTTCTTCTGCTTCTGTATATTTCATTTATGGCAGCTTTAGTGGACGGCAAGACAACTGTGGGGAGTTATAAAGTGCGGGTAGCTGGCGACAACGAAATATTTTTGAAACACGCAATTTTGTAATTGCTCAATTATCTTTAACCACTTTCTCCTCAGGGGAATTTCTTGGGAGTTTTTTTTTCTTCCTCTAAATCGGCTCCGAATCGAGAAGGTCAAATTTTTCTATTTTAATTATTTTCACTTTGATGAAAAAGTATCAGCACGCCCCGTACCGCTTGCCGCCGCCACAAAATCACGAGAGCAATCTTGCATTTTTGGAACATATCCGGTTTGTTTTTGGCAAATAAATTATTAATAATAAAATCGCGCATGCAACAAACGTGACATGGCGATTTAAATTTAATCGAAATCGGCGGCTCAAATTAATTGTACAGATTACTAAAATAATCTACGTTTTGTAAATTTCGTGTTGACGTGACGTGACCTGATTCTAATTTCTTTTCTTTTTTTTTAATTTTTTTTTTCTACTACATAAATCAGGAATTTATGTAGTGGCACGCTTCAATATGATAAATGAGTTCAATTTATGGTTTTTTTTCTTTTAAAGCAATTATTAAGCTTGTCATGAAATATTTAGTTGTATGCTTGTGTGTATGTTTAATGTACACTTGATGAGGAGGCAAAAAATGTGTGACAATTATTGTTCCAAGTCAAAGGCTTTTTTTTAAAGAGAGTCTTCAAAAAATGTTTGAGGTCATTGTTCCCGCGCGCGCGGTGCTATATTGCTTAATTTTTTAAGAAATCATTTTGACATGCGCATGATTCAAGTATTTTCCTAAGATTTTTCAATGTTTAATTTTACCATTGATGATTACTTCGTATACACGTATACAAAATTTATGATAGATATCTGCAACTAATTGAAAATGACATGGGACTTAGGATATTATTTGCTTCCAAGGTTTTGTAGACGTGTATTATATATGGATGACGTGATTTATGCTTTTTAGTTTAAACAAATTGACAAAAAAGCAAAGAAAAAATAAAACCGGACAGGGTTCAGGGTAGATAGATATGTATCTGAGAGAAGATTTAGGAAAATGAAGTCAAGTGAGGGTTAAATATTTCATTTATGCATTTTTAAGTGAGTGATAGAAATGAGGAATGTAGTAGTGATTAGAAGCGCACAATTTATTTGGCAATTGATGACCATGTGACACCATGCATAATTGATTGATTAATTCTAAACCGTTTGAGTTCATTAGTTTGATACTCAAGAAAGAAAAAAAGTTTGGTTGTTTTTGCTGGTTGTGGTGAAAAAAAAGTCTGACATGCAAGCCTTGATGGATGAGGAAGAAATAGAAGGACTAGCGGATAAAAAAGTCCCATTATTCTTATATTTCCTCAATGATTCTATCAAACCAAATTGACGTAAGGCATGAGTTATTTGTAAGACATTCTCTTCTTAGGCTAAATTTTCCCATCTTTTCAACATGCAATCAGATATTTAGTGTTTTATTTTTTGTGCTAGTATAATGCATTTCTCCTTAATTGGAACTGTTTATGTTTCATTTTTAGTTTCATTTTTATATCCTAGATGAAATCTATAGGGTATATATACATACTAAGTAGAGCAAACTGGATTGGAAACAGTGTTGGGCAAAATGTAATCTGATTAACGATTAACAATTACAATTAACCATGTAATCCGTAATGAGATTACTTTGTAAAAGATTACTAATGTCATCCATTTCCATAATTACATAATGTAATAGATTAACGTGTAGTGTGATTACAAGTTAATCTAATTACACATTAATCAATTGTATGTTAATTCCACTGCATGTTAATCTAATTAATGTGATTACATTTAAGATATTTAAGATATTTGTATTCTAATTCTTCATAAAACTCCCTACAACTAATTTCGTACGAGAACAATACTAAATTCTTTCAATTCATTTCATTTTATTAATAAATACTTTTAAGTAATCTGCAATGTAATCTGTTACAATGTAATTAGATTACAAAATAATCTAGTTAAATTGTAACAGATTACACATTTGTTAGATTACATATTCTCTCATAAGTAATCTGATTGAAATGTAATCAAATACAATTTAATTAGATTACTTGGTAATTTGACTAAACTATAATGGAATTATTAATTAAACTACACTGGAATCAGATTAAGCCCAGCACTGATTTCCAATTTGAAAACCCACGCTAAAAGTTATTTTGATTTTCGCATGTCCGTCTGTCCGTTCGTCCGTCCATCCGTGCGCACCATAACTCAAGAACGCGTGTAGTTGAGAGCTAAAAATTTTGTACGAGGACTAAAAAAAAAGGGAAAATTAAGTTCGAAAATTAAACAAATCGGGCAACTTCTTCGTGGGGTTGCCATACAAAAATTTCGTTTTCCACTATATATTTAGACACTGCCTGAGAACGCGTTGACATAGTGACCTGAAATTTGGTAGATGGTGTTTTCATAGTAATCGGAAATAAAATTTCAAAAATGGATTAAATCGGGTAACCCCTTCTTGGTGTTGGCATATAAAAATTGGTGGTTTTTACGTATACTGTGAAAATGATCAGTCCCAGACATTTTTATCGTACTAAAATCTTCTTCAGAGTTCGAAATCCTATAAAATTGGTTATAATCATTTCTTCTGTCCGACGAACCGTTCTAGAAATATTTGCGAAAAACTACTGCAAAAATTAAAATGCACATACGGGCATTCATTAGAGTATCATAAGAGTTGGTCTTGGACTAATTCTAGCTATTTTACTTGTTTAAATATGTGTTTGTTTTTAACCTGTGAACTTAATGATTTTCGATAATAATAATAATAATAATATATAATCGTTCCTAAATTCATGAAGCGTATATGTAGTCTATCACATGCCAGCTGATATTGTTTTTGGGACTGGAACACTATAAAAAAAATCTTTTACCTTGGTTAGTCCATCATGGGAAGCTTATCATCAATATGTGTGTGCATCACTCACTACCTCTCAATTTACTTCTGTTTAGAAAATTTTTATTGTTGTGTCTTCTGTGTGTTACACCAATAAAGCAAAGGATTCAGAAGATTTCTAATTAATCAGTCTGTTATACTTTTTAATCAGAATTATGGAAACGTTATTGAACTCACAAAATGTTCAATATCTTGTTGAACTTAATAACTATAGCTTAAGTCATACCAATCTGATTTCCGCAAATCTCATAGTTGCGAAACGTCGGCGCGGCGTGGCGTTTTTAAGAGTCATAATCGATATATATTGCTCGCTAGATAAGAATAAAGTATGTGTTCTTGTTTTGCCTGAGGTTTGCGAAAGCATTCGATTCTGTAAGCTACTTTAAATTACTCTGCTAATTTCCAGTTTCATTCGACTGTAGTTTCTATTATTGGCAGTTTTTTCTCAGGAAGGTTGCAGCGGATAAGAATGGGGGACAGTTTTTTTTTATATTTTGGCTCTTATTCGTGGTGTGCCTGAGAGATCTATTTTGGGTCCTTTGCTCGTCCCTATATATGTATGTCAACTAAAGTTATCCAAGACTGTAAAAGTCATTTATGTGCTGATGATGTGCAGTTATATCTTGGTGGTTTCATTGGACTAGTGTAGGATTGTATTGTGAATGATTAAATAATTCTGACTTGAGGAATGTTTCGAGTTGGACGATGAAGGATTCGCCCCTTTTGATAATTTTTCACGGAATTTTCTTTCCTATCAACTAGCACCATCCTTTGTACCTCAGTTAAATTGTGAGGTACCCACCGAAAACAAATCTTTCTAACAGTCAACTCAGTTAGACTCATGAATATGCATACATACATAAATACATCCATAAATTCCGGGAGTTATAATAATATTTGCAGGCCTCTGATTACTTAAGAGTTTACGAAACATCTAAAATTCATTCTATGCATGAAACCAAGTAAATAACTGTAGTTCTGTCCCCCTTTTATTTCTTTATTCCATCTATGTAGACCTATCGCTATAAGTCCATTGGTCACTTTAACCTGTACAACCTGAATAAAAGTGTTTTTCAGAGCCATCTATGAGCAAGTTATAGGGTTCTCATAATTACCTAGCTATTCATTCATGCCAAATTTTGTCAATCTTCTCTTCTGTATGTAATAGTTGGGTATGGGTGGGGGAGGGGAGGAGGTTCAGAGATTTTGACGTTTGAGTTTGGCAGTTCCAGTTCGGAATCGAACAGAGGACCAAATATAAGCCCAAAAACCCAATAGAGGAATACGAAAGATGAAAAAATCTTCAAGGAAAAACCAGCAAAAATAAAAAGGTAAAAAGTTTGAACTGGAACTGCCAAACTCAAACGTCAAAATCTCTGAACCCCCTCCCCTCCCCCACCCATACCCAACTATTCCATACAGAATAGAAGATTGACAAAATTTGGCATGAATGAATTTTTTTATGGTTGTCGTCTTTCCAACTTAACATTTTGCAGTCGTCTCTTACCTTATGACTGATGCGCCATATCACCTATTCTCCTTTATGAGTTAATTTTTAAGTGAGAGGACTGGGAAACGAAAAGGAGTAGATATGTTTGTTGATTTATTTAGAAGCCTTAGTATGGAAAGGGTCCTAGGTTTCTGGCGCCATCAGAGGGGATAAGCTCTGAGAAATTATCGGTTTGTTCGGGCTTTACCCTATGTAGTATTCCTCTTTTGTATGTAGTATGTAGAAACTAATTCTACCATCGCGATGGTAAACATTTGAAACCTCGGGCTTTAGAAGGAGCAAAAGTGAGAGATATTTATAGTCTGTTGGAATGAGAATGTCCGGCTGATTGTTAATAAGTGGGTTGGTGGGTTGGAGTGGCTAGGAATTGTCTGGACTTGTATGCTCGGAATTTCAAACAGGTAGGTACTCCTTGATAGGAGTGACTTTGGCTAATTCGTAGATTTTGCGATTGGAGTAGTGTTTACCGTTGTGTGTTCTGACCCCCTTGAACTTGAACTGACATTCGAGATGGTTTTTTTTTATTAATTCAAGTTTGTATGTCACCATTGAATGTTTTTATAAATTTTGTGCCAAAATTGAGCCTAGATCCAGCTAAATTTATATTTACGACTGTAGTCTTAAACTTCAATTTAGCGCCAAGCAATAGATTGTACTACAACCATTATTTTATTGACTATCAATTAATTTTACTATGAACTAAATTGTAATTAGTCTTATATGTTGACATAGCTAACTCGTTAAGATACAAATACTATTATAAATTACAATTATACTTGTGTACAATTTTGTCATACAATCCTTTTTATGTAATGTCAAATAACAAAGTAAAAAAAAAAAAAAATCTAACTACACCCAGTAAAAATTAATACCCAACAATCTCCTTTTCTTTCCAGATACAAATACCAAAATGGATAACAGCATTCAAATAGTTCCTTCACATTTAATTGTAACCGATTACATAACACTGAGTTCACCACCCACATATTCGAGACTACCACCCGATGGGCATGAATTTCCACCAAATTTCTCAGAGCCATTAATCATTCCAACTGGACTAAAAGCAATCCCAATAATTCCAGTGAAAAATTTCACAGAAACACAGAAAAATACGAACATTAGTAGTAAAATACAAACAATAACATCAGCAACAACAACAACAACAACAGATAAGGAATCATTAGATGATCGTCCACCACTTCCAAAATCAGTTCCTCCATCTACGGTTCCTAGAAAAATCTATCGACAAGATTTAGTTATTAAAGTGGACGATACTAGATCTGAAAAGAATGAGAAATTCATAAGACTTGATCAAACTAGTCACCCGAAAGGTGTAACAACAACAACATCATTTGAAACACGACAACAAACACAGCAACAACAACAACAAAAAACTATAGACACCACAGATAATTTCAATTTCAAAAAACCCATTCCAACTAGTCGTAAACTATCCGACTGGAGAAAGGATGAGAAATCAGAAAAAAGTGTTCGGGATAAAATTGCAATGTTCTCTAATGAGGATCAAGTTGATTTCTCTAGAAGTACGAAACCTTTTAATAAAAGTACGGAAAATCTCTTGGATACCAGTTATAAATATCAATCGATAACATCACCGTTAACTAAACGTGCGATGAGTGTTGAGAATTTAAATGATGTCACAAAAACATATTCTAGAACTAAATCAGCTTTTATAGAGAGACCCGAGAAGTGTGATGATACACAATCATCGATTTCTCTTACTGAATACACACAAAGTTATGCTTCCCTGCCACGAAGAAGTGTTCCGACATTATCAAGAACAATTAGCTTCTCTGGGCAACCATATAATAATAATATTAATAATAATTTTGATGAGTCTCAACGAAAGGCTGCCATTACAAATATTCTTGAGCAAAGAAGAAAATCAATGTCGAAACTTAGAGGACTTGTTATACCTGAACGTCCTACAATTCTAGCTTCTAATCTTGAACCAATTCTTGATCTTCCAGAAATAAAAAGTAGAGACAGCGAAAAGATTAAGATGAATGGAACATTATCGTCGAATATTATTTCACATCATAAAAGGGACTTACCGCCAGCATTGCGTCCAGTTATGACAACAAACAGCAACAGTAGCAGTAACAATACTTTAGGAAATGGGACATATCGAAGCATTTTCAGTGCAGGCAGTAGGCTTACACCATCAATTAGGAAAGTTGAAGGTAGGTTTTTTTCTGTGTAAAAATCATCAATCAATCCTAACTGTTTTTTTTTGTGTCATTTCAGGTCCAATACTGCCCCCAGTTAAGCCACCACGTACTTCCCTAATTCTGAACAAGTCTTCCTCTCACCTTGAAGAGAGCGATAGTGATTCGGTGTTCAGTTCAAAAATATCTTCCCCGCCTATGTCACCCTGTGTACCTGTTGTCCCAGAAAAGTTTGCCCTTACACGAACTTTAAGCTCCGAAACAAATACATCCATTGCAAGTTCAACAACATCTACATTAACATCTGGTTCTGGATCTCAAGCAAGTTGTAGCTCTGTCGGAAGTACACCTACAGTTGATATGAGTCGTCGCATTTTAAAATCAGGCTCTGGTGATTCTGCAGTTAATCGAAAAAATATTCTAGCATCGGCGAAATGTCGTAGTGGACGTGATGATTCATCAGTTTTGGCCAGAAATAGACGTTATGAAGATGAAGATAGTACTGATGGATATGATGAAGAAGAAACTAGACGTGTACCAAAATTGAAACAACGAACTTCTTTAGTTGTCCAAAATAAGCCTATACCATCATCAGCTCCAATAAATTATAAACTGGTTGCTAAGGATGCAAGTATTGTTGATAAAATTATTAATGTCGCTGCATATGTTGAAGTAACATCAGACACAGATGATAGTAGTCGAAAATCAGATTCATCATCACCATCAAAAATTAGTGCCATGTTCATTGATGAAGAACGAAAAGCCAGCTTTAAAGCGGATTTAAGTCAAAAAGCTGTTACTAAAAAGAAAACTTCTACTCCACCAGTTCCAATGAAAAGAACTACAGAAACTAGTAGTAGTAGTAGTAGTAGTGATTTGGCTAAATGGGTGCAATCTGAAGCAGCTAAAGCACGTATTGAAGTACTTAAAAAGCCTATGGAGAGCATACCGAAAATTAAACCTGAAGATAAAAGTGTTTCAGAAAAGATTGAATTTCTTACAACACCGCCTCCTTTACAGCAAATGGAAATTAATAGAACTCCATTGAAAATCATTAAAACTTCAACATCGGAAATTCGTGAAAAGTTTGAACAACGTTCACAATCTCAGACTGTGACTATTACGAATAGTTGTAATAGTACTAGTAATAGTAGTAATAAAATTGTTAAAGAAAAAATTGGATATCATGAACGATTCTCATCGTTAGATTCGATTGCTTCATCTTCGTCTGGTGTCTCTTCGAGTACACAGAATTTGCCATCGAATCAAGAAACTCCAACGGAATATGGAAGTTTTTCATCGTTAGGAAGTAATCAGAGTTTGATTACTGCTCAGGATGTTCAGTTGATCATTGAAGAAGCGGATCCTCCACTTAAGACACCAGAAGCATTTATTGTTGTACTTCAGAGAGATACACCGGAAAGTAGTATTGGCGTTACATTGGCTGGTGGCTCTGATTATGAAGCAAAGGAAATTACGGTGAGTTGAATATTTTTTTCTTTATTGTGAATTTTTATATCAGGAACATTGGAGCGAATTTTTTTTAACTCCTAACATCCATACCAGATAAGGCAGCCCAATTTATTGTCCTATTTTATCTCCTCAATTTAAAATTGATAGACTGTAGCAAGACCTGATTTGGTAGGATTTTAAACAAAATATTTGTATCTGATGAAGAATGAACATACCCAGAAGAAGTGTTCAGGCATTCCAGCCACTCCTTCGAAGCAGAACAGATAATTTGGACTATTAACGCCATTCATTTTTAAAATATGTGAGAGAAATATATTGTAATCAGTGAGCTGTACTGGCCCTTCTTGAACTTGTGAACATACCGTGTTGGCCCAACAAGGAAGAGTTTGGTGCACATATTACATTTGTTTTTATCTGTATAATGTTCCTGGCAACATTCGCTTCACCTACGGCAAGTTCTGATCGAAGGAAATGATTTCTAGAGTTGGATCTGGCCAACAAGTCACCATTTCCAAGAACACTTTTGAGTACCATGACTCTCATCATATCTTGACCGACTACTTGAGAGGCTAGAAATTGTGTTCTTCTAAAAAAAAATCATTTTTATTGTCACATAAAAAATACTCTAGATGAATACCAGTACCAAATTTGTGCACGAATGTGATACGCACAGCATTTTATGCTTTGAGCGACGTCCAAAAAAAGGACCGTCGTTTTATTAACGATAACAGAATTTTTTCTAAATCGATTCCCTGGAGTACCGGAGTAGCGTTGGATGTATTTCACTCTTTCATCATTACTTGTATAGCTACATCTAATTGTTACAAAGTTTCTAGCCTGGTTTCCTGATTATTTCTTGGTGTATGACATACGCGCCTCTACGCCTTTTCATCTCCACATCCTTAATATCAAATTCGGTTACACCGTAAAATTTCGTGACGTTTTTCCTAAGGAGAATGACTCGCATGTGGAACAATTTATCATTTTTTGTTTGTGTTTTCTTCGAGTTATGAGTCATTTGCATCGTCACCTACTAAGACTCGAACGTATCTTTTTTGACTTTCGTGTCAAGGCTAGACTATAACATCATAACGGGATACCCTAATTTTGGCATCATTAAAAAAAAGCAAATATCCGCCAGACCTTTCCAAGCAAGTTTTCTTGACCTTATTAAATATGCATTCTAGAAGATCGGTCAAGCTTGTTAAGATTTCCATTCCACCATGGAACCGCATTCCTTCAAATTTACCAACACATAGACCATTACAGACTGTCCACTTTCCACTTACTTTTTTTAGTTTATTTATTTTTTTGAATCTCTCGCAGTTCATCCTACTGCCATTCCTTCATATGGCTACATTGATTCGGTCATGTCGAATATAGAAGTCTATGTAGCAGTGATTCTAATGAAACCATATATGTGAAGTAATGACGCAATAAATTATAGAATATAAGCGTTACGTCCATGCGATCTTCTTCGTCCGATATAAATAGGTGGGCAATTGCTTTGCTTCAAGAGCATTAGTTATCTTAAAGTAATCAGCTTCGACACCTCGATGGTAGTCGTATCACCTTCCTCAGTCCATTCGGTTGACATCAAACAAAGATATTAAGCTAGTTAGTACTGGGAAGCTTAACTTAAGATTCCCATCCTAGTTTCATACCAAGAAAGCTAACAGAGAGTTATGGTGGATGCTAGATAATAAGGAGTTCTTTAGAAATTCCAACTTGTTAGAAAGTGAGTTAGCTTATGTGGCTGAGTTTTGACAAATTCCTTACAACCGCGCATATTCTTGGTTTATAGACTGTAGCGTTAGAGAAGTTAGAGAAGATATTGAACATCATCATGAGTCTGAGGTTTTTCAATTGATCCTCGTTGATGAATTTCTCACACATATCGGCAAAACAAGGCTCTATTAGCGTATACCCCTCTCTTACCTACAATAGCAGGCCAATCTGAGTAAAACGAAAACGACTAACCATGCTTTCTGTTTTACACTGTTGCCAACTTAATCACATGACTGACTCACGTCATGTCAATCATTAAAATTTTCAGCAAGTATTTTTTCAAAAATTCCTTTTGTATTTTAACTAATTTTTTTCTTTATTACAACAATTTTCCAGATTCATAAAATCTTATCAAATTCACCTGCAGCTAGAGATGGACGCTTGAAAAAAGGTGATCGTATTTTAGCTGTAAATGGATTGAGCATGCGTGGCCTAACACATCGTGAATCAATCTCAGTGCTAAAAGTACGTCAATTCAACACATATTCAAAACTTTTTTTTACTAATCAATAATTTTTCTTTTTCTCTCTCCAGACTCCTAGACCAGAAGTGGTTTTAGTTGTAACAAGATCAGAATCTGTTATCATAAAACAATTATCGAAAAAACGTGCATCTCTTGGGTCTTTGACTTCATTGAATGAGAAACCTATAGATATTGACTATGAAAAGAAACGAAATTATCACAAAGCTTCACGATCCTTAGATCTAGATTTGGATATAGTTTCTAATGATGAAAATATTAAAGAAGATTCTGTAACTACAGGTAATGGAATGTCTCAAATTAGCAGTGTTACTAGCAGTAGTCCACCAAGCTCAGAAATTATAACAACAACAACAACAACCAGAACAAAGAGACAATCATCAAGGGATGCTGGTAAAATTAGCACACAAGAGATTCTCGAGAGAGTTCGAGAAACAGGAAGAATATTAGCTGCTGAGAAAAATGATAATAAATTGATGAACAGTACCGGTTAGTATGATTTTTATATTTTTTCTTAATTTATTAAAATGTCCTCGATTAAAAATGTACGCAATGCCAACAAGATTTTTAGTTAGGTCATTTTCTAATCCGAAAATAATTAAATCATTGTGAATTTCCGAAACTGAATCGTGCTTTTTTTAAATTAATTTTCCATTAATGGAGACATGTAAATGACTATTTAAAATCTATTTTTGTTTTATTACGTTGTATCCCATAGAGGACTCTGCTCCTGCGGCATCTGTTATCACTTCCGTCTTCATCAGTAATTGGCATCTAGATTAGATTAGATTTGTGAAGGGGTGTATAGGCGTTAGCCTCGCAATCACTGCGACCTGAAAGATCTATTGTGAGTCCCCGTTGAATTTGCTCCATTTATAGGTTTAGACTGTTAATAAAGTCTAGAACCATTCTGGGCTTCAGGTTCCATACGTAACTTGGTGGAGGAAAAGCATGTTCAAGGTGGAGTAATCTCCGCCTGGCCAATGCTTCGAAGTTGCAGAATGAAGTCTCAGCCAAACCCAGCTTGTTTAGGTGATACCTGAAGGGGCAATGGCCTGAGAAGAGCTCAGTGGTCATTTTGAGCTCTGTTCTTCTAAGGAGTAGGAGTTCTTTAGTTTTTCCGCCAGAGGTGTCGATAAACTTTTTTGCCTGACGAAGTCCTTGTAGCCTTTCCCAATACAGAGATTTATGTTTATTCTCCCAGTTATTTAGGGTAGCTTTGAGGTAACACTTTGAAGTGCCACAAAATGTCTCTGGTCCGACAAACTTAGTTTCCGTTCCTCTTTTGGCTAGGCCATCCGCAATTTCATTGCCTTTGTGGCCCTCATGTCCAGGTACCCACATGAGGATAACTTTATTTCTCCTTGATAGATTTTTGAGGGTTTGTAGACATTCCCAGACTATCCCTGACTTCACAGTGTAGGACTTTAAGGCCTTGAGGGCACCTTGACTGTCCGAGAGGATATTAATGGTTGAGCTATTTATGGCTCTTTTAATGCAGGTATTGGCACATTCTTCTATGGCCAATACCTCGGCTTGGAATACGGTAGGGGTAGAGCCTAGAGCCTTTGATATATGGCATCTGGGGCCATATACACCCAATCCGACCCCACTGTTTGTTTTGGCATCTAATCCAGCATTATGAATGTTCGTAGCTGGGTGGAGGTGGTTTGGACATATATTTTCTTTTACAGCTATTGCACGCAGCTTCCGTCCGGACTATGAATCACAAATTGTATCAATTCTGTATCACTTGCTGGTAAACAATATGTTTTACATTGTTATTTTGAAATCCAAGTACATAGCCCAAAATATTTAGAAGCTCTAACAAATTTAGACAGAAACCACTCCAATTAAGCCTCGGGTCTTGTCTCTCTCATGTTTCCTCGCAGCTGGCTTCAAGTCTTGCTTCAGAGAATTTAAAACAAAATGACACCACGCACCGGATCGGTGCTATTATTATAATTTTTACATAAACAAAACAAAAAAATCTTTGGAAAGAAGTAGCGCTTGGAGAGCAATATTTCCGACATTGAGCAAAACGAGTCTTGCGGCAATATTTAAGCTAGCTAGCTGCTCGGCTTGGTTTTATTTGGAATCATTAAAAAAAACTATCCTGGCTTCCTAGAGGAAACCTCTAGGCCTGCTGAATGTGTTTCTGCCTTTAGCTTCTTTTCTGTAGACAAGAAATCTGACAGCTTACGAAATACTAAATAGGTGGAAAATTACATGATAAAAAGATAACAAGGTATTGCCGATTCGAGAGGAATTTTGTGTGTTGCTACGTCATGAGGTGACTTAAGTTATTTCCAGCGAATTTTCTGTGTTGCTACGTCATGTGGTGACTAAAGTCATTTCCAGCGATTTTTTTTTGAGTTTTTCGCATTTTATTGACTAAAATACGTTTTGAATATATTAAAATATTTCACAAAACATTAATTTCTTCGTTTAAATCACTTCGGGAAAAGTAATTATGTGCTAGTGGGAAAGCAAAGAAATTAAAAAATAGAAATTTTTTTCACTGTAATAAGGACGATTGAAATTGAGACGAACAAATTTCTGACAATTGTCTCTAAAGGAGGCAAGCAACAAATTGATAGATTTCCGGCCATACCTTGTTGTCATCGTTTCAAGTAAAGCGGTTGTGATTTTATCGGATGAAAACCTGAGTGAGGCAGCCGTAAAAATTCTCTACAAGGGACTGAACTTTGCACCCACTCCACTGCGTGTACCCATAGAACAACTTGTTGGGAGTATTGAAGAGTGCATCATTCGTAATAAATTCAGCAGCCTTGAGGCTGGGACTATACGTCAGGACGTAGCGGTTCTGGTTAGACGAAGCAAAATACCATCGTCGGAATGTCAGCAGCGATGAAATGCTTGCTTTAAAAGCGCTACCTAGCTATCTGTCATCTAAGCATTTGGTGGATGTTTTAAAACCATTGGTCGAACAGACGGAACATCACATTAAAGATTCCATACATTCCGTGTCGCTTTTAGGTGACTTAAGGCTTGAAGAAGATGAAGGTATGATCAGTTTTGATGTGGAATCACTGTTTACTAATATAACGGTACAGAAAGTGCTAAGTGTCATTCAGCAGCTCATTCCATCCTCCGACAGTAGCACTTCCCATATACCTCTTTTGGAGCTCTGCTTTTTCGCTTGAATGATTCATCCGCCATCAATTAAAAATTTCTTCTGATTTTTAAAAAAAAAAAAAGATTTCTAGTTATCAGGTTGACTATCACCCAATGCATTTAGAACCTAAGCAAACCCAAATAGTTCAAAATAGTTTAGCTTTACATAAAAAAGTCTTCATCTTCAACTTCAAATTGTCAAAAAATTGGTGCAGAACATGAAAAAATATTTTTTTTACGTAGTAGACCGAGTAGCAATATTAAAATAGTATTTTTCATACATTTGGAATTACATATAAGATATGCAAGTAGAAAATCTCCTCTATATGGTACAGCAGGACTGAGTGCTAGAGATGGGCAAACTGCCGCTTTTCATAGTGAATTACATTCACATAAAATGAAAAGTCGCCTCAGCCCGCTCACTAATTAGAGCCGATTAAGAGTCT
This sequence comes from Dioctria linearis, assembly GCA_963930735.1. NCBI lineage: Eukaryota > Metazoa > Arthropoda > Insecta > Diptera > Asilidae > Dioctria > Dioctria linearis. The sequence goes on along the minus strand of OZ005743.1, from coordinate 6,591,399 downwards.
CCACTCTAATCTGTCTAATATTGAAGTCCTCAAAAAACAAATTATTTAGAATAAGATTTTTTAAATCAGTAAAGTTATAGGAAATCGAAAAATGTACACACTCGGGAGATGTCTTCAGAACAACAAAAATATCAAATTAATTTATAAATCGAAAAAAGAATAAACTAAAATTAAAATTATTTTATAAAACAATCATCTAAAATATAAACAAATTCTTGCTATTATTAATATTATTTAGATGACACTCCACTTGGTGCTAGAACTGTAGAAATTATCAAAGATAGCTGTGGCCTAGGATTTTCAATAGAAGGTGGCCATGATTCACCAAAAGGCAATCGACCTTTGATAATAAAAAAAGTTTTTATAGGTAAATTACAAATCGTATTACATATATTATCTATAATACTTTTTAATATTAACGGGTCTTTCTCTTTTTTTTTATCTATTCCCCCAAAATTTATTAATATTATTAATAAAACAAAAAACAAAAAGGTGGTGCTGCACAAAAAGCTGGCAATATAAAAATGGGAGATGAAATTATCACCATAAATGGTGCATCAACAGCTAAAATGACACGTGTAGATGCCTGGAATTATATGAAGCAACTTCCTACGGGACCAGTCAAAATTGTTTTAATTTAAGAAAAAAAAAATTATTCTATTTTACCTATATAAGTAAAAATATGTTTTTTTTAAATTGTTTTTAGTTTATAAATAAGAAAACGAGAGAGATAATAGAGGGAGATAGAGGAGGTTTTTCTTTGAATTGAAAAAAAGAAAAGAAAAGCTTCACAGTTAAGATATAAAAGATAAATCAAATCAAAGAAAATGTTATTCTTGCCATTAATTTTGTTTTTTAATTAAAACTTTAAAGTAAAATGGGCTGACAAGAAAAAGAAGAAGAAAAAAAACCGTTTTGTGAATACAATTTGTTTTCCTTTTTTTTTTAAATTAGATGAAAAAATTTTGTTTTCTTTTTTTAATTTTAATTTTTGTTTTGGCTATTTATTATTGTAAAAAAAAAATATAAAATTGTTAAAATTTTTGTTTCGATTCGTTTGAAAAATATTTACAGCTGGGGTTGAGTGTTTCCAGTGCAAAAAAAAAAAAGGCAAAAAAATTAGAAAAAGTTATCAAAATTCGTATAAAATGTGTGCAATTTCATTATAATCGTTTTTTTCTTTCCTTCTTATTATTTAATTTCTTTTCTATTATTATTTTTTTTATATATATATATTTTATATAGAAAAGTTATGTTTTATCTTATTGTTTTTATTTTTCTTACTTTTATTTTAAGCTTTATAGCGAATAGAATTTTTAAAATTGATTTCCTAATTTTCATTGTTTTTATTATTATTAAATATTTTTTTTTTAATATTTAAATCAGTGATTTTACACTTAAAAATTCAGAATATGTTTTTGTATCCACTCTAAAAGACAATAACAATTATAATAATAATAATATTTTACACTTAAAGTTGATTAGTAGAAATTATGTTAGCTCGTGTTTGTTTTATAAAAAACAAAAAACACGCACATAAGATTTTATTTGATAATATAAAAAAAAACAGAAACACTTTTAAAACAAACATTGAGCTTATTACTAGTTTGCTTTCGTTGTTGCATTTGTTATAAAATTTTATTGTGTAAGGAGAAGAAGAAGAAGGAAAAAAACACGATGTTTTCTTTTCTTTTTTCGAAAATATTCGTTTATTTACTTGCGTAATATCTCTGTGTAATATTGTTTAGATCTATAGTAGTACTAGTACAATATATACTATACATACATAGATACATAACAATACTTTTTTTGTACTTTGCCATAATCATAATCTTTTGTAAAGTTTAATAAATGTGTATGACGTATTATAAAATGTGAAGATGTTTGTGTTTTGTCATTTTTATTTATACATAAATGAAATGTGTGAAAGAATGTGAAATATGTCAAAAATGTAAAAATATTTATATTGTGTATACAAGAAAAAGTTTCCATTAATTTTCAGATGATTGTTTAAAATTTAAACTATCCAGGGCAAAAGGAAAAAGTAAAAACTTTTTACTAAAAAGTAAAAGTAAGAAATATTTAATTCATTTATATTGGTGAAAAAATCCACTGTCGCGAACTGTCGCTGCAACGCACCATATACAAAAGGTATCGTGCCTGTCTAACGAAAAGGAAAGGTTGCACACATCTAGTCCTGAAGGGACCTTTCACACCACTTACCTGAAAATGTCATCGATGATCGGATGATAAGATCTTCTGTGCCTTACCCCGGCCTTCCACGACATGCATCGCTGGCACGTATTTGCAATATATCGTACCATATGGACGAATAGTTCAAATAAAATTTATGAGAGAAATACACAAGAGTTATCATCACATTTTCTTTTACATTAAATAAAGCGATGCTAGATAAAAAGTAAAACTTCTGGATTCAATATATTCCTATTACGGTTGCGACGTTGTAAATTAGAATAATTCACGTAAGTACTCTAGTTTGTGTGAGCTAAGTAGAAAATATAAGAAAACCAAATTTCGCCTTTTCTAATACGCAGTCATGGAGCTGTTGGCACACTTTCATACCGGAGCCTCCCATCGATAGTTCCCAAAAAACCGATGTAATCGCTGTAAATAAATATCTGAAAAAATGGAAATAAGCTAAATATGCGTAGAATTTGAAAATGTAAAATTAAAAACAAATTGTGTACGGATTCTAAAGGCCAAAACTCATTTGATGCAGCAAGCATTATACTGCTGAGCTAACCTCCAAGACGAAATGAAAGCATCCAGAATAGTATAAAAAATTTGCAATACTACTGTCTTTTATAGTTGAAATTTGGTTACGTAAACATAACACCTAAATACAGAGTTTTATTTTTTCTATAATTTAATTTACTCGCTTTTCTTTTTAAAAAAAGTATCCGGAGGAAATACGGGAGCTATTTTGTTTGCATTGTTGTGTATATATTTATTTTTTACTACATTATGTTGGCACACTTGCTTTATTTCTGAATATTTCAGGTTCAGACGTTACATAGCCCAAATTAGGCTGATTAGCCCGGTGATAATGGGACCTTTACCAAGTCAGGCGATCTGGTAAATCCATTACTGGATTTGGCTTCAAAGGCATCAATTTCCTGCATCAAACAACCTGCGTGAATCCATCCCATAGCTTGGAATTTCAAAATCCCAACTTCTTGTGCCAAGCCATCAGCTATCTTCGCAGAGCAGCTCCGCACTGTATTGACAGTTACTGGCGTAAATAAATACAGAAAGCCACTACAATTGAGGAAATTATTGAACTTTTCGACCAGCGATCAGAGAGGTCTCATCGGTATGGTAATCTTTGATCGCCTACCATAGAAGTTCAATGATGGAGGTCACACCAGAACTTCTATGGTAGGCGATCAGAGATAACCATACCGATGAGACCTCTCTGCATTTTGTAAATGTATTGAAACTATTTTCAATAAATTTCAGTCTGTTTGACGAGAAATCTTCTTCGTATTGAGGAAATAGTAATTGGAACGATTTTCCACAGCAGAACTAGGCCCATCCCCAAAGAGCATCCGAGCAAACGCGAAAGGAAAGGTGAAACATGGTCAAATCTTCACAGTCCTAAAAAAAAAGTCGAATACCGTCGTTGAATATCCCTCCAACTGTCCAACGCTATCTAACTTTAAAAGCATATTGCTAATTGCTACCCCATAGGTAAAGTGGGCAAAAGTAATCGTTAAACAACAGCAGATGAAAGCCAAATACACCGGAGTCCTGCAAAAACTTTACTGACCATGGTCTTGATATAATTACATGTGATTTGATTCAAAACAACCCCTAGCGTTGTAACTTTACTTAAAACAAGCAGTGAAATATTATTTAAAGCTACCGCATTGGATTTTAATTAGATCGTTATTTATAAAATTTAAATACAATCAGACATTACAGGACTTTGTATGCATCGATTACATTTTTGTCCCAGGTGTTAATTCTTTCCAAATCATTTTGTAATCTTCAAGAAGACCAATCGACCAGCTTAAATGGAATTGCACATCATCGGATCTGTACAAGTTGAACTACATCTGGTAGATCATTGATGAATAAACTAAATAGCGGTAGTGCATTTGAGGCACCTTTCGAAGTAAAGGCATTGCCGACGATGGAATATGATTGATAGACTCATTGAATGTAATCTGAATACCTTACCAGAACAATGTGGACTAAAATTATAAGAGGCAGCAAGTTTCTGGAGAAAGATATACGATGGATCACAGTGCCGAAGGCTTTCGAGAAATTCAAAAGTGCCTATAAGACACTGAACTTGTTTTGATCCACAAAATTGATTTTCAGTTTTCCAACATGATCGGTAAATTGTTTTTTTTCCCATAATATTTTTAATTATTTTTAACATTAACTGATACAATTCGAGAATTTTATTTCTTATATGACAGTCGAAATGAAAAATATATGGAATTTCTATTCAAATTGTTTTGGGGTCACTTTACGTAGACCGCTTTGGATTAGAAGCAGCTTGATTGTATGCTCCAAATTGGGAATTTGAAGTCTTGAAGTAATGTTTTTTTGTTATTGCTTGTAGTTAAGTTTCAGTTTCTGTTTTACGTCTATATGATATTTTTTAAGGTGCGTGAGAAGTAGAAGGGTTAGACCAGGTAAGTTATTATGAATATTTGAAAATAATAATTTCTTAAATAAAGCGATAAGTAAAACTCTCTTTGCATTATATAATTTGCACCATATCCTACCTCGCTTACAGCACCTTAACAAATCTTAGTAAATTTTTTAATTCATTACAGAAATTTACCTTAGGTCTACATAATTCTAATACCAGGAATAAGAAAAACCCCGTATCACCGATCTTTCAATTAAGAGAAATCCCATATCCTACGTGCATACCAGGTAGGATAAGTTAGGTTGAAAAGAAAAAAAACACTCGCATTGTCAACGTGGCTTATTAAAAATCCTTGGTAACATCAGGACAGAGAAGGTACCATCTTGGTGTCATTCTCGAACTTCATAATTGATGTTAGGGAAGGTACGTACTTATACTATATAGAAACTGCAAATAATACAAATATCTTTTTGCAGCACCATTCAAAATTTCATTCTGGAGGAGACACAATACGACAAATGCATATACGAGTATAGGTAAAATTTTTTTAAACATGTTTTTGAAGTTATATCTTTTTTTTTATTTTCAGGTCATCACATCACTTACATCCAGGGCGCACCACTTAACAGAGTCTTAAATCGCCTGGCCAGTTTAAGCCAGTAAAGTAGCAAAGTCTGTCCGCGCTTGGCTGATGATTATTTTTAATATTTTATGTTTATTTTTATATACACAAAAAAAAAATCCATCATTGCCATTTTTTCCGAAAAAAAAATAATATTTTACAAAATTTTGTGTTAATTTTATTTCCAAAATCCAATTTTCCATCTAAAAATCGCTTTAAAAAATTCAATTTAATTATGCAACCTTTCAAGGCTCAACTTTTTGTTATAAAGGCGAATAATTATTGCATTCAATGTATAAAAAAAGAGAAAAAAATATTTTGTGGACAAAAGTCAAAACTTTCATTGGCAGGAATTTGATATTTCCAACTAAAACCAACTTTCTTCAGTTTTGTTTAGATATTTATCACATCAGCAACTAAACATTTTAGATTTTTTTTATTTAATAATTCTAAAAGAAAAAAGAATTAAAGAAGTATTTTAACGAAAATATAGGGAAATATGTTTTTATTGTATTAGATTGAAAAAAAAAATAGCTGTGCTAAAAACAACAAGGAAATTTGGGTAGCTGCATAAGTGGAACGGTAGTTAGTACAGGTTAAAATGCAACAGGTAATACGTATAACTAGGTTTACTTTTTTAGGCATAAAATGAAAACTCTTCTAAAAATTACAACATTAGAGGAAGCACGTTCAGATATGAATTGGTAAAAATTTCCAAACTATTCTACTCCTCTTCCAATAAAGTAGATCAAGATAAATTCATTCTTGTACACATCACACTGCTGTTAAGCCGCCTTCGAAAACTTATTGAAGAAAGCAAGGAGCACCACGATAAATTATAGTTTTAGCTCGACTATATCGAGAAGAATTTATGAAAATTGTTGAATAGGTATAAAAGAAAATATATCAGAAATATGTCTTGGCGTTACTTTGATAGCGGTACTCCTAAATAATGTTGATCCTTTTTCATTTCATTCGAAATCAGATTTGTGTGCGCATCAATGAGTTTACCGGCCTCGAATATATTTCCTTTTTGAAACCGACAGTACACAGTTCAGCTACTTGCTTTTTCTTTCGGTCGAATCTTGGTTGTCTTCTGAATGGGAAGGCATCTCTATGGTATAATCTCTTTGCCTTCATTCTATTCCTCCATCAGTAAGAGCTTTGCTAATTAGTCTGAACTAAGTAAACAAAAAAAAAAATATTTTCATAGGTATTAAAATAATTAAATACCTTAGAAATGAAGAAAAAGCAGATTTTTATCACAACAAAAAATTTCATTTTAAAGGTGAGAAATTTCCATTTCTCATTTTAAGTAAATCATCAAAGATATTTGTAAGCCATAGAAAATTTTTCATAAAATTCCTAGATGTCGAATAATAGCTTAATTCACTTACTTTTATCATTTAAAAAGCAGAGTGGAAAACGCTGTCTTTTTTTTTATTTTATTCTACCAAGTAAAAATATTTAATTGAATAAAAAAATCTTCTCAAAATATTTTCTAGAGTGGAAGAAAAACTTCATAAACTCCTTTGAAGGAATTTAATTAAAAAAAAACTCTCCATGATAGGTAGTTTGTTATATTATATAGAGGCATTTAAATGTATGTGGGTGTGTGGATCTGCTTTATATTTAAAGCTACTTGCAATGAATAGGTTTATATAAATTTTGCCTTTCTCTATACAATATTTGCTGAATGAAATGAAAGAGTACAATAGCGAAGCTCTGGAAAATTTTTTATGCATGTTGTAGATAGACTACTTTCCTTCATTGTTGTTGGAAACATTTTTCTTGAATAACTTTTCTAGGTATAACATAAAGAAATATAAAGCGAAAAGTTAATTAAGTCTTCAAATATCAAATCGGTACTCGTATACTATTCACATTATTATTTTCTATTAAAGATTTAGATTAAGATTATTTAATTGTATCGAAGTTTGATTTTCTTAAGGTTCTGTAGAGTAACTTCAAAATGGAAAGGCAATGTAATAACTAGAAGTCTTGCTGTAGTTTTAATCTAAATAAGTTAAATGGATATTTTAGTTCTATAGTTCTATTACAGTCTCGTAGAGGTCACAAGCATTGGAATCAATCATTAAACTCTATGGAATCAGAGTCAATAGCAAAGTTTTTTTTATTCAAGGGCATTGATTGTGATGAGGCTATGAAGTAAATTTGTTTTCTATAAAATTGAAGTTTAACAAAAGTATTTTTTTCTAGCATTAGCACTGTAATAATGTCTCAATGTACGTGCTTTATAGCTTCTACATTTTTATCCTTCCATTGAAAGTAGCCAATGTCATCCCATAATCGTCTAAATAAATTGCATACCAATGTCTGTAACTGGCCCCCATAAGTATGTTATGGTTTTTGCCGAAAGCTCTTTAAAAGCTCATATACTGAGGGTTAATGAAAACAGTGTTAGTAGGTTAGACTACGTTTTATGGGAAGCTTGATTGACTTTTGACTGTTTAATTACTTAGACACACAGCGGTCTTAATTAAGTAATGACTTATTTGAGGCTACTGATTCATTAAATAATTGCAGACACATCCATTTCTTTAATTATGTTGTACTTATGACAGTGAATGAGCGAAATGGATTAAATCGATGCGATAAACTTAGTTTTTATTCATTTTACTTTTGAATTTAATTATTTGGAAATGATAAAACGTATTAAATTTTTTGTTGTTGTTTTTATTCAAATAGGCAAATGCACAAACGATATTTTAATGATTCATTAGATCGTGCTGTGTGGCTAAGGTATTAGACTGGATTCCTAAATGTTATATCCGAACCGATTTGCGGGCGTCTCTTGCAATTATGAGTTCGCAGAGCTCATATTACTGGTTTTCCCCAAGGACTTTAAAAACTCATATTTCTGTATTATTATTTAAATTTTTTTTTTAGTTGAACCTCGTATGTACGCTTATTTGTTTTCAAATATAAAAAAAAACATCGAGTAAAGATCGATGGCGAATATTCTAATCTGTTATCACATACAGTAAAGATGTCCCACAGGGCTCTATTCTTCGATTTCTACTTTTCCGTCTGTATAGCTAAGTGTAAAAAAATCCAATTCGATAAAGCTTTTGGGGAGAATCTGGCAAGATTTATAAATAATGTTGTTCGCAAGCGTCTAAATTTGTTTTTATAAAAACAAAATTCCATAGCAACCAAAAACCTCTGCGCATGTTTTACTACTCACATTTTGTAAATTTATGTTTTTTTTTAATATCTGTAATATCAAAAGTCCCAGTAGTCACCTCAAAAGAAGATGCGTGAATTGGACATTCCAGTTCGTAAAACCCGTCCCACAAGAATTCAGCGAGTGAAGGTTAAGGTACACTTCGTGTGAGAGATACACAAACCGAAGGCCGATGATGAATACTCGATATTCGCACATGTTTCGGCTAGAGTCGATATTTTTAGTCTGAGTGAGTCAAATGGCAATAGAATAATTTTACTGCATGCTCGCTTGAAACTTTCGACGATATTCACGAGTCGTGTGGTACCGGCTTAAGCTACAGCCCCATACAAAATATATTATCACTACATTTTGGTACAATTTTATGTATCGTACGGGAATATTCAAATTCGACACACAATCAGAATATTTCTCGTGCGGAATTCAAATCAAATGGACACTATCGTTCCAGAATCTCATTCCTAGTATCCTCTTACAGCTACTGCGTTCACAGGACACTGTACAATTATGATTATCTAAACGAAAAACACGGATATTCTTGGAAGGTTGCTTCGATTGCATGAACTATAAAAGCGAGATTTTTGGAAATCCACACCGACGATTGAAGAACACAGTTTTATGTAAAATTTTCTGATTTCGACATTATTGTGACAAAAATAATTTCTAACCCTAAGCACTTATATACAATGGGAATCACACGAAGAAATGATCATGTAGAGCGCCTCAAGCAGATAAAATTGTTACTCGGATGACGAGGTAAAAAATGTTTCAAACACGTCCCACCCCTGTGATTTGACTTACATTCCACTTTTTCTCGTGCAAGATTCCATTTGTTTTTAATGCCTCACATGGTTCGTCCCATGTAGACTATGAGCTAAAAAGTTTAGTATCAAAGTAAAATCATTGACCGGTAGAGCTTTTTTGAAAATTATAAAATTTGTAAGATGGTCACCAGAAGTCACCAAAAGTTATCTGGTTCATTTTCAAAATTTTAGCCCCCATTTTGAATTTTCAAAACTTTAGCCCCCATTTTGAATTTTCAAAATTTTCATGATTTTGTCAATTTTGGAGGTTTGAAGTATCAAAAAATTAAAAATCATGTGTCAACAAACTTATAGCATTAAACTGGAGATGTAAAGGAGTAAAAGGGAGCTACTTACATTTATGGGTGGGCGGCTTCTCCTGACTCCTCGATTAATATTAATTGAAGTAAATAAAAGCTAACTGGATATCTCCCACGTGCTAATGAAAATTCGATATTTATTCGAGACATCATGACTACCCCCATCGCTCTTTTGCAGTACATACAACTTCGTAAAAAAAAATCGAATTTTCTCTTTTATCCCGTGAAATTAGAAAGTCTAAGATATTTCCAAGCAATTAAATCAGGAAATTATGCGAGAGCTATATTTAATGAAAGGGTAGAAAAAGAAGGAGGTGGCGGAAAGGGTGGATAAATTATAAATTATTATAAACATACTGAAAAAGAAATTTATATACAAACACCGCCAACATCGGTTTTATAAGAAATAATAAAATCGGAAAAGGCTGATAGAAATAACGGATGTAGTTAGATAATTACATTTTCTATCACCAAAGACAGATTATTCCTTTCTATGTTCTACGACACTTTTGTTTTCCACCCACATCCACATTCTGAAAATAAGAGTGAAAAAAAAAATAAATAAACAAAAAACAAATATATTTCAGGAATTTTCTTTGCGCCATTTAACTTTAATTGTATTCCGGGATCACAATCAGGGATGAAGTAAGTCATCGGCGGCGGAGGGGGTAAGCTATTAAGGAAATTCAATTATAATAGGGGAATAAAAAGGTAAATCGAAATCAGGAATAATATTGAAATGGGCTACAAGAGATATGCCAAATTTAAACAGGGTAAATAATTCTTGAAATTTAAGATTTTTGATGATTCAATAAAATATTACAGGGTGTTTCAGATCAAGATTCTTTTTTATGGTATACGCTATCAATGAATTTTTGCACGTAGGTTCTCCTCACTCCCCGCTCCCTGTTTAAAAGTTACAGCAATTTGAAAATATTTCTGTGCCCTTAAGGGAAAAACGAGTATATATATCTTTCGAGCCACCCTATGAAGTACAGTTGATTATTTGTTTGGTTATTAATCAACAGAAACATTAAGAGCATCTTCTAATGATTCTTAAATATTTCCAAAGATAACTCAAAAGAGAATCATTTTCGAATATTTTCGAATTTCGAAAATTACATAAAGAAAATTTTGAATTTTTAATAATCAATTTTTTTTTCCTTTCATTCAGACTTGCATCAGAGATTTCTGTGGGATATTGCTTTTTCGAAATTTGTTACTTGTTGAAGAAAATGTTGGAATGATCTGGGCTATGAAGCCCAGTAGAACCAATGGGTAAGTACTATAAAGTGATTAGATATTTGGCCTGCGGGAAGATGTATTTGGGTTCATTTATGATTCCACAGAGCTTATACCGTGAGCGTTTTTGTATACTTTATAATATACAAATTTTCTGTATTCCTTTTACAGAGCAGTGTTCTAAGGATCTTGTGTGCGAAGAAAATACTCTGCATATTGCTGTGTTCGACTCCAGACTCGATGATTAAACTTATAGATTAGCATGGGAGGTACTACATGTCTTAGTGAGCTGTACGACTCTAATGCGCGCATCATAATATCTGGGGTAGCAGCAAAATCAACAAAACGGGTCAGTACCAATATTAACTACTAATTTATACCTTTTCAACCTCAAATTGAGACTAAACAAGTTCAAATTGAGACTAAACATTTTCAAATTGAGACTAAACAATTTCAAATTGGGACTAAAGACTTAAGAGTAGAAGTAACAGATGTCCTACCTGGTTTAGTGAAGAATTGATCAGGGTTTTAAAATGTAAAAAAAAATTTAGGCATTTAGGTATATAGCGTCACCCATCACCGTGAAATTTATACAACCTTCGCTTATTTCAGGAACAAGTCTAAAAAACTAAGCTAAATTTATTAATTCCACTGAATCTTCTATAAGAGAAAACCCTAAGATCTTTTGAGCTTATAGTAAAAATTTAAATAAGTCGAATCTCTATTCTAAAGAAATGGAGTGTAATAACGTTCTCTACATATTTTGCATCTATCTACTTGAGGCAGGATCACTCATTGGACTTATCTTCACTTATTTCACATTAAAATAAAAGTTGTTTTAGCATATCCACCGTGTCTTTTGCAGTGGTCCCAAATATACTTTATAAATTAGATTGTAATAAGAATCTCGGTCCTGATGGAGTGCCTAATGTGATCTTCAAGAAATGTTCTCGCACGCTTTCTGATCACTCAGATCTTAAAGAACAGTTTTGCTATCCCGATTTATAAATCTGATTTATTACTAACTATCAGCCTATATTAATATCTAACAAAAGGAATTGTCTATTGTCAACTTTTCTATCAAGTTAAACTACATATGTATCTGTGACCAACAGCATGGATTTTTTCCTGGACGTTCAATCACTACCAATCTTGTCGATTTCACAGACATTATAGCTAGAGGTCTTGACAAATGAGCACAAGTTAAAGTCATTTACACCGATTTTTCGAAGGCATTCGATTAAATTTCTCATAAACGTGTTTTTTGTTTTCAAAGTAGCGCCACTTGGATTCCACACAAATAAAATTTCTTGGTATTTTTCCTTCGTAATTGATAGAAGTAGCGTCGTTGTCCTTAATAGTTTCCTATCTTTCCCTTATAAACAGCTGTCTGGCGTTCCTCAAGGCACAATCCTCGGTCCTCTTATTTTCTTGATCTACATTAACAATCTACCCACGTTTATTGAGAGAAACTGCCTACTTTATACCGACGATGCCAAGATATTTAGGAGAGTTGCCTTCAAAGGGAGAGTTATATATTTCTCTAGGAAACGTGATTCCATCAATTTCGATTATAAAATTAATTAAAATATTACTATTGTTCGTGTAAATGAAATAAACGATTTGGGGGTTATATTTGATTCTAAGCTTACCTTCCAAAGCGTTTTAATTATTAATAGGGTACATTTTTCATTCATGCAGGTCCTTTAAATGTCTTATATTACTCTTTTGAACACCATAGTGCCGTAATCTAGACTGCTATCTGGGGAAGCCATTCGGATTTGATAAGTTCTGAGGCCTAACACCAGAGGGTTGTATTTCACAGCAAGAAAAATCGACAGTAAAATTGGGCTGGGCTTAAAGAACTGACTGGATGAATACATGACTGCACGGTACTTTTAGACAAGTTAAGGAAGATACTTATGCGTTGTTGCGAACATTCTTTGAAGGGAATGCGCGAATCTAAAGAGGCTGTCCTCAGGTCGAGGATTTGTAGTAGCTTTATCGATGCTCCTCAACACCGGGAACTTATTTGCGCATGGCTACGCTGAAGTTATTATTATCGTACCCAAGAGTTGGCCGAGGTTTGTGGATTTCTTCAGCGGGTCTCGGTTGTAACTATACAACATGGTACAGTGAAAGTTATCTCAAAATGAATCCTGAAACCATTTATACTAGGAAATGTCTAATTAGTAGAGCTGCGCATAAAAAATGACTTGTCTAAGCATCTCTATGTATATACATCGTTGAAATTTATGTTCGCAATTAATAAGCATAGTACCCGTCGGTAATTTGGAACCCATAATACATTTTGAGTTTTGCAGCAAAATTATTTGTAAACAGGACAGTGCCATTTATTGGCTCTACATTGTTAAAACAAACAAAATATCCCCAGTGAGTACTTAAAGAAAAAAATTTAATGCGCTTCCTTTAATACTTAAAATTCATAGTTTGACAGTAGTGTCACCTATCGGATGTTAGTAAATATAGTTGATGAAGGTTTTGATTTTTATCATTTATTTATGTTTTTATTTATTCATTAGTATAATTTAAATATATTACACCCTATAGATTCTCTTTACAAAAACAGTAAAAACGGGAAGAAAAAAATGGTATACAATCTCAAATTTCTAAACAAAACAAAATCTTTTTACCAATTTGTGCGCCATCTAGTGTTGTCTAGAGAAACGCAACACAATTTGTATGAGAAAATGTTTTCTAAATATCAATAAAAGCCAAATATATCGTAAAATATCGCATTCTTAGTATTTGTATAAAATTTGCATTAAAACGTATTAAAAAATACGCTTCTAAAAATTTAAATTTTTCTTATGAAAGTAGTTCCTTGCAACGTAAGTGTCCCCATTAATGATTTTTACTACAATTTGAATTCCATAAGCGCCCGCTTATCTGTTATAGCAATATGTTCAAAAATAATAGTTTCTCGAAATTTTGGGGGGGAAGTACTTTACGAAAGAAAACAATGTGATTCTCTTCCCACTGCTTCACCCCTAAATACGTGGAGCAACATTTTAACATATTTACAAGCAAAAAATAATAATTTTATCAACCAAAAATTTTGACTTTGAAGTCTCAAAGCTCGAAAAACATTGGACTCAGGAAAAAACATTTGCTTGTTTATCGATTGAAAATGAAAAAACAAAATTAATCCGATATTTAAAAAATTTTAGTAAATATTGGAAAAAAAAATTGTTTAATACAGTTCGGCTAGGTTGGTCTAAGAGTAGGGGAGACTAGGCCACTGGGAGTCTGGGGACACCACAAGCAGAATTGATCTATTGTGTCTTTCTCCCAGAGTGTTTTGGCTAAATCTTGATTTTTTATGAGGGTAGCCTTTTACTTAAAGGTAATGAGGATGATTTGTGGATCCACAACAAGGTGTCATTTCAGGGGGTTTTTGGTCACATGAATATCATGGGGAATGAAGGGGCTGACCTCTTAGCTAGGGCTGGCTATAATTCTCTGTTCCTTGAACTGAAACCCGTCAAAGGCGTTACTACCTCGAGTATGGGGTCTCTCATCAAACAGGATGTTCATAGGAAGCATCAGCAGATATGGGTGTACCTGAGTACTAGGAAGTGCACACAATTTTTTCTTGATGGGGTTAATAGGAATATCTCTGATTTTCCTTTGGGACTCTGTAGTTGGGATCATCACCTTCCACAGCTCGCTTCTCGCTCATCTAACAAGGATGGGAACTTTTGACAGCCCTCAGTGTCTATCCTACCTGGAAGAAGAAGTTAAGACAACCGAACACTGTTTGTGTGCTTATCCGCCCTTCGCCTGGATCAGGCTGGATACTCTCTAGGTTCTGCCCTCCTATCTGCAGTGGAGTTGAAAACCCGTCCTCACAAAGACCTGCTGCGCTTCATTAAAAGGACAGGAAGGTTTTGGTGATAGGGTTTCTAGCAGGACAGTGCAATGGACCGGTGTAGCCTCCGTGCTTGGGATCTCTCGTCTCCTGCTTAAAAACACAGAAAAAATTATCTTTGTGGTTAGCTCTCTCCAATGATTTACAACTTTAAATTTTAAAAAGAATAACTTCAAATTTCCATAGTTGCCAGATTTCCTACCAAAATCCATGACCTCTTTTCATAAAGTATCTGCGGCAGACATACTGAAGAGTATTGGTTCCTGCTGACACGAAACGCCTTATTACACATTGCAATAAATCTTTCTCTTCTAGGCTCTATCACTAAAGACCCTAGATGCTATTCCAATTAGAAAACTTAATTGTAAATATTCTCATAATTCCACTAGGATATAGCAAACACACAAAGGCACATATATTTTCACATATAACTTCCAATTAGTGAAACAAAGCTTGAAATATCCTCTTCATGATCAAATTAAAAGAAAACAATCCAAATCTGAATAATTTGTGTAGTGGAATTACATTTTCAACATACATACCTACATAAATCTTGTGCCACACAATTTAACAAAGCAAAAATAATCTTATCTCTTCCACTCGTCTTCTTCTAGCCTCTTGAGAGATGTTAACTTTTTGTGCATAGTCGTCACCACTAACGTGCAGCTTTCATTCAATTTGGCTTTGCATTAATTCAATCACCATCATGGAAGAGATTCCTGAGAAACCATTGCACTGCAATGCACTGCACATTAGGGAGAATCATAAAATAAAAAATATATTTTCTTTGAAAACATATTGAAATAAGAGAGATGGTTTGGAGCGTTTTATATCCTTTTTTGGTCTGAGGAATATTGTTCAGAAAATTTTCTACTTTTCACTCACCACCGAGAAAAGTCGGGCAGTAAAAAGGACACAATTCTCAAAGGACATGAAATGTATATAAGAACGAAGCTAGATAAGAATAGCTAGGCGGCGCTTTTCAACAATTGTTGGAAGGAAAGGAAGAAAAGGATTTTTTTTTTAAATGTTATCAGATTATGCTATCCAGTGATAAGAAGACTTATGTGAATTCTGAGGAGTCGTATATCAGCTATCTATTCGCAGAGCATGCTATTTGATTTTATGGCTGCCTGAAATATATAACTTCCTCAAAATTGTTGAAAAGCTGTCCATAAAATTGTTGCACTCATGTTTAATGTTTTTACAATGAACTCTGTGTTTGTATGCTAGAAAAGGTACTCGGTCTCCCTAAATATACAATTTATGCCTTATGTGAAATACTTACATCCAAAAATAAGGATATGTTGTGACACTTGGCAGGAGTAGATTCATAAAACCGAGGACTGTGACATGTCAATTTTCTCTATTTTATGTTGGTGTTATTGTTGTAGTTTATTGTTTCCGCTATATTAAGAAAGTAAACATTTTACGAGCTTTTTCAAGAACTAACTTTAAAATTGAAGATTAAAGTGGTCGAAATTGTGGTTGCGGGTGAAAGTTGGTACGACCGCTTTTATGAGGGACCCATCCTCCTAATGGGATTGGTGACATCAAAGTAAATTACGGGAATATTGTGTGTATTTTGTGGAATATGTTGATTTATTGACTTTTTACGTTTATTGAAATTGTAAATTGCTTACTTTGGTTATGGTAATGGTGCTGCTGATGTTGAAAGAACTCTCTGCCATCGAAGTGTAGAGGGAGTAAATTCGTTTATTGATTATGGTGAATTTTCAAAATAATTAAAGTGCCTTCCATCCTTATCGATCTATTGATCTTTGAATAATTTGCTGATTTTAATATTTTACCAGACTAATGGCGCTGATGGAAATCCCAAGCTTATTAGCTTTGCGTAATTTTATCATTGAAGTGGTTGGTGCATTGTTGCCTATATCTGTGATAATGAATATATTCCTCCCTATGGAAATGTTTTATGGTAATACTACTCTATATATGTTTTGGTGTTTTATATTTTCATAGAGTTTGTATTTTAATCTTTCATTTACTCAATGAAAATATTTCGGAAATGACAACCTTTTAGTATAATTTTTCATAGCTGTCAAAGTATGTTCTTTTGAAATAAATATGACATCAGAAATTGCAGCCGGAGAGGGATTCATAGAAGCTCAGAAAATATATCTTGAGTTCTATATTAGATTCATCTACAGGAAGCTATCATTAAATAATAAAATTCTCAAAAAAACTTTAACCTCAATCGCAGCTCTTTCTTTATCATTTCTTTTCTTCTTCATTCGACTCTCTCTGGAGCTTGTCTTGGTTGTTGTCTCAAAGTGGGTGATTATATGAATAGATAAGTTGCCCTACCCATATTATAACAATTCTCTAGGTCAAACCGGGAATATTTTTTTCCAATTTATAGATTAAAATATTTCTTTAGTCTGTTGATCCTTTTTAAAAGAGAATTTACTAAAATAACTGTACAGAGTACATACACCTACCTTTCTTTCCTTTGTTAGATAACTGAAACGCGTGTAACACTGGGAGTGCAAATTCATTTGTAGACCATGTAACGAACCTGTAATATATAGCGAAATCTGTTTAGAGCTATTTGTGAAGTGTTTCGATATGAAATTTTCCGTCAGTTACTTTTTGAATCAATATTATCAATAGGGCAATACAAATTCACTAGAACCCGTCAACCGACCGTCAATCTCCCACCTGACTGTTCGATCCAAATATTGTATAAGTTGAACTTGCCTGTCCGGGAAACCTAGAATATCCGTCCCCGCCTATCCTGTTGTCAGTACCTGAACAACGGAAAGCTAGTAGTAGTACGTGAGCAACGGAAGCCACGAGACAATACTTGTGCAACGGAAAGCTATTCCATCGTACCTCTCAGCTAGTTTTAGTCATTTTTATACTTAAAATATTTTAGTCTTATATTAGGGACGTAAGTAATAAAGAAAGAAATAGAAGTCAAACCAGCTGTTGTCATTTGGACCCCATACTCCACTAAAGCTACTCAGAGTAAGATTTCGACGTTTTTCTACCGACCGACTATTGGCCCCCGAGGAAATATGTTACAATCATACAAAAATAAATTTATCACAGATTGCACGATGTTGCATTAGGTTAGTCACACATAGATAGCGCTCTAATGAAATCCAAGACTACAACCAAAACTGAATTTAATTTACAGAAAATTTTACAGGCCTAACTAAGTAACTGGTGTACCAGCATCAGCTTTATAATAGTTATACTGAGATAAAAAACAAAGATATTGTTACGTGCAACAGAAAGAGACAACTGGTGACATCTACTGGCAATGGAGAGTAAACAACTTCAGGTTCGGAGAATCGATGATGAAATCTTCGGGAAGGTTCAGGAATAGAATGAATAGAATAGTCAAGAGTAATCTGGAGAGTTTCTAGGTTATAAATATAACAGTTGTCACCGCCAGAAAAGAGTCTTGTCCTAGACGTTGCAGTGTTAGCAAGCGAAAGTAGTTAAGGGGGGAAAGTGTTGTAATTGGATTGCGATAATTGAAAGGGACTTTTGTGTGAAAATCAGGAGGGATTTCGTTCTGGTCATAGTAGGTACTACTACTGCACTTCTGCATGTAACAGAGATTATTAGACAAAACGTAGAGGATAAGTGCGCTAGTAAACTTTCTCTTCATGACTTTACAAAAACATTTGATTATGTGGATATAGATATACTATGCAGAAATAAATAAAAAGATTACTCTTTTGGACTTTTTACCGGGTTAAACTTAATTTTGTTCAAGAAAGATTTTTTTGGGATTCTCCGGTATATAGTAAAAGCTAAAAAATGTTCTAATTTGTTATTGCATCACACAACCAATTACAGGTTCGATTCGCTTCGAATGAATCTGCTTCTTTAAAAAAAATTTTAAAATTTTTTTAATAAATAAAAAAATTGTTTTTTCTATTTTTCTCAAACTTTTTATTTCTTTCTTCTTTTTTTTCATTTTTCTCATTTTTTTCATTTGTTTTTCAAATCATCCAATTTCGCTATTTGGGACCTGTTGATGAGTCAAACCTAGACTTGAAACTTGTCACCAAAAATAAATGGGTTGTGTGATGAAATAACAAATTAGAATATTTTTTAGCTTTTGCTATATACCGGAGAATCCCAAAAAATTCTTTCTTGAATAAAACTATGCAGAAAGTTAAAGAAAAGGTTTAAATTGTCCAGTTCAGCTATTAAGCTCATGCATTCCTATCTTTCTAGAAGGTTTCAGGTAGTTAAATCCGATGATCGGCTTTCTAGTAAAAAAGCCCTCTATTCAGGTGTTCCTCAGGGATCAATACTTGGCCCTTTACTTTTTTGTCTATATATAAATGACTTAGCTGAAGTTCCAAGATTCTGCTCTATTAAATTGTACGCTGATGATGTCCAGTTAGTTTTACCAATACGAATTAGTGAATTTAATGTAGCCATTGACAGGTTTAATAGTGACCTCTTAAAAATCTCTGAATGGGCCAAGAAAAACAAGCTAATGCTCAATTCTTGCAAGACTCAAGCAATTATCATCTATAAAAATTATGTCAATAACTCGAGTTTTCCATCATTGATCCTTGATGGTACGCCTGTGCCATATTCTGAATCGGTTCAAAATCTTGGAATAATATTTGATGCTAAGCTTGGTTGGGGCAGACACGAAGATTCAATTGTGAGTAAGGTTTTCAATGGGTTGAGAGGCTTGTGAGTTCATTCTTATTATACTCCCAAAGAGATACGTCTCCGTCTTGTTAAAGCCTTGCTTATCCCAATTATTACCTACGCAGATATTGTGTATGCGAACCTCAGGAGTACCTCTCGTGTTAAGCTCAATATAGCCTATAATTCATGTGCAAGATATATCTATGGACTACGATGCTTTGACCATGTCTCAGATTTTTCAAGGAGTATTTTTGGCTGCACTTTTAATAATTATCTTAAGTTCCGAATTGCAGTGATGATGTTTAGAATCATAAATAAGTTAAGTCCTAATTGCTTAGCTAATTGTATAAGATCTTTGTCTTCCAATCGTGTAAGGGGTCTTTTGATACCTTGGCATCGAGCTAATTTTAGCACAAAAAGCTTTTTCGTCTATGGCACGTAGGTATGGAATGCCCTGCCAATTGAGATTCGACGTCTGCGATCTGCCGGCAATTTCAAGAGGATGTTATTGGCCCATTTTATTAATATGTAGGTTTAATTAGCCATATATACATGAAAAACCTCCCTTATTAACATAAGTGCTTTAGTATTTTGATTTTTAATTTATTTTCCCTGCTCTACTTCATTAAATATTTGTCACCTTATAAAAAACTGTAATTTATCTCTTTTTATTTCTTTTCTCTTATGAATTATCTTTCAATTGCATGAGATTTGTTTGTTGGACTTCATAAAACAATCATTTTCAATTTTTTCACCGCCAATTTGCCATTCTCTAATTTTGAAAATTGTTTAGAAGAGGAAAGAGAAAAAAAGGTTTTCCTGGAATTCTTTTTACTTTTCAAAATTAAAAAATGTATAATTGATGGTGAAATTAATGTTTTTATATCTCAATAACGCAGCCCTTGGTATTAATCCCAAAGTAATTTTGATGGTTTTTTCATGCATGCGCGTTATAAAAATTTAATCATAGCATTTTATATTTCATTTGGTGGTGAGAGGCTTTTCTTTATTAATTTTTTCTTGAGAATTTTGTAGACCATTTTACTTCCGAATTTTTAAGTATACACTAATAGTGACTACTAACAATGCTGCGTTGGTGTAAACAAGTTGAATTAATTCGGGTACCTGGGCTGGGATAATGTAGACATTTATTTTCTTAAAAATGTTCGGACATCTTTTCTTTAGAATTTTTTGTGTATCAATGGTGGAGCACGAAGTTATTTAAAAAGAGCTGGGATTAATTTGAGTGCTTGAAGTGCGCTAGAAATTTTTATAAGTGGGGATATGTAGGCAGTTTTTGTTTTCAGTAATTTTCTCGAGAATTTTCGTTCAGAATGTTTTTCATCTTAATGGAAAATAATTGGATTGATTCGGGTGTCTAGAATACTAAAAATTGTTATGAGCAATGTGTAGATAATTATGAAGACATTTTTTGTTAGGAATTATCTCGACAATTTTTTTTTCTTCAGAAATTTCATGCACTATTCCTGACAGATAGACCAAATACGGGGCCATAAATTTTTTTCTTTTAATCTGTTGGGTAGTTACTGTGTGTCTGTGTGTGGCTGCGTTAAAACGGTTTCGTGGATTACATGTTAAAAATTTCTGGATTCAACGAGGATGCTAAGATTTGTTTATTTTTAAGTGCAGATCGACATAACAAATGAATTCCTAGTTTAGTATTTTACTGGGTAATTTAAGGATAAGTATAAAAATCAGATATCTCCAAAAGAATAAAATTATAAAAAAAGTCATGTTGCCATTTTCGTCGAAATTTACTGAAAAAAATGACGTTTTTAATTTCCTTTAAACTTAAAATAAATTAGAAATTTATAAATAGCGCTGTCCAAGAAATAATTAATTTTTTAACCACAATTAGTTCGTAGTCATACCTATACTAAATAACTTTACTTCAGATAAATTTAATCCAGAATTCGCTCCGAGATTGTAAGAAATCAACAAAAGTTGCAAGTCTTTAAGTTGATTCTAAAGTTTCAGAAGGGATTTGATTTAATCTCTCTTTACATCACTTGTGGTGACATCTTAGAGTGAAACTTTCTTTAGAATCTCTTCGGTGCTTATTAACGAAGTTTACGTTACCAATGACAAGTTCTGCGAAACATTCGGCTATACAATATCTTTGGTAATATAAAGTCTGAACACATTTTGAATTTACGCCATTGTCACTACGAACTAAAACTATGAATAAGTTTTCCGTCAAAATTCAGACACCAACAAAAACTACGAGGTGATATTCTGTATAATGGCAGTGACTAAAATGTGCGCCAAGTTTATGCAAATACATTGTGAAGATGAAAATTACTAGAAACTTGTTAAGTTTATATGAGTCTCCATGATGATTGTGCCTACATGAAATGCATGATGGAATTTGTCTTGCTCATTATACAAAACATATTTACCTTATGTGAGCTCGCTCATGTGAATAGTTGTGTTCATTGTTAAAATTTGTCAAGTTTCATAAAGTTCTTGTCTTTTGGAAATATGTAAGGATGACGAACGCTGGTACTTTTTGTTACAATTCAGCTGTCGACTTTTGGAAATTATTGCAAATTTATACAATGAGGTGAAAATTAAATTTGTCATAAAAAAATTAAAATTGTCATACTCGAGTTCGGCAATACAAAAAAAAAATTTTTATGGTGGTTGAAAATGGTTCAAAAATTGATTGTCTGGGCCGCTAAAAACATTTATGAGCGTATCCAAACATTAAGATTTTGTTTTGGAATTTTTTGCAGGCATGACTGGTTAGTAACGGAGGTCCAAAAGATGCCAAAAGGCCTGTGTGCAGATTGCCCTCATGGGGTTGTTGGGAGGATGGCTGCACTGGCCCTTCTCATTGCTTTTAGGCGTGATGCAGTGGTACCAGATCTTCGTTTTGGGCGTCGCTTCTCTGTGAGTTTTCCTATAAGAGAATCGTGGACTGAAGGAAGTACCTTATCGAGCCTGCCCCGGTCTGCTCTAAAAATTTCTACCGACGGCTCTCTCACTACTGAGAGAGCCCGGATGGGCGTTTACTTTCTTGAATCTGACATTGGGATGGAGTACTCACTGGGAAGACTGTCTTCCAGGCTGAAGTCTTTGCCATCGCACTGGCATCGAAGATAGCCCTTGATGTGCAAATCAAGGGTAAGGACATTGCTATCCTTTCGGATAGCCTTGATGGCTCTGAGTGGCCCTTGGATGACATGTAAGCAACTGGGGGATTGCAGGTCGTCTGTGGATAAGTTGTGTATGCACAACAACACGTCACTTCGGTAGGTTCCTGGTCACATGGAGATCATGAGGAATGAAATGGCTGACCTTTTAGCTACGACTGGCTCTGATTCTCCGTTCTTCGGATCGGAGCCCGCCGTAAACGTTACCACCTCGTGGATCGGGTCTCTCATCAAAGCTGATGTTCATAGGAAGCATCAGTAGAGATGTGAGAACTTGAGTACTTGCAGGTGCACAAAAGTTTTTTTTGATGGGCCCGATAGCAGTATCTCTGATGAGGCTCGGAAGGAAACAGCTTAGAACTATGGTTGGCATTATCGCCACAGCTCGTTTCATGCTCATCTAACAAGTATGGGAGTTGTTGATAGTCCTGATTGTCTGGCTCGCCTGAAAGGAGAGGCTGAGACAACCGAACACTTCCTGTGTGCTTGTCCGGCATTCGCTTAGAGCAGGCTGGATACTCTAAGGTCTGCCTTCCTATCTGCAGATGAACTGAAAAATCTTCCTCACCAAGACCTGATGCTCTTCATTAAGAGGACTGGAAGGTTTTGGTAATGGGGTTTTTAGCAGGATAGCACAATGAGTCGCTTTGGCCTCCATGGTGGGCTTAACGTGAGCACCTACCTAGTACGGTTAAATCTTACAGCGCTCTTCACACACGGATAAGTTTTTGTGACGACAATCTGCGCCCTCAAGGGTCATTACTGCTTCGTGGAATTCTAATTGTATAATTAAGTGAATTTTTACTGGTAGAAGCGAGACTTATATCTAATATCTCTGCCGTTCTGTGGGTTCTAGTATCCGTTTATTTTAGTGTAACTCCACGACTAGTCCAAATATTCTAGCATACTAAACGTCAACGATCAATCATACTTTCATTCAGTGGTCGTTATTCGTTCCACGACGATAATTCATTTTCGAATAGAAGAATGATTGTCGATAGACATACTAATCTATGATATCACACTACCCGCATGTGGTTATAGCCATAGTGACTACAGATAAACCCTAAGGGGTCTCACTATGGAAACGAATATTCCATGGGTATTCGACTCCACTTCGGTGGTAAGTATCAGACTTAAAATATATTAACCTCTGTTCAGGTTTTGTAAGCCAAATGGTTATTTCCAGTTGGACTCCATTTAATACAGGGCTGGTCGTATTGCATTGGATCAGCTCTAACCGCACTGATCTACCGAAACAGTGATTACCACAACCTCGCTATACGTGGAAAAAGCTTCAGCCCAGGCTAGCTTCTTCATTTCACTCACCTCTAGACTGGATAGAATAGTGGGATCAATTACTTACTTGCAAAGAAGATAGCTCTGCTTGATGTCAACCTCAATGAGGCAAAGAATTTTTTCGACAGTTTTTCTTTAGAATTTTATGCTAAAAATTGTCCCCCGTTAAATGGAACTGGTTGTTTCGGTTAACTATCCTGCTTAGATAATTTTTTTTTCGAAAATTTTTCTTTAGAATTTATATCTCTATTGGCATCAAACGAAATACTCTAAAGGGTTTTAAGTGAAAGTGGATAATTTACCTTAGGGTCGCGTCGCCAGAACCCCCAGAGGAGACATTTTTTGCTATGACATATTTTATGCTTTAAATGCATTTGATACTGCATTCTATACCTCTACAATATCTACGACATTCTAGGTTGAATATGGTAATTAAACTAGATATAGCTTGGGTACATTTCCTAATCGAACCATTTCATATAATCCCTAAAGGATTAAAAAAAAAATCTCTGACCTACATTTACGGTAATGAAAGACTCCAATAGAAGATATAAATTATTTTTTCCGCAAATCGCATTAAATGTAGAATGGATCTATTCTTTCTTATTTCAAAGATAATTTTACAGCTTCTCACCCTCGTTCATGGAATGGTAGAATGGTTTCGTCGTTAAAAAGCTATTAGCAGCATTATGACATTATGAACATAATTATACTTTACTTAATGCTCTCACCACTTAAGCATTTATCTATGATTATCTAAAAAGACTAAAAATTTCCATAGATATCACCATTAAAAATTTACTCCCCGAATGGATGAACTTTTAAGCATGAAAATTTTCTCAATTAAAATCAACGCCCAGTTGAAATGAAAGTACTTTCGAAATACGTCGATAATATTTTCTTTCGCTCGACGTTAATAGAATAAGTATAGAGAGCATAAAATTTAAGTGGATCAACAAATCCATTATGAGATTATCCTCTATGGATAAACTGTTGATAACAATATTTTTCTATGTATTGAATAGAAGATATGTGTATGTGTGTATAATTGGAATTTATTCATCTCTTTCAGATTATCGTTCTGAGATTTTGGATTGGGGAGGAAGAATTGTATGACATTTCTATGCAGTAAATAGACTCCTTTGAATGGATCATGGTAAGTCTTGCTAAATATTTAAACCTAAGTATATGAAAATGTTTACAAACTAAATTAAATTTTGGGTCGTGTTTAAAGAAAAATAAATATGTGGAAGCGAACTATATATACCACCTTCCCAGTAGGAAAGGCGATCATCCTATACGGGTAATCGGAAAGCGCTCTTTTCATTTGACCTCCTTTTTTAACATAGGTATGTCATATGTTCCCCTAGAGCGGCCGTTTTAAACTCCGGAATGATCAAAACTGGAGCCCTTGTTTTTAGCTCAGAATAATCATAAAGGAATGACTCCTTTTTATAGTAGGTAATGAACATAATCTTTGTAATTATCTTAGTGAAAGAAACTATTTTAGAGAAAATTCAGTTTTAAAAACAATTCGCAAAGTAAATTATAACTCAAAAAATTATATTGGCAACGTTCTTTTCTTTTTGTAACAACAAGCCCAACACGAACAGGTCTGAATTGCATAACTATCATACTACATAGAAAAAAAATGGGATGATGACGCACAGATAGTATCATGACTTGCAGATTACTCAATTCTCTTTCACTTCCAGAATTGCTCCTTTTAGAGTTTTCAATTATAATACTTACGACAGATATGTGGTGTCGATATCTAGATATTCCGAATACACCGTTTATACACCATGTGTGTCATCATATACTCTCAATATATCCAGAAAACTAATGGGTATAGACTAGATATCTATAGATATGAATATCCTCAAAAAGTACTGAGTATACCCTGATCATCCGCACTTCTTACGTTACGCAGCGCCATCTAGTTGTTAATAATAATATTATAATGTGTCAAATTAATGAAAAATATGTCCTTGCTTTCTCAAGAAAGCAAAAAAGAAGAAATAGATCCGCACAAATCGTTAAATGAGGCTTTTGGGCTTTCTAAGTATTCGTAATTGAACCTTATCATTTTTCCCTGTTTTTCTTTAAGTGCGGTATGCTAGAGCCAAGGAATTCCGTCAAGGAATTTTTCCACTTATTTCTTAAAGTAAAATTGACATTAGATCATGGCATTTTTGACAACTTTGATTTGTCAATTGTGTGATATTTCTGACAATAAAGAAATAATAAAGATAGTGAAGAAATGGATAATTCCCAATGAAAAATGAAGATACACGTAAAAAAAATTTCATTCGTCCATTTGTCATTTTAAAATTGATTCACCTCTTGCAAAATCACCGTTCCTTCCATTAATTTTTCAATTATTCCACGAACCTCAAAATTCCTTACAGAAATAAGTATATTGGTACTTATTTCTTCAAGAAATATTGACATAAATGGATTTTTCGACAAGAACGACATCTTTTTGTCAATCGAGAAGTAGAGTTTTTCTGTTCGAATATCTTGTCTCTAGCATACTACTTCAAGGAATCGGCAAAGAAAAAAAATCCTTGAGTATTCCATGACTTTTTTTTACATAGTTTTTGTATAGGAATAAAAATTCCTTGGCTCTAGCATACCGAGCTTTAACCAGAACTACTAATAGCGGAACATCGTTATTGGAACGATAGTACATTTTGGATAAAATCTGCCGCTTCCGATGTCGACCACTCTATTTTGCCGCATTCCATCGCGCCGCTCCCTTTGTGATCAGGGCTTAAAGATCTGTGAACTGAATTGAAATGCCAAAGTACGGCTTGTTACATCAATGCCCCCTTTTACGTCTGTTAGGGGTACTTTGTTATCTAGATATTCGGAATATCTGAATATCGATACCCCATGTCTGTCATAAGCATTGGAGTAATAATGAAATCTAACCAAAGTTTCAAGCTCTTTTATAGGTTCTAGAAGAAGCACTCCTAATTTGGTTTGATTTCCAAGACTTAATTTCGGTCGATCAACTGTTCACTGATAATATTCTGGTACGGAACCGTTGCTACACGAACCCGACTTGCTCCTGACGGGGGTCTTTTTTTTAATATTGACTTAGGGATTTTGAAAACATGTGGTTCCAACTTTCTTTCTCCCTAAGGATGCTTAGACAAGAAAAAATTTGATGGGGGGGGGGGGGTATTCTAACAGTTTCCGAGATAACGGGACTTAAAGATATTTGGTATGTCCTGTATATGCTTAAGAAAAAGTGCAAAAAACGCAGAAAGGGTTACATTTTGGGTACGAAGTTGATAGGTCATTTTGGAACGAAGCTTTCGGACTTCTTAAATCCAATATGAAAAATTGTTGCTGATGTCGTGATAAAAAATACTAATTAAATAAAAAACCGAGTTAAAAGTCCGAAATTTCAACCTGGTTGCAGGCGCGTATACACAGGAGTTCACGGAGTTATTACCTCCTCCCCCTAAAGTGCCACCACACATTCGTAGTGAAATGAAGTGCGAAACACAATGTGGTGCTGAATTCTAGAGCGAGTTGTAAAAGTTTAACAGGACGATTTTCGTATGGTAAGGACACCATGTGTAGCTGACGTCGGCGTTTAATGGTGGTGTTGTAGCGCACTTTTCCCAATTTGAACTTTAGTGCTGCTGCGTCAACAGAGTAGAACCCTAGTTCCATGCAACCAACGTGTAACCCCATCCGTTGATTTTTGACACTGATTCAAGCCTGAGTTATTCAAAATTTTTACGATCATAGGGAAACATCAAATTTTTCTTCGAACTTTACTTGCAAATTGTTCTTAAGAATTTTAATGATTAACTAATAACCCCAAAAGAGTACTTTCGCAGTGCAATCAATTTATATACCCCTTTTGGACAATATTGTCACAGATCTGAAAGAACGGTTTCCTGAAAATGCTCTAAAAGCATTCATCTAAGATTAGGTACTTTTGCCAACAAAAACATATGCAGGAGACATCGACGAGATGAACTTAAATATTGTAAGCTCTATCGCATCCATATATGAGCGGGTTTTTAGCTTTCCTGATGGGAGAGTTAAGAGCGAATACTCTCTGAGGGTCATCAAGTGGAAACGTTAAATAAATAAGTGTACCATAATATCTAAATCAGTAGTAGAAATACTGGAATTTTGCGACCAGGACATGTACCCTACTATACACGCCCTTCTTCACATCTTAGCCACGCTACCATGGCATGGTGAAGAACGGTTACCGGAGTCGCTCTTCTTAATGTATGTACACCCTGAGATCGACATTGATAGATTTTCCAAATCAAACCGAAAATTGAATTTTGTGATATAACTTAAACATGGTAAAAAAAAATGTTAAAGCTACTTCTTCCGACTTTTACCGCCCCCCCCCCCCCCCGCCGCAGGTTTGGATGCGCGCCTGCTTTCTTGGGCCATAGCTTCAAAGTGCAGAATAGTCCAATGGTCCCCGGAATGATGCAACTGATCAATCTAACAAGTTTTAAATCATCATCATAGAGTTAAGAGTTACAGGGTGATCCATAAAAACATACGTAAATATCTCTAATTCCCATTATCCCCCCCCCCCCCCCCCCCCCCCCCCCATAATACAATTTTTTGCTTGGTTAACCATGATTCTGTCCATAGTCTACGGATGCGACTACATACGGGACACTCTGTAGATGGCGCCACAGTTCATATAGTTGTGAAATAATTTAAACTGTGGAAATGAGAACTAATTTTTCTGGTCGTTGGATCTCAAAATATGATGAAATTGATTCGTTGGCAAAAGATTGTCAGACTTATTTGTTTAAGAGTATACACAAAGTTAACATAAGAGAGAAAATAGTTAAGTGAAGATTTCATGTAACGAAAAAGAATGGCAAATGAATCATTTTCGTATAAATAAATGAGAAGGATTCAGATTTTACTTACTCTCATTCAAATTAATGCCCGCACTTTTTGCTAAAGCACGTGTTTATTGACTTATTGAGAGATGTAAGATGTAACCCAAAATGTAACCCAAGTTGTAACCCATGTTGTGACTGTTATTCTATATGATAATTGAATATCACGTATTTCTTATTACCTTTCCTATAGTAAATGTTCCTCATGCTGGTTTCTCTGATGAATTTGGGGTGAAGTGGAAATTTTTATTTTACAGAGATTTTATATCACCTTTCAGCGCCAACATGCTAAAATTTATCTTTTTCATAAAAAATTAAGGTAGTGTGATCCAATGTAAGAAGAAATTCATTATTGTGAATAGTTTGAAAGGATTTTAAAGGATATTCAAGATGATTATATCATTCGAGTAGTAAGCTCTCTCTTTTTTTTTTTTTTGTCTTGTTTGTAAGTCACTGATTTAGTCGTACTTTCCTAGCATAGTGTTGTTTTCACTCATTCATGCAAATGAAAAAAGTTTATTATTTCCTTCTTTGTTCAAAACAATTTTTTCCAATTTTGTTCTCCTCTTTTCTAACTTCTTTATTAGGGTAGGTAGCTTTATGGTTGGAATTTGAATTTGTCAACTAGTTTGAAGAGTTAAATGTGGATGAAAAAATATCTTTTACCCCTCCAAACATCGAAATAAGGTACCAATTTTACCATCCTCGTTTCTATCTACCCTCAATAACAAGAATAAGATTTTAAATTGACTGCAATTTTTTTTTTGTCGTACTGTAGGAAGAGGCTCCCCACCTTCGAATCCTATAAGTGTTAAATTTTTTTTTTTTTTGAATTTTTACATTTCTTACGATATCTGAGGTAGTTGCAAGAGACACATCCAAAATCATAAAAAATTTTCTGACCCAGGTTCAAGTCTTCTCAGTCACAAAATTTTCTTCAATAAAATGAGATTTCAACACTTCTCTGCTACTAATATTCGTTCGATCTCGATGTGAAGAGCATCCGTAAACTCATCTATAAATCCTACATCCATATGAAAATCATGAAATACATTTTTATCACTATAAATATTACCCTAAAATTGGAATTATTTAATTTACTTTAAGTCTAACTAAGCTGACATTTCTCTTATACACGCTCGCTCTAACGTCTCCTATACACAAGTCCTTGTTCCATTTAACCTTAATAGGATTTATACAATTCATTTCTATCCTAGTACGCTACTTATATGTAGTTGTCCGATTACCATAGAACACTTGTCTTGTTAAGACTATTTTTTTATACACCACATAATTATATTATCCATTAATGAAAGAAAAAATTGCATATTATCCGGTGATATTTCTTCATGATGACGATTCTTTGCTCTATGGAATTACCGAATCGCTTTCCTATGGAGCATATATAATGAGAAAAAAGTATAAAATTCACCATAAATTTTATGTGAGGACACACTATACATACAAGCAGAAAAAATCTTATCCGCTCTTGTGTGTACTATTATTCCTGTCGCTGATAAAGGAGAAAACAACACCGGGCTTAAGGATGAATTTATTACCCGTAGGCGAGCAGAAATTAAATGAAAACTTGCTTTCGAGTAGAAAAGCCACTCGTACATGAAAAACACGATTTTTTGATCAGGAAAAGGATTTTATATACTTATAGTAGTAGGGTATGGGTAGGTTGTGTCCAGATGTGCGATGGTTTTTATGAAAGTATGAACCTACGTTAAGGGTATTGTACCTTTATTAGAAATATTGAATTCAACACATAGTGGGAATTGTATAATCTGTACGTGCTGTGCCTTGTCGGTAGATATTACATTGATCGTTGAAAAGGTGTAGAATCTTAGATATTTTTGTTTTCAAGGTAGGGAGATGAAGGATCCCAAGCATGAACCATTGTACTAACCTGCTCAAAAAAAATGTGCAGAGCTCTTACGGAAATCTTTCTTTCCTCTTAGTGAAGTGCATCAGGTTCAGGTGAGGCATACCTTTAAGTTCATCTGCTGCAGATAGGAGGACAAGAAAGATCCCTGAAAGATCCATGAAATTATTTTAGGTTTCAGAATTGACCTTTTAGATTTTTGAATTCCACAATTTGTTGGTAATTTCTCCATTTGTTAACAGCAAAACATTTTTGACTTAAATGTATTTTGCTGTCCTATGTCTACTGAGTCTACATGTTCTTTTTTTTTACATTACAATAAAGCTGAATTTAAATAATTACTCATATGCGATCAGATAATTGAATTTCTACTCATAGTATCGAATTCGTTCGCATTTTTTTTCTAATTCCTTCTCATTTTTTTTCTAATTCCTTCTAATTTTTTTTCTAATTCCTTCTCATTGTTTTTCTAATTCTTTCTCATTTTTCGTTTTCATTTAGGTTCAATTTTGTTTCATATGCACAAAATCGCTAATATTATAAAAGCTTCTCAATTTAGTGGGTGCCTTTACTCAGCATCACAAGGCGCCGATTTTATTGTTATGTGCGCGAAAAAATTAAATGTTCAAATTTTACCCACCTTCTTAACCTGTTTATTACAGAAATATTATAAAACTGATTTCATTCAAGTAGCTCTAATTAAAGAATCGAAGAACAAAGTCTCTTTTTCCAGCAAACAACTAATCAATCAGAGCGCAACAAATATGTTACATACAATTAATGTGGGTAGAGGGATTGTGGAGGGATTGTATAAACAAAGATACATCAGAATCAAAACAACTATCCTCAGCATGAATCATGCTTAATTAACTTTCAGCAAAATCTAATGATCCTCTTTTATATTTAATGTAATCAACACAGAAGAAGAAGAAGAAGAAAAAAAATAAACATTAATTATCCTTGATATTTTTGGGTTCCAGGCAACTTCTTATTTTCCATTCAGTTAATTAACTCCATCCAACTGCTTGTTGTGCCCCTATACCACAACGTAACGCTTTCGAACCACTATATCAAGCCTGTTTGGTTGTATGTATGTATGTGTATAGGTATATTTGTACGTTTCATCAGAATTGAGATCCTTACTTTACTTGACCTCTGGTATCTACTTAAACTGCTCTCATTGAGTTTCCCGGATGACTTCCTGAAAGGAAAATACTTTTTCGCCGGCCAGAAATGTAATGTTTCTCAAAAGACCTTTTCGTTTTTTTTTCTTGTTTTTTTTTTCTGAACGAAATGAAAAGTAAATTTCCTTCGCGTTCAAATACAGTTCCTTAATGTGGAAAATTTCCTCATTTTCACTCTCTTTTTGTTTTTATTTTAAAGAATTCTTTGAGGATGAAAATTTTACAGGAGGACTGCTATTAACTCACTCTGACCAACGTAATTGCTTTTACTGAGTAATTTTTTTCATGAAAACTTGATAAGTTTTTAAGCAATTAATTTAATAAAGATAATGGAGAACTGGTACTGAAAGTATAAGTGAATCTTTCTGAATAAATGAAAGGTTTTCGAGAGAACTATTTAGAATCCATTACCGGGGTAGAGTGGGTTGTATATTTTTTATATATCATTTAGTATGAGTAAAGAGAAAATCCTATGATGGAAAATACAACAAGGAAGGAAGAAATTAGGACAGTGAATTATGAACTGATAGGAGAGTGGTGCACACAACCCCGACTTATATTTTCATGTACATATACTGTATAGTGGAGCAAAGTAAATATTCTATAGGTGTTTACGATAAACTTTGACGATGATTAGCTCAAGAAATTTTCGATGTAATAATTAATATTACAAGACAGACCGTAGACGAGAATGTGCAAGAAACTTGTTATGCAGTTAGGCTAAAAATCCAAATTTGACAGGAACTACGTTAACGAGATAGTTAAAGGCGATCGGACGACAAAAGAGTAAATTATGACCTGCATTTTGTTCCTGGACTGAGAAATATCGGGAAAGTTGTTCCATATTCGCATATTGGAAATAAGAAGGCATCTCAAACTTTTACTATAGAGTAAAAATAAATACTTTTAGAAAAAAAAAAACGTTTAAAAAAATCAAAATTCCAATCCAAAAAACAGGCGTTTCGTATCAGCAGGAACTATATACTCATCAGTATGACTTGGTTCCTGTTTACCGTATATGCCAAAGTGAACAGCCAAGCTGATTTCATATTATATTCACTTAATATAATTTTAAAGTGTGAATTATACGAGACGAAATACTAAGTATTTACTTGAATGCCTAACAGATTCGCTCCATGCGTGACTAGCATTAAATCGAGAGTTTTGCTATAAAATAAATTTATAGCGAATTTAGTTAATATGAAATTGACCGAATTTGCTGTTACTATACAACCGATTGTTTTTTGGAACATATCTAAACGCCATTCTTCTTCTTCTTCTTCTCCTTCTTCTTCTTATTCTTCTCCTTCTTTTTCTTCGTCGTCTTCTTGGCTCTTTTTCTTTTTCTTCAACTACTTTAAGACTCACATCTGTTTTTAGAGATATTCCGCAGTTTAAAATGAGCATTTTTAGCTCGCATAGAGTGTCTTCGACATTTTTGTAGTAATTTCACAGAGTAACCCCAAAAATTTCCAGATACTGATTTTGAGTCGAATCAGATCATAATTGATGAAATTCGTCCGCCATCTTGATGCCGCCATTATGAATTTCTAAATTTTGTTCAAAGATTCATAATCTGCAACTTCGCAAATTTTGGGATATTGTGGGATTTTAAGCGGAATCGTATTACAAACGACAAAATTTGTCGGCCATCGTAAAGTTCCTATCTTTCCAAGTAGGTCGGATATGAGGAAGTACCTAGATAAAACCTTCCATAAAAATGAAGCTAAATATATACAATATATAATACAAACTTACACATGGACATCCCATTCTTGTCCCACAAATCCCATAACTTTTCCGGTATAAAGTATTCAGTATGTTCTTAGGATCTTATTTCTAGGAGTTAGTCGAAATTTCCCAGTAGTTGTTCACTGGGATATTCCACAACTACTCTCTATGGCAACATTCTTAGTATTTTACAGCCAAATACATACGGGATGTACAGGAAAATTGTGGGACAAACAAAGCGAAAATCGTTTTTCTTCCTTCTAGAATTATTTATTTCGGTGGTTCTCTGGTGAAAGCACTAATATGTTGCTTGGTGGGCTTCCATCTATCGTTTTTAGCGAACAAAAACAGAACAACAAACTACAGTACTGAAAACTACATGCATGAAGTTAGATTATTAGAATTCTATAATTCAAAATTCAAATTATCCCAGAAAATCTTAAACAATATCCTCAGATATTTACAGGGGGTTCTTTCAACTAACAAACTAGGGGATACGTAAGACGTTCTAGGTATGCTTGCAGCAAGAATTTTACATTATTGAATGCCTAAGTACAACCACAGGAAATCTTGTCTCCTGGACACTCCAATCCCGGACATTCGTAACTCCCAGGGATGTCCTAAATTGTTAACTGCGGGACCGGACGGGATTTCCCATGGACAATTTATATATCCTAACAGGATTTCCCAGTTAAATACAATGGACCCATTACTGCTATGCGGGTAAGTCTCCAGATGATACGTATTCTGCGGAACAATGTTTATTGCAACCGTGACAAAATCAAATACCAAATCTTTCAAAATCCCTTGCCTAGTAACTTGAATGAAAAAGAAATTTCGCTCTCTCTCTCTCTCGTCCTCTATCGTCCACTCTCTTTCTCTTTCTCTTTCCCCTTCTTTCCCTCTCTCTCTCTTTCTATCTCACTCTTTCGATAATGGATTTACAGGTACTCAGCGCAATCTTATATATATACTTAGCTAAGTTCCGAACCTAAGTGTACAGTTTTAGGGATTTGAAATTCGGACACTATAAAGTGATAAGCTGCACAATTATTATTTAATAAAGAACGATTTTATTGCTATGCTTGAGTGTGTTTTTTTTTTTTTTTTGGAAGGTGGGAAATCTTGCATAAGATACTGGATGTTGTACGTGTCCTGCAACCAGTAGTGTCAGATTCTTATTGACTAAAAACCACCTTCCACCATTCTCCAGCCGTTTGTCCACCGGGACTGCCGTTAGGTATTACTTCGGTGGACGGCTTGGCCTTAGAGCCTCTACGTCATGTTGTCCTTCCGGGTCCTTTCTATCTTCTCGTAGATACGTCTGACTGTGGAACACACGGTGTTCCAATTCTCCTCCGTCTTCAACATTTCGTCGATTATGATTTCTGCACTGACCGTCGCATTTGTTGCTGTCGTCAAATTATTTCGCTCCTCTCGGAACCGTGGGCACTTGAACACCACGTGCTCTACGTCTTCATCTTCTCTGCACGTCGGACAAAGCGGTGTATCGTCGTGTCCAAAGCGGTAACTTCTGTAGCCGCCGTGGCCGGTCAGGAATTGCGTCAGGTGGTAGTTCAGCTCTCCGTGCTTGCTTGTCGTCCATTTCTCGATGTCCACGATCAACCTGTGAGTCCATCGTCCTTTCTGAGATGAGTCCCATCTTCTTTACCAGACTTCTAACGACTCAGCCCGTACTCCTCGTCTGTCTTCTTGCGCGAAGGTTCCACTCTGCTTAATGACGTATATGTGTTTTGCCTCATCCGCGGCTATATCAATTGGCATTGTGCCCGCTATGACATACGCTGCGTCCCCTGACACTGTTCTAAATGCGCTGGTCACCCTCGGAGCGGTCCGTCGATGCACCGACTGCATCGTTCTCCTGCACTCTTGCAGCTGCAGTGCGTCTGCCCAGATCTGCGCGCCATAAAGTTGCGATGATGTAACGACTCTCGCTAGGAGCATTCGTCTGCTACTTCTAGGTCCTCCGATGTTGGCCAGCATCCTAGCCAGAGCAGTGTATATTTTAGATGCCTTTTCGCAGGCATACTTCACGTGGGCCTTGAAGTTCAGCCTGCTATCCGTCTTGTGCTCTGCCAGAGACATACCGACTGACTCCATTCATTTTCGCACAATTTCTACGCTCTGGTTCGCGATCATCTGCACTTCTTCCAAGTACCACCACCAATAGCCGAGGTCGTCGGCGAGTCCAACTGAGCTTGCCCCGTTGGGTAGCTCTAGCCTCAATACTGCGTCGTACATAACATTCCACAGAATTGGATCTAGCACGGAGCCCTGTGGCACTCCGCCGGTGAACCGGTACTCTTTAGGCCCATCTTCGGTATCGTAAATGAGCACCCTGTTGCTAAGGTAATCGCCGATTATTCTCAGCAGGTACTCCGGTACCCCCAACTGCTGTAATGCTCTCATGATCAGGCCCCAGTTAGCAGAGTTGAATACGTTCTTGACGTCCAATGTGATTATGGCGCAGTATTTGATACTGCCGCCCCTCCATCTCGTTCCTGCGATGGCTTCTTTGGACCACAAGGTCTAGCGTCGAGCGTACCTTCCGAAAGCCGAATTGCCTTGCCGATAGTGGTCTCTCGCCTTCGGTTATTTTTTCCAGTCTATTCTGAATTATTTGTTCCTGTGTGTGTGTGTGTGTGTGTAGGGGTGGGACTATAAAACATAATTCATCGGCCTGTAATACTCACTGGAACATACCCAAGTAAAACTTTACTAATGTCACCGTAAAGTAGTATAGTGTAATTCAGAGTAAAATTTAGTTACCCACTTTACGATTGACGTAGTTGAAAAACGGGGTAGCTCACACTCGGATCCTGTTCTGTATGACAGCTTTTAACTCATCACATGATCTTTGAGTTGATTTTCCTTCAATTAAAATTATTCTCCTCGATGAATTTCAAAATTTTCCGCTACGACAGTTTCCAATGTATAACCAGCCTTAAGATGTTAAATTTATCACAGTGAGGTGTGGCGGACAATCGAAAATTTATCAAACGAAACTCGGTCAAATTCAAACAAATTTTTAATTTTTCGGCATATAATTTTTTTTTTTTAACAAACGTCTCGCAACCAGTACTGTCTTAGTACATTCGAGTTTGTGAAAAATAGTAGCACTGAATCTTCATAACCGAAATAATTGAGATAGTGGTAATATCACTAATTTTTTTTATAGTTTCCTGGGAATTTTACTCAAAAGAGTGCTTACGAGATATCGAAAAAGTATTAATTGCAAAAGTTACCCATCATAAGGCATGCTATATTTTGGTACAACATTTTAAAAAAGGATATTTTCAATTAGGTACATCTTTTTCGTTCGTACTGAGGATACATTTTGGGCACATTGAATAATTACAAAGAAAGTGGTATAAATATAAATAAATAATGTGCCAGTCAGAGATAATAAAAACAAAAACAAACAGGTTGGGGTGGCAGAAAATCATCATTTTTGTCCTATTATTTTTTTATTCTTTAGTACAAAATTGATTAGAACTTGTCAAACCAAATTGCTTAAACACACGCGTATGCCTATAGGTACCAAAAT
Organism: Dioctria linearis; assembly: GCA_963930735.1. Classification (NCBI taxonomy): domain Eukaryota; kingdom Metazoa; phylum Arthropoda; class Insecta; order Diptera; family Asilidae; genus Dioctria; species Dioctria linearis. The sequence continues at coordinate 6,554,282 of OZ005743.1, read as the reverse complement.
CAAACCACCTCGAGCTTTAATAAAAATAAGAACCTTCAATGTAGGTATTCCCTCTCCTTGACCTACTCTCCTAAAAGGATGATAAAAATTTTCTAATTTACTACAAATTTAGTCGTTTTAAATTTCTTACAATTAAATTCAATATCATTACACAAAACGAAGTTCAGATCTCTCTAGGGCCTTTTGCGAGTTTTACAAAAAGTTTACGAAAAACGAAAAACTATAAAAATCTTCACTTAAAAAAATTCGTAAATTACCAGTCAATACCGATATAACTCTACTGTACTGAACTCCATCCGACCCATGCTGGAGGATAGTAAAGTCGAAAGGCTTAAGGTCTTATTTTATGGCTCCCGTGTTAAGCCATATGTGATTACATTCTAGGTGTGACACCATTCCAGACCTAGAACTACAGATTACGACTCCATTCAAGAACAGCAGTTCTATTCAAAATACGAAATTAAAGGGGAGTCCTGTATACAAAAAGGATATCTTAAAAAGTTCTTACTATACCAAATTAAATGCAACCAGATAGTTAAAAGAGTTTCATGAATAAATTAATTTAAATTTTATATGTAGCCAGTTAAATAACTAAAGTTATCTTACGAACTAAGAAAAACTTTTCTAAACCATTCCTCTATAGAGGAGATTACAAACCGAAAACAAAAAAAAAATAAAAAAAAACCATTTTTCCAGATGAAAGTAATAAGAAAATTCCAATTAGTGGTATGCTTCCTTACGACACAACCACAAGGTAGGTAAACCATAAGCTACCTTCTTCTAGCTAGAGGAAGAAAAAAAAATCTTTTCAAGGATCTTAAGGAAAAGAAACCCCAATCTAGAAAAATTTATATTTGGATGTGTGTGTGTATATATATGCTCATAGAATCCTTATGTTTGCCGTTCACAAGATAGCAAAAATCCTGACAAATGTTTATCGCTTTACCCTATAACCTATATAAACCTAGTAAAGTAGAAATGTTGTGGGGGGAGGGGCGGGGTTGTGAAATGTTGTGGTTTACTGGTTTTACGAAAATTGTCTGAAATCCGCTTACAGAGTCAACATATATTTTACACCTGACACTTTGTGACCAACAATCAAATTACTACACAATTCTTGCAACACACACACACACACACAAATGTATCCAACACCTTTTCTTAAATCTTGATAGATTTATCAAAAGAAAGTGCTTCACGCTATTATTCATCTTGAAACATTGCATTAGGACAAATTGCCAAGGGAAAAAAATGATACTCTTGTATCTACCACGAAACATCTTTACTTCACTTATTGGTTTCCCCCCCTTCCACTATAGATAGGTTAACATATAGAGATAGAATTGTGTAGCGCCACATTTACACATACATATACATACATACTCATACACACATAAGTGTCAGAACTCAGATCTCAATTCACAGATAAAAGCTGGCAAGATAACAGAGTTTCACATTTCAATTTTTATATCTCTCGACATGTAGACAACTTCAAATCAATAAAATCGCATTGTCTTTCGATTGAAATAATTTGGACCAATGCCAGAGATAAATTAGAAGGGAGGGGATATACTGTGTACAGCAAGGAAACACAAATAGGCAAAAGAAAAAAAAATATATTTGAATTCATTTTTGGCCATCAACCATCAGTTCCCACCCACCCAACCCTCTCTTCTCCTACTGGATATAGTGACAGTTTTTAGAGAATATGTTTTTATGGTTATATGAGCAGAAGTCCTGATATGAATGATGAAGAGGGGAGAGGGGATATGCTTTCCATAGACATCATGGCTACAAATTAGAGATAATTTTTTTCAGCTTTTAAAAATTTGGAATTGTTTCAATGATTTTGGTTGAGTTTTAAATGAATTTGTGAAAATTGTTTGTTTTCTGTTTTTTGTTGAAGAAGTGTATATCAGGGATGGGAAATTTGGGGCTGATTGAAAATTTAGATACAGTAAAAAGTCAGATAAGGCAGGATAGAAGTAATGTGGAATAATTGTTAAATAACGATACAAAAATAGTTGCAATGCAAGCTGCCTCTCTATTGGAGATAATCTGTGTAATATTTAAAGGAGAAAAGTATCGGACCGAAATACCTACCTTGAGGAACACCAGAAATGTGATAATTGTATGACGTGCTGAATGAGATAATGGGAAACAACTTTGAGAATTATACTTTGATAATCAATTATTATTTTTCGATCAGCGCAATCTGCACAAACAATTCTGGATAATTTTGCAAAATTTCTATGGAGCGGTTCCATAGGAGACGCCGCACGATCTAACGACGATCAAGAAGCACAAAAACATTTCTGTTGTACTGGCAGATATTGAAGAGAGTGTTCCGGATAACTTGTAACAATTTGATACAAGGCGATATCCATTGTGGTGATTTTTGAAAGCATATTTGAAGATGCTTTCAAGTTAAATTCAAATCGTGTTAAGATTATATACGCGATTTGCTGACTTTTGTCTAGCCATTGGGAATATTGTCGTACAGTGATAAATCTGACAAATAAAGACAATTTTTTTTTTGTTTCAGTTGATTATGAGTGATGAAGTGCATTTCAGTTTTAGTAGTGATTATGTAAATAAATAAAATTTCTCAAGTTTTTTGTATTGTTCTAAAGGAAAATGTTTACAAACTGGAAGACCTGCAAAAAAAAACATCCGGGTAGAACATAAACTTTCGAGAAAATTCTTTTAAAGATCTGAAGAAATATGGTCATTTAGTCGAAATAATTTGTGTGAAACTATGTCAACAAATTTCCATAAAATATGTAGTTAATTTTAAAATTTACTCAAAAGTATTTTTATTTTTTTAACTAAAAAAGACATTACTAAAATAAATGCAAAAACAAACTTTTGTCTAACCCTGTACTAATAAAATTCTATTTAGTCCTTGCATACGGAACGCAGAGGGCGCAAATCTCCTGACTACAAATAATTTGGTTGGCCACTTGAAAGTAGCCCAAAATTTTCTAGAGGAGCCGATGATGATCTTAGGGGACCGTCAACAGTGTTACACTGACGACCATCCCTTTGAAAAAATATCTTTTAAATGGAACACAGATGGGTCTAAAATGGAAGGTAGAGCAGGCGTGGGCATACATGAGCCGAAGTACAAGGGCACTCATAGCGTTAAGTTCGTTTACCTTTAAGTCTACACTGGTCTGGGACTATTTTACTGTTCTGAAGCAACTGGCCGAAGCAAGCAAGGTGACACTGATTTTGGTGCTAGCGCCAGAACCGCCTTGCAAGGGAAATTGCCAGATCTCTGTTTAATGGCCCTGAACTGGTCTTTGGACACCCAAAAAGTCACCTCTCAGCTCAGTTCTGACTAACTTTGAGAAGACAGAATTAAACAAGTTTATTGGCCCTGAGCTCGTCTTTGGTCACCCAAAAAGTCACCTCTCAGCTTAGATCTGACTAACTTTGAGAAGGCAGATTTAAAAAGGTACACTGGGGAAAATATCTCGGAGTTGAGAAAAGAGAAGACGTTTGTAAAGTAAATAAAGAAAAAAAAAATATTCTTCTATCGCTTCTGAATGGAAGACAATGAAACCGCTGAACATGTCCTGTGTGACTGTGAAGCTCATGCTGCATAAGACCAAGATATCTAGAAAAGGAATTCCCACTGATGAAAGATGTTGCAAAGAACGTCGTAGGATTTCGAAAAGACCTTAAGGCATTTAGGAGTAATGTCACAAAAGATCTTATAGGTCCCCATCAATGATAATAATACAGCACACGATGCATATAAAGGTTCAATGAAGATGAAACCTCGAAGCTCTAAACCTCGCTCTAGAAAAACTACTTATCTTTCCAAATAATTTTTACAATCTAACCCCAGAAGCAATAATCCAGCTCGTTAATTAAAAGACTAGATTTTGCCTAACCTCTTTAGGGGAGAACACAATAGATAGAATCTGGTCGCGATGTTCTTATGGTCCTAAGGGCTTATTCGCCCGCACTCTTAACTTTACCTAACCTAACTTAAGGCTCATTTTCCATATTTTATCAGATAAGAAGAATTCCTCCTTATTATTGGCTGACAATTCATATGATATACAAATTCCCATTTTGTTTGATTTGCCAACGCGTGTTAAATGCTTTTACTCTATGAACTATAGAGAATTGAGCTTTTGGATCACTTTCGTCCACTGACTTTAATGGTCTTCTCAAGATCTTGAAGCATCCTGAAGCTCTCTGTTGCTACATTAAATTTTCGAAACCACGGTCAATTACGCAGTGAAGTCTTAAAAATATAAAATTAATGAACACTAATGGGGTTCCTTATACTATAGCGTACTATACCAGCACAAATTGGCCACAAATTCCAGTAAAATATTAATGGATTTCTTCGCTGTATCTTCCTATAACAAGCATTTTACACATCCTTGCAGAATTAATTCAAATCAGTTGTTTTTCAATGCGCCTAAATGTATGCATATTTTTTTAAAAATTTATTTCGGTTCTTGCATCAAACACGCTCACACCTTACCTAGCTGCCTGCATTCACACTAAAACACAACGCCTTCGATGTTTTTATGGAGAATTTAATAATTTTTGAAAAAAATTTTATTAACTGAATTTCATTAAAAAATTTCAATTATCCATGAAAATTTAAAAATTATTCGGAAATTTCTCAATTTTCCATTGCGCAAATTTCCAACAGCGCATTGTCAAACGGACTGTTTGATGAAACTTCAGTCAAGTTTGATAAAAATATAACCAAATTCAAAAACAACAACAACAACAACAAAATGCAAGTGAAACTCATTACTCAACCTTCACCCTTCGTCCAAATTCATCTTTCTTTTCTTTGTTTCAATCAGTTTCGTTCCAGCCATCATTTGAGGAAGATTGAATTTGTCGAAAGGGTGAAGGTTGAGTTTTATTTGCATTTTTTGTTTTTTTTTTTTTTTAGAAGTGAATTTGTCGCCTTTGGGTCATATCATGTCAAAGTTAGACAGAAACAGATTTACGGTAAATTGCTAGCCATTTGCTTTTGCATAATTCTGATTTAGAAAATTGTTTCCGCCCGGTCGGATACTGTGCAGACTGCAGGTCATTGTGGAGTGTTTTTTTTTCTTTCTAATCTATAATAACGGTATGTGTAAATTTTCAATTTGTTTCTGGTCAGTTTCCGATAATCGTGGTTGGCACTGTGAACAATTTTTAAATAATTCACTTAACGAAGAAAATGTGAAATTCATTGTTTGAAATTATAAACTGATCACGGTGAAAAATGTGTGTGTGAGAGAGAGAGAACGAATATGAAGAACGCTGCTATTTTTCTGATTGTGTTCAGACTGGATAAGAGGGCCGGCGTACGCGTACCTACTTTTATAGGAATTGCATGTTGGTGCTTTCCGAAAAAAAAATAATAACAAAAATTATTTAAAAGAACGTTAAAATTTATTTTCAAATTAAGGGCTTTTTTATTTCGATGTTTCTTATCAAAAGTTGAAAAGTTTGGTTAAGTTGGAGCTTACATTTTGTGTGTGCGTGTGTGAGTTTGTGTGTCAGTGGAATTAGCAAGATTTATAGTGGTGTAAGTGTGTTTAGAGGATGGAAATTATCCGAAATGCGGGACATGACGATCTTAGACGAATTGGGGGTGAGTTTTGTTTTTATTTTAACAGAACTTTTTAATTTATTAAATTTTTGACCTTTTGTTCAGTATATACCTACCCACTTTGGTTTTTTACATTTTTAAAATTTCCTCAAAGAGAGACTTGGAAATTTCCCAGACAAATTGTCATGCAAAAATATAGAAAAAAAAATTATATTTACGAATGTGATTTTTGTGCTTTCTGCTTAAAGACTGAACCAGTGTTGGGATCTACCATTTTGAAAAGGTGTATAGGTACCTACCTACATACCAGTATGAGAAAGTGCTGAAAATCAAACGAAAGTGGCGAAATAATTGTCTATTGTTACATGGCGAGAAAATCCATTAAAATTTCTAAATTTTTTACTTTGACAGCCTATAACTAGCCAGACTTGAAGGCGGTGAAATAATGATTTGCCATTAGTTGGAAAGCTTAAACGGTTTACGGTCATCTGAGCTAAAAATGACCTTCATAGGTTGTATAATAGAGAAGTTACCGGGTGTTGGGAGAAAACATACCCAATATCATAAAATCTAACTTTCTACCGACAGCCTGCATTTTTCGTCCTATACAATTTGCTGCTCCACATTGAATGAAAAATTCTGGGTATAGATAGAGGAAAGGCGCGAGTGCTGGGACACCCTGTATAATATCTCAATGAGGTAAGTGACAACAAAGGACAAAAAGTGCAGAGCAAATTAGATGCACTCAGAAAAAAAAAGTAACGACTGGAAGATTTAGTGATAAATGAATGGCAGCATTTAGAAATATCAACAAATTTGCACACTTATTAGAATAACTTCCTTCTTCTGGAATTCTACTAGCTATATTTACTCCTACAACGTCTTCTCACACTAGAAAACTTGAGCTCCACAAAAATGTTGGGCTGGCTTTACTCAATTTAGCTTATCAGAATTCAATTCTAATTAGGTACTTTACTAGTTTACCTGAGTGCTATCTAGTAGCAGATCTTTGGAGGGGAATACGTACATATGTCTCTGGGACTGACTGATCTACTATTTCATATGGCACCAATTTTGAATTCAGAATAATGCTGTAACTGTCAATGCTACCAAATGTTGTAAACTATTACGGAGAGCTGATTATCTGACAGCATATTTAAATTATTTGGGGATTTACTTATATATGTACCTACATTACACAATGGGATTTAGCACAAAAGTATTTGGGACTATTTTTGCTTTTAAATAATTATGAGTCGAAGGAAGTGATTTTTACAAGGCTGTTTTAGTAGGAAAGGTTTGATTTTACAAGTTTCCAGTTCTGCAAATAACACTGAACCTCAAACAATTTCTCATTACAAATCGCTCAAAATTTTGGTTAAAATTTGTTTGTCTCCTTCAAGCTCAAAATGAACTAAAACCAATTTTGGAAACAGTAGGTATACGGTTGCATTAAATACTATTTCATAACATCTTTAGCGTTTCTAATAGACAAATAATAATAAATTATGAATCGGTGTACAACTGTAGAAAATAGAGGGTTTTCACAGCCTGTTCATTTCATTCGAACAGCATGGTTTTATTCCTGGTCGATCATGTGTAACTAATCTTACTTCTTTTTTCACATTACGCTATTAATGCTATTGAAGATTCATTTCCAGTTCATGTTATTTACACGGATTTCTCTAAAGCATTTGATAGAATTAATATTTCTCTACTTTTATGTAAACTTGGTATACTTGGCTTTCACTCATCTTTTTTAAAATGGATTGAATCCTATCTGACTGATCGTAAACAATACGTCAAAATTGGTAGGATCCTCTCCAGAAAGATAAACGCTTGCTCTGGCGTGCCTCAAAGTAGCCACTTAGGACCTCTGCTCGTCTTGCTTTTTATTAACGATATAGTAGAAAGTTTCAGATTTACTAGATGTTTGTTGTTTGCTGATGACTTGAAATTGTTTTTAAAAGTCAATTCTGTGGATGATTGCGCACTCATTCAACGTGATCTGATTGGTGTTCTATAAACAATTTTCACTTAAACATTGGTTAATGTAAAACTATGACATTTCATCGTTTATCCAATCCAATAATTTTTAATTATCTTATAAATAACAGTATTCTGCCTAGGGTTTTTGAAATTAATGACTTGGGTATTATACATGATATTAAATTAAGCTACATTCCACATTTTAAGTTCATAGTTTGTAAGGCTCGTATATGCCTAGGTTTCGTTAAGCGTAATTCTAAAGACTTCAGAGATGTTCACACTCTTAAAGTTCTCTACTTCGGTTTGGTAAGGTCTATTTTAGAATATTCAAGTGTCGTTTGGTGCCCCTATTATATAGTTCATATTGATCGCCTTGAATCAATACAGAAAAGCTTCACCAGATTTGCGCTTTACAAATGTAACTACCGATATGATAATTTAACTTCATATTCTGTAAGATGTTTACTGTTGGGTTTATCTCAATTGCAATTACCATATTTGAACCAATGGCGGATCCAGACATTCGCTCTAGGGGGTGGGGGATTCCAAAGTTTTTATACCCTAGATGAAATCTATAGGGTATACTAAGTTTGTCATTTCCTTTGAAACGCCTCGAAATAATGATGATAGAGAAAAATGGAGTGGACACCCCCACCTAAAATTAAAAGTTATTTTGATTTTTGCATATCAGTCCGTCTGTCTGTCCGTCTGCTCACGATAACTCGAGAACGCGTATACTTAGAGACCTTAAATTTTTTACATAGAATAAAAAAAATTAAGTTCGAAAATGAGACAAATCGGGTAACTCATTCGTGAGGTTGCCATACAAAAATTTCATTTTCCACTATATATTTAGACACTGCCTGAGAACGCGTCGACGTAGAGAGCTGAAATTTGGTACATGGTGTTGTACTAGCAAATACAATTTTAAAAATGGACTAAATTGGGTAACTCCTTCTTGGTGTTGCCATATAAAAATTTAGATTTTTTACGTATACTGTTAAAACGATCAGTCCAAGACATTTTTATTGTACTAAAAGCTTCTTCAGAATACGAAATCCTATAAAATTAGTTATAATCACTTTTTCTGTCCGACGAACCGTTCTAGAAATATATGCGAAAAATCACTTCAAAAATCAAACTTGTATAGATCGGTGACCATACGATATTTCATACAGGCATTATCTAGGGTATCATAAGAATTGGTCTTCGACCAATTCTGGGTTATATTTATGATATCATGAGCACATTGTTAATAATACAAAGGGTGGTAAAATATAAGAGTGGAACAATAAAAATTTTGATATAGCTGCACATAATTTTAACATAATTATGTGTTGCACATGAAATAGTATTGGACACAAACGAAGTCACACTTAATAATGAGAAATAAATTGGGGAAAACTAATTTCTACATTCAGAAATTTTGTTCGTGAAGTATATACGAAAGCTCTCGTAAAATATCGATCTGAATATTTTGGTAGTATTGAAGAAAATGACTTAAAATCTATAGGATTTTTGTACAATTTATAACGCAATTTAACAAAAATATTGCATAAATCTATAAAACGTTTCGTAAAAAAAAGAACGCATGTACGCTTGTGATGGTGGAAGCTTGCTTCGTAGTTTTTACGAAATCTAAGATTTTTTGAACATATTCTGTACAAAGAGATTGTGTAGCATTTCTTAGAGTTTTTTTAAACTTAAGAAAAATATCGTAAAATTTACGAGAAAACTGCAAGTGAAGAACAATGAAGTAAAGTTCCTCTCACCATCAGTCAGTTTGATACCAATTACGTGCATTTCAAAGTATAACGTGATTGACAAACATTCAGTTAGTAAGTTGCGGAAACATTTAAAAAACGTACACAATTTAAAGCCAGATTCGCCGTACAGGTGTTGTTTTTCTGAATGTATCCAGTCATTTTATTCAAGTAATTTTAAAAGCATTACAAAAGGCGTTTTCGTACTTTTGTATCTATACACATAAAAAAATTTGTCCAATTCTCTTTGATCTAACTAATTGTTACAACAAATATTCACAAGTTTCATCTGAAGGCGTTCAGGGTAAATCTGAATGTATGAAAACTGACAGAGTATGGTACGATATCATGGTAGTACTAGTACTTCTAATAAGGAAGAAGTAGAAGTTGCTTTTCAAAACCTCTTCGAAACATCCTTAAATTTTTCGTTCACTATTTATTAAAGATGATAAAGTTCGTCTTGAAATTAAAATAATATACATAATTTTGAAAATTCGTCGATTCAGATTACTAATTTTTTTTAATATTTGGAGAAAACTGATTATTTCGTGAATTCAAAAATTTTTACTGTTCATTGCGAAAATAGTGATGTTGTATAAAAAATTACATATATATATTATATATTTATAATTTTATTATTAAATAACAATTCCGAAAGTTTCTTGAGTTGCCCAATGACATCCTCTGATTATTACAAAAAAATTATGTAAGGAAAATTGTGGTATTTTAAATCTTTGGAATCTGAGACTTATTTTGGGGAATGAAGTTTTAGGATTTTCGAAAAGCTTTTGTACTTTTGTAAGGTGACCATGTACATAAAAATATATATAGCATATAAGAAAACTTCAGTTTTGAGCATAAATAATAAGCTTGCAAAAGATTTTAAGTTAAATAAGAACAATGCGAAGCGATAGTGTCAGCTGGAAAAGCTAGCTATAAAATTGGCCGTAAATCTTAAGCTGTAATTTCATGCCGATGTACGTGAAACACATAAGAATAAAGCTCAAGCTGGAAGAAAAGCTCAGATTATATTTTTTGCATGATGAGCAGCGCACTTAGCGTTTTTGACACTTTGTCACCGCTTATAACTGTCGCATTGTTTTTAAAACTGGTCATAATGTTTTTTTTACATATAGGTAGTTGTTAGCATTTCATTCAAACACAGAAATTGTCTGTGTTGCGCTGCAATTTGTTGCAAATTCAAAGCAACGTTTTAAAAATTTTTTTCAACAATTTCTTTTCAAATCGAGTCTTTCTTAAAGAAATCTTCCAGGAGTGCTAGTTTGGTAGGATATATAAAACCATATTTGCTTTAAATTAAATATTTGCAAGAAAACTGCATCTGATATTAATTAATACATACATTTTTCTTGTACTGAAAATTTCCTAATGATATAATTTTATATTTTTTTAGAATATTTTTAAAACTAAAAATGAAAATATGTAAAAATTAGTTTTTTAAACAAAACTTTGTTTCCGCACTAAAAATAGAAAATAATTTCTCCCTTTACTTAGTGAGTACCTACCCCACAAAAGTTCTCAAGAGTTTCCCTTCATTTGACATTAAATTATATTACATTTGTGTATAAAATTTAAAATTTTCGAGGTACAAAAAAAAAAAAAAAACAAATTCAAAGTAAAGTAATTTAAATAAAAATTTTGATAAACATTGTGCCCATTAAGTCAAGAGAGAAATTATTTTCTATTTTTTAATGTACATTTACAAGTAATCTTTTTAGCATTATTTTTTATATTTTCTATTGTATTTGATTAAAGTATATATAAATTTTAATTTTATTAGAGCTCTAGGGGGGCGATCGCCCCTCGCTGTATCCGTCCTTGATTTGAACAGAGTATTTGGAAAGGTGCAGAAAATTTCTTAAGAGCGTAAAGTTCTGTTTATAATTAAAAGCGCTGAAATGGCTACAAAAGTGTGTTTGTAGCCAGTAAAATTGACAGACGAATTAAGTACTGACCGGGAGTTCTACTGACACGAGTAATTGCCGGGTGTGGTTTACTTACGGATGATTGACGATTTTGCCCTAAATAGAGGTCACATTTCGTAAGGGTTATTATATCTTGATATTAAATGTTATCAACTTTAAAAACTGGTATAAGCAAAATTAACAGATGGAAGTTGATTTAATTAAAGGTTTGTGCCTTTTTATTGACATTTTATAAAGAAACACAAGGATCTGAAGAAGAAAAATTGGTAGCATTTCCAGAAGCAATATCTCGCTTTCCTAGATCCCTCTCAAACTTTTCTCTTAAGCCTAGTAGTAAGGTCCGCGCTAAGCTAAATTTTATATGAAAATTTAGCGCGCTAAAAGCTATTGGCGAAAATTTATCCTGAATTTTAGCAAGAGCAGTACCAAGGTCAACGCGCTAAATTTGGCTTTTGGGTTTTGATTAAAGATGGCTCCACCAGTAAGTCTCCAAAGAATTTAGCTTCAATTTATCTGCGCTAAAAATATTTATTGTTAGAATTATGAGATTTGATAAATTTATTGAAGTACTTACTAGGCTTTAGAAGGGACCACCACTTTTCACATTCTTCTTCTATAATAAAATAATAAGAGTGTTATCGATTTAATTAATATTTCATTAATATCATTGGATAAACAGATGCGTCCGTATACGTAACGAGCGACTCTTACCGCACTTTACTTATGGAAATTTGACATTTAAACTTATGAAACATTCTTTATCGACGCTTAAGGCTATTTTGGGTACGACTGTTTAATTTAAAGGGAGTGTTCGACATAAGTAAGTTTACTTAGGTACACGTTCATTTTGGGTCAGCCATAAGTTTGTCATTCCTTTTGTAATGCACAGAAATAATGTTGGTAGAGTAAAATAGGCTGGACATCATCGGCTAAAAGCTATTTTGATTTTTACCTGTCAGTCCGATCGTCTGTCCATCCGTCTGTCTGCCCGTTTTCACGATAACTCGAGAACGCATTCACTTAGAGTGCTGAAATTTTGCATACGGACTTTTTTTTAAAAAAAAAAGTAAATATAAGTTAGACAATTGGATCAATCGAGCAACCAACTACTTCTTAGGGTTGCCATACAAAATTTAGTTTTTCACAATATATTTAGGTACTGCCTGAAAACGCGTTGACGTAGAGAGCTGAAATTTGGTATATATTCAAACCTTATCTGCATTTCGAATTACGAACTTTCACCGCTGATAAGACTCGAATCTGAGGCATTTTCATAACAAACGCAACAACAGGATTAAAAATGGATCAAATCGGGCAACCCTTTCTGGGTGTTTCCATAGAAAACTTTGATTTTTCATTATACAGGGTGTCCCGTACGTACCGCGTTTCCTTTATACCACGGATTCCTTACTCAATTTCGAGAAATAAATTGTATGGGCGGAGAGCTGGGAAATACATGGTGTGGGCGGTAGGGGGGGTTTTAAGATTTGGGTGCTTTTTATCCTAACACCATGTAACTTTCTTGTTATACACCCTATGAAGGTGATTTACATCTCAGGTGATAGTAAACCCTCTACGGTTTCCAACAAATGCCAGATGTGTTCAGATGTAACACCATCTAATACAACACGTATTTGGTGACTAGATAGGAAACTTTCAATCCACATAATGTAAGAGGAGCGGAGAGAACAAGTGCTTTAAGTTTGGTTAAAAGGATAGAATGTCAGACTCTATCAAAGGTCTTTACAATATCTACGCCAACGCTTTTGGACTATTGTGAAGACTACGGTTCAAGCGTTCCGTAAGAAAAGTCAGCAAATCTCCAGATGTGCGAACAGTCCGGAAACCGTATTGACGATCGTTGTTGAGCTAAATGGTTTCTAGATACTTCATTAATTTGGAATTAACGACAGATTCAAAAACCTTTGAAAGAATCGAAGTGATTGCAATTGGTCGATAATTTGACGGATCGCTACCCTCTCTTTTCTTGGGAATAGGCTAGTCGGTTAGTTTCCAAGCAGTTGGAAATTTTCCTGTCGACTAAGACAAGTAAAATAGTTTGCGCAGGGGATTAGTCAACGATGAGGCATAGCTTTTAATTAACATCATCGAAAAACCATCAGGACCTGTGACTTTGGAGACGCTGATCCTTGAACAAACACATCTCTCGTAAATTAGAAAAATTCACTTTAAGTATTCCCACGAGCAGTTACTTGGGTGTGAATGATAGTTATACACTCGCATGTCGCTTGTTAAATGTGATCCTCTGTTGGAGATTGAATTTCCTTGCAGTATGACTTTGTATTGGCATGGGTTCGGAAAATATTTTGATATATTGCAGAGTGTTGTTTTTTTATCTGTGTTGTCTGCTTTTAATCTATCGGGCTTAGTCAAATTTGTTCATATAGCCGAAGTTAAAAGATCAGATTGGCGTTTTAATTCATATTCTCCTACTATAATCTGGCACTCAATTCTCTCTAGAAAGAAATTAGACCTGAATTACTCCCCAAATACCCAATACTATTCCAGTCCAGATGAGATTTGAACTGACTCACCTTAAAAAAAAAAATAATTATTATCCACCAACACTAACATCACCAGCGAATCTATTAAAAGTTTTCAATTAGTTCAAGTCCTTATGGAAGCAAATTATGATAAATGTCATCTAAACGAATTTAATATGCCATCATTCGTCATATTCACAGCGAATTAAAACTTTATAATATGAGTTCATTTTATATTAGCATATTCTCCGTTATCAAATAGAGCTTACCTGCTTCTACTTTACACCTGCAGTTATTATCTCTCCTTTGTTCAGTTTTGTACAAAACATCACATATGTCCTTGAAATTGGAGGAACATATTCTCGAAAACTTGAACAAAAGTTAAATTAATGGAACAAAATATGTCTAAATTGCTAAATATCTCCAGACTTTCACAATAACGGTGTGCACTTATTTATTCTAAAGACGTACATAACTTTCGAAGAGCGATTGCATTTTGGAACTATCAACAAGTATTCGCGTACCAGAACCAAAATACTTTGGATGGTGGGAAACAAAAGGTGGTCCTTCCTTCCTTCCTTGGGAAATAAGAGCAGCGAAGTGAACTAATTTTGGAACTTCATCGTTCCTGTTGAAACTTCTCAACAATAGTATGAAGGTGGCAGCCAACAACTATACAATTTGAAAAATGAAATATGAACTTAATGTTACTAGAACCAAATTAATCTCAATCGTCGATATATATAGAGTTATAGCTTGCGCTTATGGGGTGTGCCCAGATGAATTGTTTAATTTACTTGAGAATTTCAACAAATACAAATTCCTTCGTCGACGTGTGAGGAAAGTTTACTGAAGTTGTTAAATGAAGCTGGCTGGATTGAGCGAAATTTGGTGAGGTTGGAATTGTAAGAGTTCTGTATCTGTATTGGTATGCTTCAAAGAGAAGTTAAAGGAGGTGAATTTATGGAAGTGGTAAATACTCTTAATTTATCTTAGAAACTTAATTTTTGTTAACACTTTATGTGCGGGGTGCCGCTCCTGGGTCACTAGTACGTGTAGCCGCCGAAAACCATCGGAATGTGATAAAAAAACAAACTTTAGGAATAACGTTCTATCCTGCAAACCGTTTGTTATTTTTTAATGAAATTTGGAGTTCTTACTTACCACAGTATGGTCCACAAGTTCGTTTCCGCGGGGTGGGGGGGGGGGGTGAAATTTCGAACTTTGAACGGTTATAGCGGGGGAGGAGATGTCGGATCGGGAAGTTTGATGCCTTAAATGAAAGCTGCTGACGGGGGCTATACGTGGTAGAAATTTCATTACTCCACGAGGGAAGGGGGATTGGGGGGGGGGGGCGAAAATCACGATTTTTCGCTCCATACAAACGTCTAAATTTGGGGGACCCTTTTTGACACTTTAAATTTTATGGGAAAAAATTTTCCTCTTACACACTCAAAGATATTTCAATTCCGGGTGCATTAGGGTACTACGTTTTTTTTTAATTTTTTTTTTTTTCAGGGAGGGGGGAATTTAATTAGTTTCAAAGCATAGTCATGTGTATACTTAAATTTTATGAAAAAATCAAAGCTTTTTAAAACTGATTTTCGTTTTTGAAATTGTACTAGAACAAAAATACTTAATCGGCCCCCCTTCCGCCCTTCATGTGGAATTTTTCGGAACCTTCGAAAAAACAGTTTTACCCCTCCTCTATCGATCCCCATTTACACTTTTGCTCTACTACTAAATTTCGAATTTTCCTATTGTAGTACTAGATGCAAAAAAACATACCTGCAGAACTTCCGCAAATTGAGTCCGATCGAGGAACGGTTTTCACCGTTAGCACTGTACGACCAACAGCTACAATTCGTAGAACAACTTTTTTTTCCATTGGCGAATTTATGGAAGTGGTAAATACTCCTAATTTATCTTAGAAACTTAATTTCTGTTAACATGAAAGAATTACGATTTGTAGTCAATTTTTCGAGTTATTTTTGGAATTAGTAGATCTTGTTAATGGTTGGCTAGTTTTATAGAGATAATGTAGAATAATAATAATAATTTATTCATGGATATGTACAAAAAACTACATCTTTTTTTATTACAGTACAAATGGAAAATATAAAATTTAGTGAAAGAGAAAAAAAAATATTAAATTTAAGACCAAATATAACTATAATAATAGAATAATTTCAAATAAGAAAAAAAAACCATACAGAGTAAAAACCGAAAAGAGAAAAAAGGAAAAAAACAACAAAATCACCAAATAATAAAATAAAGCATAAAGAAATTGTAAGGACTATAGTTTAATATTAATCTAAACTACGCAAAAAAAAAAATTGTGTCATCGGCACTTATAGTTCATGATTAATTCAGAATACGTTTCAGCTCATTTTTAAAATCTAATCTCCGAGTTTGCCTTCTAACAGTGACCGGAAGAGAATTCCATAATCGAGAAATAACGGAAAAATAAGAATGTTGCCCAACAACATAACATGCACGAGGAATCCGAAGGATTACATGACGGGACGAATGCAAGAATTGTAAGTGACTATATAAATACAAAGGAAACTTAGAAATTATCAAATTACGTAGGAAAACTAATACTCTAATGTCTAAATAAGTATCTTAAGAGCATCCTAATATGGAATTTCTATAAGCAGAAACGTCATCGTGACGTCTTAAGCCATAAACAAAACGCACGCATCATTAAAAGCTACATTTAATTTACGACTACACACAGAGTCAAGCCGCGACTGAATTGTACTACAGAAAGTGAAATGTGGAATTATCAGTGCCTTAACAAGCTTTAGCTTTAACTCAACCTGGAGCAGGCTACTCGACAGACGAAGCAATCGAAGGCCGCCATAAATTTACTCAAATTTACTATTGAAATAAACACCAAGATTCTTAACCTTGCTGTCATATGGCAAAAGGACTCCATTAAGATGTATAGAGGGAAGATCTGAACACTCCAAGTCTCTCCTGTAAAAAACCATACAAGAAGATTTCAGGGGATTCAACAATAGTCGATTGCTGGTGGCCCAATCAGAGATATTTATTAAATCACGGTTTACTCGGTATATGCAGTCCTCAATTAACCCAATTGGGCGAGATAGATATATCTGAACATCGTCAGCATACATGTGAATGTTCACGTCTTCAATAATATCAGGGAGATAATTTATGAATAAACTAAAGAGAAGCGGTCCAAGAATTGAGCCTTGCGGAACACCGCATTTAACCTTAATCCACTTCGATTTAGCATCCCCGACTTTAACATACTGAGAGCGATTTGAAAGGAAGTCTGAAATCATTCTAGAAGATGAATGAGAAAAATTATACATTTTTTGAAGTTTTGATAAAAGTAAACTGTGATTGATGGAATCAAATGCTTTAGTGAAGTCGGGGAGTACCAAAGCTGTCAAGTGAATTGCGGATATCAGTAGATACTTTCAACAAGGCCGTTTCACTGCTGTGGTCAGAACGAAAACCGGACTGCCATTTCGAAATGAGCTTATTAACCGACACATACTGGAGAATTTGCGTGCTCATTAATTTCGCTAGGATTTTGCTAAGGTAACATAGTAAGCTTATTGGCTGATAATCAGAGACTGATTTTGGTGTAGAGGACTTAGCCAAAGGTATAACAGCTGCATTTTTCCATATTTGAGGAAACACAGAAAATGTAAGACAAGATTAAAAATATATACTAAACTGTCAAGAATTACAGGCAACAGCAATTTGAAAAATGATGGAGAAATATCGTCTGATCCTGTGGCTACGGATCTAACGGACATGCATGTCTTGAAAACCTCTTCATGTGATACGCATCGGAAATTAGAGACCGTTTTCGATTATCAATATTGAGAAAAAATAAATATTTAATAATACTTTATTTGGTGTTGTACTGAAGATTCCAACATTTTATTTTAGTGCTACTGCTAGGAAGTAACAAAGGAATAACAAAATAAAATAATCAAACTATAAATTTAAGATTCTTAAATATACTAGACTAAACTACAACTACAAACTTGCAATATTCCAAAATATGAGGGCCATTTCCATCTGGAACAAACTAAATATTATTTTTCTTTATCAACTTGGCAAATTCCCTGCTGGAGCCAATGTGCTGAACATTACTTGGAAGAGAGTTCCATTTACGGATAGACTGGACAAAGTAAGATCGTTCAACATACCGCGAAGTAGACCTTGGAGCAAGAAGTTGAAGATTTCTGTCCGAGTGCAGGAAATGCAGTTTCTCATGCAAATACATTGGGGTTGTTCCTATAATTGGCTTATGCAAGAATATAAGTCTACGACGATCAAGATAAGTTTCAATGTTGCATAATCAGATACACGAGCAAACCGAAGAAGCCTGTAAATGTAGCGCACCTTATCATTGAAAGTCACCACCAGTTTTCTTCGACATAACACGATCAAGCTCATTGTAAACGAGACTACCATAGGTGAAATGAGGCATTACAAGCGTTAGGGCTAATTTCTTTCGATTGTATGTTAAAAGAACTTGGAGAAATCTCTGCAAGGGTATTGATGATCTACCCACGAGTGCGAGACTTCAAAAAGTTCTCTCTAAGGATCACAGCAATAGTATCGGCCTTCTACAGAAAGTCGATGGTAGCTACACGAGTAGCCGGGAAGAAACAGTAAGTTTTCATTCATTCATTTTCCCGATTCGAGAAGTATGCAAGATGACGACGAAATCCCTGAAGAGCTAAGACCTGAATGTAGGCCCTCCAATAGGATTAAAAGTCTCTCTGGCAGAATCTTTACCCCAAGGAAAGTCAAATGGGCCGTCAACTCCTTTAAGCCAGTCAAATCGCCTGGAGCTGATGGCATCTTTCCAGCCCTACTTCAACAAGGTCTAGAAGAGATACTGATAAGATCTTTAGAGCAAGTTATACTCTAGGATATATACCAAGGACGTGGAGGGAAGTTAAGGTAAAATTTATACCTAAAGGGGAGAGCGTTTACCTGCATTACCCAAATCCTACCGTCCTATCAGTCTAACTTCATTTCTCCTCAAAACAATGGAGAAAGTGTTAGACAACTATATTAGGAGCGGTGCACTCAAGCGATCACCGCTGCACCCAAATCAACATGCTTACCAAGCAGGAATGTCTACCACAACTGCCCTACATAGTCTTGTCCTAGGACTAGAAAATTCAGTAGAGGATAAAGAGACTGCCTTATGCGCAATCCTAGACATCGAAGGAGCATTTGACAGTACCTACTTTGAAGCCATTGAGAATGAGCTACCAAAAAAGAAATTGAACCTTCCTTGATAAAATGGATAAAAGCTATGCTTGAAAGTCGGAGAATCACAGCTAACCTGGGGGAGGACTCTATTACAGTAGTGGTTGCCAAGGGATGTCCCCAAGGTGGAGTCCTGTCCCCTCTACTATGGTCCCTGGTTGTAGATGATCTCCTACAGAATCTAACAAACTCCGGCTATGACAATCAGGGATATGCGGATGACCTGGTCATTACAATTAGGGGCAAACGTGATCAGATAATTTCTGATCTATTGCAAAATATATATAATATCAGGCAGCCAAGCAGCACTTAAAGCGCTATACTCGTTTACCTTTGAGTCAAACCTGGTTTTCGACTGGCTTACTGTCTTGCAGCAACTGGCCGAGACAAATAGGGTGACTCTGATCTGGGTACCAGGACATGAAGGTCTTATGGGAAACGAGATTGCGGACCGCCATGCAACGGAAGGAGCCAATCTCTGTTTATTGGCCCTGAGCCTGTCCTTCGACACCCAAAAAGTCACCTCTCAGCTCAGATCAGGCGTTGGGAGGACAGAACTAAGAAGGAATACTGGGAAAATACCCCGGGGCTGAGACAAGCGAAGAAATTTATAAAGTACTCACAACAGAGGACAAAAGAATTCCTCACACTCAGCAGGAAAGAACTAAGGCTCATAACGGGCCTACTTACTGGGCACTGCCCACTTAGATACCATCTTAAGAAGATGGGTAAGGTCAATGATGAGACCTGTCGATTCTGTATGAAAGACGACGAATCCGCTGAACATGTCCTATGTGACTGCAAAGCTCTGTGCCGCATAAGGCTAAGACATCTAGGAAAGGCATTTCCACTGCGACAGGATGTCGAAAAAATGGCCCTAAAGAATATTATAAGCTTCATCAAAGACCTTAAGTTCGAATGGGCGCCCTAGGGCATCAAGGGTTAATGTCACAATAGATCTTATAGGTCGCAGTGACAAGATGAGAAGCAGAAACCCTGTCTGCATCCCCCGTAAATAATAATAATAATAATAATGTTAGTAGAGAGCTGGAGGTAATCTACAACTGGCGCGGATTGCAATATTCTCCAATATTTGAGTGATATAGCTACAGCAGCTACGTTAAGTTGAATGCCTAAGTACTTTATGCTATCATCATATTCCAATGTCATATTGCTGAGCGGCACCGGTGGCATGTCAGATTTTTCGACAAATCCTCTGATTTTGATGGGTTGAGTAACAATTTGTTATGTAGTGCCCAATCATGTATTCCCTGCAGATCCTCATTGAAACGATACACGCAATCTTCCATTAGTCCGAATGGTCTATTAAGGTATAGTTGAACGTCGCATCAGCATACAGATGGATAGAGGATTTTTTCACAATATAAGGAAGGTCATTCATATATAGGCTGAATAAAAGTGGACCAAGGACTGATCCTTGAGGAACACCAGAATGAAGAAAAGATGGAGTAGAACGTGAATAACGTACCTCTACAACCTGGCAGCGATTAAACAGATAGCCGCCAATTAATTTTACTGCTGATGATGAAAAATGATACCCATAAAGAAGTAAATTTGAATGATTCACAGAATCAAATACCTTAAAGAAATCGAGTAAAACTATAATTGATAGGTGGTCATTGTCAAGAACTGCAAGAGTATCTGTTACTACTTTTAGTAGTGCTGTCTCACAAATATGTTTTGCCCGAAAACCAGATTGCTATGGCGATAACATGTTGTTTGCCTCAATATGAGCCATAACTTGCCTATACATAATTTTCTGCAATTCCTTGGCAAGAAAATTAAGCAGGCTAATATGAGGAAAATCATTTAATTGTGTGGGAGTGGTCTTTTTGGGAATTGATATCACTAGAGCCGGCTGGTAGATCTGACGTAGCCAAATATAAGCTAGAGCGGATTGTGTAGACGATCGGTCTAATAGGAGGACAGTGTAATTCAGCTGAGGTTATCCGAATTCAGCACTTGATGTGATGCGAGTAATTCGTAGACTTGAAGTCGTAAAATGAATAATCGAGGGTAATGTGATTAGCTGGCCAGCAGTAGTCTTCCTAACAGGACCTTGTAGGTCGGGTAATAAGGGGGTTCTGATAACCACAGACTTCTTACTCGTAACTTGACACTTGACACTAGGTCTATTGCTGTTGATGGTCGAGGGTCAGGTAAACCGATGTATAGTTTACTGCCGCCAGGAGATTAACTGATATTGAGATGTTAATGAGGGCATCCGTTTCAGTAGAAGTAGGACGCTCGTTCATCCGGGTGGCATAAAGTTCAGGCAGGCACTCTGAAAAGATTTTAATAATATTATGAGGAGCTGTCCCAATGACAGTCCGCTTGTTGTCCTTAAGATGTGGAGCAGGGCAGAGTATACTCCGCTATACCCAATGTTAGCACTGGATTCGCTTGGAGGCGAGATAACGTAAAACGACAGGAGTCGTCTTCTAATATACTAAAGTCTACGATAGCGAGTCCACTGGGCTCAGAAGCATAAATGATTCCAGTTGATGTCTTCCAGTCTTGTACGCTGGGCGATGACGGTGGCGCTGTAGCGCAGCTAGGACTGCCTTTGATCCTTTACTAGCTGTCACCATGGAGAATTTTCCACGTGTTATCTTATATAGAGCTCGATACGCTGGTGGCAGGTATCTAAGCGGGATTCACAGAAAAGGAAATTTGAGTATCCTGTGGAAAACTTCAATATAGTTAGAAGAATTTTCCATGAACATGGTCGGTAGACTGCTTGAATAACAAAAACTATTTATTTTATTCTATTTAATATTTTATATTATTTTATTCGTTTTTTTATTTTTGTGTGAACTTGCTGTTCGCCCGCTGACATGAGACTGATTTTCTTTTATATTTTATTTTACAATTTTAATATACCGGCCTACTATCTCACATCCTTTTTAGTTCCCAAAGTAGTTTTCGCTGTACATAGCGCAAACTCTACAAATGTGGTGTGGTTGTCCAAATTAATTCACAACGCGTCGTCAAGCCGCCACAAATGCATTTTTATTTACGCTCATATAAATTTTTTTATGATTAAATTAATCTAATTCTTTTGAATTGTTGCCGACCACCAATTTTATAGGGGGTTAAGATTCTGAAGAAAAATTTTCAAGAAAATTCCTCAGAAAAAAATTAAACTTTATTCTAATCTCAAACGAATATGCATTTCGAACGTCTGCGGTGGCATTTTGTGTTTTTTTAGGCAGATATATTGATTTGTCCAATGTGGGTCATAGAGACTTGAAATTTTCTAGGTGCCAGGTTAAACTATGGATGATATTAGTCCACTAGAACAACTCCACTACACTAAAAATATTTATTTAATCACTCCCAAAAACAATTGTAAAAAAAAACCATCAATGTAACTTCAGAAAGTAAAAGTAAATGTAAATATACCGTACAGAAAAATAAACTTTACCTATACCTCCTCACCTCACACAATTCCATTGAATCCCCCAGGAAAAATATCCCTAAAATGTTGAAAATCGATTGCCGAGTTCGAGTGAGTGGAAATCTCTTTGTGATGACAAAAAGAAGCGCATTCAGTTTCAGAGTCGCTAGGATACCGCAATTTTCAGCAGATACATGCGACGTCGAAGTGTATAGATACTTTATAAACATGCTGATATGAAATAGGGGAGGTAGTGGTAAAAGTAGGCTCCATTAACATGCAAATTTACATTTATGATGACAGCTTTTGATAGGTAAGAGAAAGTAGATTTTTGCGTTAGTTTGGTTGTACCTACATAGGACAGGTAAAACTCAATAGAAATTTCGAATTCTTAGGAATCCATTATCGTTGACATTTCAGGTGTGAAGCTACTGAAAGCTTTTACATTTACAGAACCAATTACTGTAATTGGTTGAACACAATGAGAGAGAGAGAGAGAGAGAGACTATACGTGTGAAAATACAAGATTTTTCTTTTCGCTTTTATTTCTGAAATTGGGAGAAAATATGTATGTAAAGTTTAAGATATGTGTAGTTGGATCTAATGTTAATGAATTTTTGATTATAGGTATATATATATGTGCTGTAGGTAATCAGGCAGAAACCTTTTTGGCAGAGACGGTGATAATAAGCACGGTAACATCTTCCACTATTCACAATTTATGGCTAAACTAAGTGTGTTTTGTTGTGGGAAGATGAGGTGAATGGTGGGTTCCAAGTGAAGAGCCTTTGGGTGGCAAGATTAGATTAGCTTCGGGCGCAAATAGGGATTGATTTCAGCATTGCAAGTTAATAATAATATTTAAAAATCCGAGTATAATTTTGTTATCAGTTTCACTACATATCGGGGGAGTACTATACCATAAGAGCTTCTATTTTTGAATATTCTTGAAAGACTATACGTCAATGAATTGTAGAAAACTCTGTGTTCTTCCGTCCATATCTAGAGCTTTACGACACGACATGTTGTGATTACACTCCAGCTTTTTTCGCAAAGGGAAATTGAGGCCTTTCAAGTTACTAGAAGAATTGAAGGATTATCAGCTTGTATTTCATAATATTGCCACCGATGATGAAGAATTACTGAAGAGTACATTGTCACCTTGGAATGATTTGTCTGTGCTAGGGCTCGGAAGTTGATGTCCTTAAAATTTAGAAAAATGACCATATAAAATGCATTTAAAAAGTGCCAATAATAATTAAAAAATGCAACTTATATAAATAAAAAATACTTTTGTATTTCAACATTCATAGTTTTTTTTAAAACAAAAAAAAAAAAACCAAAAATTAATTTTTTTACACATAAATAAAAAAAGGAAAACAGAGTGCGTTCCCGTCTACTACAATGAATTACGAGTGCCATTTTTTTTAAGATGTTCAAATGAAAATGATCGTCGATTATCTGACAGCAAATTTTTGTACATTGAAAAAGATCTTTCCGCGTCCACAGAAATAATTGGAGCGTATTTGAAATAAATAGAATCAGCCAATTGTAAATCAACTGCATCACTATCTAAAACCCATACAGTGATCTCTCCAATAAGAACTTGTGATATCTTGGACAATGTTTTAAAATCCGAATTTTTATTTCAAACTTTGAACAGTTTCCCATATACAATTGCAGCAACATCTCCCGAATTTTAATTCATGCTGAGATTTTTGTATTAGACGAATGGAATCAATAAACTCTGATAAAAAGGAAAAATTCGATTTTATTTGCACAAGATCACTTTGTATTTTATTATGTGCAATTTTAATTGCAAAACAGGAAATTATATCTTTGAAAACGTCAAAATGTTCAGAGAAATACTTAGTAGCCTTTAACCACGTTCCTCATTGCGTTTATATGGGATGTGGTGGAAGGCGTATATCTGGAGCCTTCAACTTAAATTGTTTTGTACGATCAGGTGCTTATCATTTCCTCATAGTAACGTTTTCCTTAGCGTGGACTCGTCTGGAACCACGTTATTTGTATATTTTACCAGAAAAGCTCGAAACTTTGGATGATTGATTTTATTTAAGGGAATATTAGCTGACAGTAATGCCTCTCATAGGTTCTTTGAATATGTCGAACTTTTGATTGAGGTACATTATGAAAGTTTGTGTTTTCGCATTTAAAGTCTCCAAGCCGCTGAATGCAGAAACGTTTATCTGCGGAAAATTTTATCTCACAAATCTTGCAAATTAATATACTTCCATCAGTAGTAAATATTTCTTCACCAAATTCAGATACAAACTCTCTCAAATTGCTAGATTTGGTCTGATTTATGGCAGTTTTGTTTAGTTTTGGGTTACCGTATTATTCGTGTACTAAATACAAATATACAAATATGTATTAAATAATTATAAAAATATAATTAAAAAAACTATGCAAGCAGGAATTTCAATCAATCCCTCTTTCAAGGAAATTAAAATTAAATAGAGATACAAATTAAACGTGTTGCCAGCCTATGAGATTTTATTTTAAAATATACAATAAATTTGTAAATTTAGGGATGTGATATACTCATTTATTCAGTACAGTTACATTAGAAAAAATAATATAAAAAGTAAAAAATGATCTAAAATAATGGGAAAATGACTTAAAAGTTGGGAAAAATGAGCAGATGTGAGAAACTGTACAATATGACAGAAAAGGAAAAATAAAAAAACATGTTTTTAGAATAGTAATACCATAAAATAAGTTTGTATCATAATTAGCATCACTTGGCGATGCATAAAAAAAATATGAAATTTCATCAACTTCCGATATGAGCTAGGGATATATATGGAGTTCGGCAGATTAACAACGTCAAAGATGTCAGATTTGATTTGTTTTCTAATACGTATCAGTTAAAAAATTTCAGTGAAAGTTTTGGGTAAAATGCAGAAATTTCAATCCATCAAGCTAACCACAGTGCAGAGCTGAATTACGGCAGCATTTATTGAGAATTCAATACGTGACAACATATTGGAGAAATGCTCACTTTAAATCTCCTACAACTATACAGAAGTCAAGATATTCAAAATAAAACTTGTAATTTTTTATATTCCAAATAATTGATTTTATTAATTTTCCCAGGGATATCTATCCAAGTTCCTGTAGAACTGTATAATAGTGGATTTTTCTGCCAGTATCAAGAATATCCTCAAATCTGAGTCAGATTAGTCAATTTTACCCAGAAGCTTTTCTGTAGCTCCTGAAATTCTTTACAAAAAAAAATAAAACATAATTGGACAAAATTGTGCTATCTCGCTGAGTTCATGAAATATTCTCAAAAATATCATCCTAATGAGCAACCGAATTATCGCTTAGCAAATTAATTTCATGTGGTTCGATAATTAATCTAGCTCGTATAAAAATTACAGCCGTGATAAATCATTTATTTTTTTAAATTTTTTTCTGTTTTGTTTTTTAACAAAAAAAAAAAAAACGTCTGGCACGGTGGTAGCAACGGGGAAATTGTCTGGGAATAGTCAATTTATATTATCCGATGTTTATGAAAACAGACGGAAAAAACAAAAATTCGAATTAAAATCATTTTGAAAACTGCTTTTTTACCTGTGGAACGAAATGCGCACAGGTAAATGCAACCTCTCTCACCAGCTAGATGGGCCGCATGCCTATTGATATACCTACTGTAAGGAAAGGCATATCAAAAAACTAGCCGAACTAAAGTAATTTCTCGAAAACGTTGCTAGCTCTTAGGCTAATAGTTCACTTTGAAATTTTTAATGAGGCCTTGGTCTACAGGTTGACAAACACTTGTCGCATTGGGTGGTGAAAATACCACTTTCACATGATGGTGGGAGCCAGCATTGTCCAAAAATAATATTTTTTTTCCTATGATCATTTTTCGGTCGGAAACTGCCAGCCATTATGTCATAATATCATCAGTCATCCAAGATTTTCGATTGAATTTCCAAATTACAGGTGACTTCGCAGGTTTTTCTATTACTAAAAGATTTTCTTTTTCTCCAGCCAAATTTGCACAGAGCAGTATTGTTAATCTTTCGTTACAAAGTTTTTCTCCTAGGCATTTTTTATTTTTTGTATGAACTGTCCTATAAAAAATGCTGATTTCGTCGGCATTATAAATGCAATCGTCCTTATAGTTTTTAACAATGTCAGATAATTTTTGAATAAAATTACTTACATCGACCACATTTACATCGACGGACTCTCCAGAGATACAAGCTCTGTTCTTTTGTGTACCTTGTTCTAGAACTCCCTATGTATGAGGCGTTCTTTTGTGTATCTTTTACTCTGCCCTGTTCTGCGGACACAAAAGAGCACAGCTATAAATTATGTCGTCTTGGAAATTTGTGAAGACAATCGGCGGATGCTTTAAAACCATCAATTTCCAAGTTTTGTGAAAACTCCTTAGTTATTGCCTTGATGATTGGGCCAGAAAGAGGTATGCTTTTGTTTCTGGCCTTTACAAACCAGCTCCAGACATGAGAGATGTCTTAAGCGATGCATTATGATACTCTGAACATATTTTATTAATAATGATTGTTTCAATTCAGCGGGGGAAGCCTGGGGGAGGTGGTAGTACGAAATATACGTAGTATTTCGCCTCATATAATTCACACTTAAAATTTATTTTAAGTCTATATATGAGGTCAGTTTGGCTGTTTGCTTTGGCGTATACGGCAGGCAGGAACCAAGCCGTGCTGACGATTATACGGTTCCTGCTTATATGAAACGCCTTCTTTTTGCAATGAAATTTCTTTTATCAAAGATTTTTCGTTTTGCATAAAGACTTTTTTCCACTCAATTCTGGAGCTGCAGACTCTGCAGCAAACTGAGTCCATTTCAGATTGACTTTTATCGCTATGAATTTTCATAGCAAAACAATACCGGTCGATGAAAATAATACTTAAATAAAGTGAAAACCCAAAATTTTGAATGACACCAAGAACGGGTTTTCCGATTTAGTACATTCATATTATAATTTTATTTCCTGTTTTTATGAAAAATGTAGGTACAAAATTTCAACTCTCTACGTCGACGTGTTCTCAGGCAGTGTCCAAATATGTAATGAAAAATTATTTTCAAATTTGTTTGGCAACACCAATGTATGGTTGCCCGATTTCATCTATTTTTTATCTTGTATTTCCAATTTTTATGCAAACGTCTTGTGCATGTCGTCGACTCGCTCTCAGGCTGTTTTCAAATATGTAGTAAAAACCAGAGTTTTGTATGGCAACACCAAAAACGGGTTGCCCGATTTAGTTCATTTTTGAGTTTTTTTTACTATTGCTATGAAAACACCAAGTTACCATATTTCAGCTCTCTTCGTAAACGCGTTCTCAGGCAGTTTCGAAATATACAGTGAAAAACGGAATTTTTATAGGGCAATACTACAAAAGGAGTTACCCGGTTGGTTCCATTTTCGCGCTTAAATTTTTTTTTTTTTTAAACAGCCCTTGTGCAGAATTTCAGCACTCGTAGTGAACGTGTTCTCGAGTTATCATGAGGACGGGCACCATCATCACCTTCACTATTTCTACTCATTACAAACGGAATGACTTAGGTATACCCTATGATTTCATCATCCAGGGTATAAAAAGGAGAAATCCCTCAACTCATCACTGGGTTCATCCTCATCCTCTGCCTGAGGAATAACCAAGAAAAAAAAAACCAGAGTAATTTTAAAATCAAGTTTTTTCTAATCATTTTCCTCTGGCATCACTGTCAGTCACTCTTTGAGCCGGAGACCAGTTCAGTTCAGAGGACCATATCGAATAACTAAACAAATATAGAACTTAAGCTCTTTGAGCGATTCATTTTTATAAGCCCTCTCTACGATTATAGGCCACTTTCAGCTTAACTCATAATTAGTAGCCGGCTTTTCGTCACTACACCCAAAATTGAGACTGTACGGTTGAATCGTTTTCACTTTGTTGTGTTGGTGGAAAACAAAAATAAATAACATGGTAATAAAGCAAGTGATGGACGTAAAGTAATTCCAATTGCACTTCCTCGGAAAAGCTAGATATAAATATTGCCAGATTTTTTGATCTAATTTGATATGAAAATAAACAAAAATGATGTCAATGTATGCGTCTTACTTACCATTGTATAGATATGCTTTTGCACTCTAATTTCACACAACCAAATCTTATCGAAACTCCCCTCTCTATTCTATAAAATGAACCACACAATGAAACAACACGTCTGAATGGGTTAGAATTTATCGAAACAAAATATTATAACAACGCTTTTCCCCTCTTTATCAGTAGCACAAGAGCAGTCTTCTTCTTCATTTGTACTTGCTTATTTCAGTTTGTTTACGGCAGTCGTGCTTAGTGCTGTAAAATGCTTTGGTTCTTGGTAGATTTGCTTTCCAATTGTGTCGTACTCTCGTAGTCCTGACATCCGTTTTAGTTAAATTGGAGTTTAAGGCTAAATCAAATGTCTCAGGAGTTACTTTCCATTTTTGTGTCTAACGATGACTCCACTAGTTATCTATAGTGTTTGGTACCTATATGTGGAAGCAATACTTACCTATTTACGGTGCAAATCCTGTTAAGTACCTAATTTCCACAGAGAAATTTAATATTCAATTGATTTATTGAATTGGAATCGGAGTCGCACTACTTGCACTTTGCTGTATACAAAAACGAAGATGGAGTACAAATTAGAAATAAGTCAATGTGCGAGTAATTGAAGAAATGATGCAAAAAAGTTATAATTGGTGTGAGAGTAGTTTTCGTGTGATACCAACCCTAGAGCTACAAGGTATGGCCGATTCGAGAGGAATTTTTTGTGTCGCAACACATCAAAATATTTTTAACTTCAGTTAACACAAAAAAGGGCGAACAGTGTGGTTTAGTTTTTCATTAGTTTATATAAGGATATTCTCAATTGAATTTAATATAAAAATTAGGGTGGTCCTTATTCTTAAGACAAAAAAAAAATTTGTTTTTTCATGGGCACTACATAATTTGATTATGTACTTTAAGGAACTGCTTCAATTTTTTTTCCATAATTTTTAAGTAATATTTAAGGGTCGCTACCAAGGTTTGAATTAAAAACAAAAAAAAAACTCAAAATCACTACATTAATTGAAATTTTTTATTCATAAGTAAGAATATTAAAAATGCAAAACCATTGTTATTATTCCAAATTAGGAGACATTATTGAAATATGGAACTCATTTATTCTTAAGAAACAAGGGTTGATTTATTAGTATTAGGGTACTTTTTCCTATAATCTTTTACCAACAAAAGCAAATATTGCTTTTGTTCTTCAGTAGTTGAAATCAGTTTATTATATTCCTCCATTAAAGCAACACCACACTCAGCTGTATCGTTCAATACTCGCATAGAATCAACGATTTTTTTTTGCAGCCACAAAATCGGGGTCGTCGTTCCAAGTTTCCACGTCTTTCTTCAAAAACCTTGATCAGATACTCAGGAAAATTCTTAAAGAGTTGCTAATCACGAAGTCTTCAATGTTTTTTTCTTAGATGTGTTTGGTATCAATTGTTTTCCTTTTTGGACAATCTTTCATGCCTCTGATTTTCAGTGCGTCTATCATTTTCTTCTTATCCTGAACTGAAAGTTCGTCGTCGAAAAATGCAAAAGACACCAGCTCTTCCGACAAACACCACAAATGACCTACAATTTTTTTCATGTCAACAGTAGCCAGTTTTTGGTTTATTCTTTCAAGTGATGTTAAGTCTTTCAATAATTGTATGTCATTTCTTGGTGCTGACCATCCGGTAGAGGCGTGAAACCAATATTTTATATATATCATCACTATGAAAATGCATATTTCTCTCACAGGTTTCTCTTCCTTTTTTGTCTGTTTAAACAGGAAAATTTTCAGGCAGTACAAGGCTCTTGCCATCCATCTAGCTCGGTGTACACCAGCAGGTCTCCTAAATGAAATACCTTTCTCGGGAACTGCTCCTAAGAAAATGATCGTGAGATTCAACAATTCCCTGTAGTTATCTCGGGGTTGATAGTCTTTCAGTTGCTTTTCCGCAAAAGAAATCCTGTCTGCGGTGACTTCTACTAGGACGGATGACTCGGCGTCATCAATTATTGTTTTGTAGTCGGTTTGGTCAATGTTGTCCCAGTTCATCTTAAACCTTTTGAATAATTGTATGTATATCAGGACCACTAGACCCACCGAGTGATTGATCCACTACAGCTGATAACATAATTTCCATTATGTGATTTCGACAAGCAAGCCAAAGCATATCTTTCTCCATTTTTCGCTCCAAAACAACACAAACTCCATTTCTTAAACTGGTGTTTACAGAAGTCGAATCAAAACATAAACAACTTTCTTTATCACTCAAATTCCATGAATTGATTGTTTCGTAGACAGCTGCCGCATACGCTTCACTTGTTCCACGTTCTAATTTTGGAACTGCTAGAAGTTGATCAACCCCATGTCCAGATACCAAAATTGGCAGT
Source organism: Dioctria linearis (assembly GCA_963930735.1). Lineage (NCBI taxonomy): Eukaryota > Metazoa > Arthropoda > Insecta > Diptera > Asilidae > Dioctria > Dioctria linearis. The sequence goes on along the minus strand of OZ005743.1, from coordinate 6,523,327 downwards.
CGATCTACAGCTATATGCCCAGTGATATCTTCAATTAATTTGCCATCCCAATACATTGTTAAGGGTAAATTAGTTTTGAAGTCGCTTTTGAGAGACTCTGCAATTGCTTTTCGATTTTTTGAACGGTGCCGACGAATGGAAGATCTATTGAAATTTAAGTCTGATGGAGTTCTTTTCTTCCATTCATGCGAAAGACGAAAGTATAGGACATTACCTGTTTCTGTCTAAAATATTTGGTTCGGTTGTGACCCATCTTACAGGAGAGGGGTAGAGGGAGAGAGGGGAGGTTTCCTATGCCAGTCTCTGCACATCTTACTTTAAAAATGCTAAATAAGCACTTGTCTAAATCAATTAGTGAGACTCATTGTAGAAGTGGCCATACAAAGTTTTTGTTAAAGTTTGACAACTGGTAGCGACCTTTAAATCTCATCCAAAAATTAAGAAAAAAAAATTTTCTTCATATTTTATAGTAGAGAATCGTATGAAAAAGTGCCGGGGTAGTATTTCAAAAGTTGCAAAAGAACAAATCTAACTATAATTATCACTGGAAAAATGCTGCTAGAAAAGGTATTACAGGCTTGAAGAAGCAAAACAAATCCATTACTCGCCCTTGGCAAATGGTTGCACCTCCTTCAGAGGAATCAAAAAACACATAAAAGTAATGGAGAATTCAAAATATACACAAGAGTTTCAATTTAATAGTCGTGTTAATAATTAACAAGTTTTATACCGAATTGTGTTAAAGACTACTTAAATATCCCTGATGGATGTCATCTGTTGTTGCGATATTTATCCGTTACATCTGTAAGCCGCTCCCTTCAAAGAGAATTTACGCAAGCGGAGTAATTTTATGAATCTAATTTGAATTTTTATTGAAAAGTTTCGCATAGCACAATTGAAAATCATGTATTGAGTTGTAATTTATATTTGAAAATGTGCCAATTGCTATTGTAAATTACAACTGATTTTTAAAGGAATTTTTGTCCCAATAGAAAGTAGTCTCGCGAATTCAAGAAAGGAATCCTGATGACATTCAATGGCGCGAAACGACATGATCTTCCAGTTGTTCTTATTTGTTATACATATGTAGGCTTGCCATTACACAATACTCAAAATATAATTATCAAATATTTAAGTTCCTGAAAAAATCGTAACTTGAGACAAAATGACAGATCTCACTCAATATGACTTTTGTCTCCATATGACGTACCAACCCAATTGACAGAAATCTTGGCCATACCTTGTTATTCTTGTATCATGTCCTAGCTATAGATAAATGTCCGTAATTATGTATAGTATGCTCTCTGTTTTCAAAATATGGTTAAAGTGATTTTTCGTATTTATTTCTATAGAACAGGTTTTTACATTTCGAAGAACTTTTCAGTACCTTAAAAAATGTCTGGGATTGACTATTTCTCTGTGTAAAAAAATTGTTTTATATGATGTAGTTTTTTATGGCAACCCTGTGTGGGTTGCCTGATTTTGCCGTAACTTAGATCTACATTATTATTATGGCAATACTACAAAAGAGTTGCCCGATTTTGTACTCTTTTGAACTCAATCTTACTTTTTCATTCATTAAGTCTATTGATTGATCTAATGCGTAGTATAGGTCAGTGCTGTAAGAAGTCCAATTACAATTACCGGTAACTGTACAGCTGTTAATTACAATTACTGTAATTGTAATTATACTAATTAATAAGAATATTTCTCATTTGTGCACACTTTAATTATTTTTGCTGCAATTACATATAGAAATTAATCTTTAATTACTTGAAATATATACTTTACTTACTAATTCGAGATTTTGAAAATTGTAATTATGTATTTCTTTTTTGATTTATTGGAATCAATTAGACGAATAAGTTAGTTTAAATTTCATAAATTTAAATTCAGGTGGTGATAAGAAAAGCAAAAAAATAATTTTTCAATTATGGTAATAGTAGTTAAAAAAATCCCAATTAGTTGTAATTGTACAATTAAAAGTAATTGTAATTATATGGTAATTAGTTGTATAAAACAAAACCAATAATTACTTCTGGTAGTAGGTGCACATTACAATTCTTAATATTATCTGGAAGATCATTTATGTAACGACTAAAAACATATAGTTCCCTGTGGGACCACCCGGTAATACCCAATGAAATGATTTCACATCCGTGAATGGAGTTTGTGTTTTACATTGAATTGTATCTAGAGTTGTTGCTTTAGGCGATTATGACCTTGGATTTAAGCCAAATGCATCATGACGTCATGAAAACAAAGTATCTGATAACATGATTGAAACGTACATATGTAGGCGGCTAAGTATACTAAACAAAAAAACTGTCCTTATAGTCACCACGATAAAATTATATTTTTCCCTATATTTTGTGCTCCGGCAAGGAGATAAATAATGAAAATTTGTATTTAATAACTCCACCGACCACCTGTTCTATAATATGTCCACATCCATACACACAATGTTGAAATGAAAAAAGAAAAGAAAGGAAAACAAGTATGAGACAACTTAGGGCAAACGCTCTTAACTTTTTCCGATACATCAAACTTTCGTTTATTACGGTAGACTTGATCTCGTGCCAAAACTTTTGATAAATGTAATGAAAACTTTCACCATCAATGATGGTACGAAAAAAAAAGTTGAAAGCACCTTGACTCGCCCCACCTCCCCTTCACAAATTATTTCACCGAAAGTATTTCTATTCTTACATCGTCTGTTTGTCGTGAGGACGACCAACCGCTTCTTAAACACACAAAAGTCCTTATACCGTTTTCACAAGATACAGTTTTCTCTCTCGGAAAAGAATGTTATCGTTTTGCTATCATTCCAGTTTTGCCAACCGTAAAGTTGCGATATCTTTGCTAGATATGAAGAATACTACTTTCATCATCCCCTCTTCAATGTTATACTATACATCTTTTGGTTTTCCTGTGTTAACATCCTTACCCTGGAAGCATATTTTTTCTTATTTTTTTTTCGTGTGTATGTAGGAAAGTATGAGTTAGTAAAATGGGGGAAAAATTGGCTCTAGGCGTTTTACCAGAAAAGTAGAAAATTTTCCATTTTGTCAACAAGATAAATCATAAGATCTTTTCTAGTTACATATATATATACAAACATACGTACGAAGTACAAATTAACCGAAAATTTCAAAGTTAGAGGATGTTTTGTTTGTGATGATATACTTATTCAAATCTAATTGACCTACAGCGACAGCAGGATAAGACAGAACAGCATCATTTATTTTATCATGATTTTGCTGATTAATTGTTGTCGAGAAAATGTTGGTTTGTTATGCACAACGGATTGGCGAAAAGTCAACTATTTCGTTGCCTTGACAGTGCATGCTGGATGTGGACTCTTAAGGATATCATTCATCATGGCTTAGTACAAAATTTATAGTGGTTTTACATATACCAGGATTCATCTACCCAGAGCAGTACGTACATAGTTACTCGAATTAATGGAGAAGAGATTATGCAGGAATATTTTTCTGGAAGATAGGAAATCAAATTTAGGGCATTTTTTTAAGGCAGCGAATGAGAGATTCTAAAGCGGCTCATTGTGCTGTCATGCTAGAAGCTCTACCACGGAAACCTTCCTGTCCTCTTAATGAAGCGCATCAGGTCTTGGTGAGGAAGGGTTTTCAACTCCTCTACAGATAGGAGGGCAGAACCTAGAGTATCCAGCCTGCTCAGGGCAAAGGCCGAACAAACACACAAAAAGTGTTCGGTTGTCTCAGGCTCTCCTTACACACAGGACAGACACTCAGAGCTGTCAACAACTCCCTTCCTTGTTAGATAAGTTTGAAGCGAGCTGTGGCCAGTGATGATGCCAACCACAGTTCTGCATTGTTTGCTTCCGAGCCCCATGAGAAAATTACAGATATTCCTATTGGGCCCACCAAGAAACAGTTTTGGGCACCTGCAAGTATTCAGGTCCTGCTATCTCTGCTGATGCCTCATATGAAAATTAGCTTTGATGAGAGATCCGTTACTCGAGGTGGCAACGCCCGCGGCGGGTTCCGGTACGAGGAACGGAGAATCAGAGACAGCTGTAGCTAAAAGGTTGGCCCTTTCATTCCCCATGATCCCCATGTGGATAGCAATGTCCTCTCCCTCGATTTCCATATCGCTACCATTGCGATGGCGAAGATAGTGGCGAGTCTTCCAAGTGAATACTGAATCCCAATGTCAGGCTCAGGAAGGTTAACGTCCGTCCCGGCAGCCTCATTGGTGAGAGAGCCTTCGGCAAAAATTCTTAAAGCGGATCGGGGAAGGCTCGATAACGCACTTCCCTCAGTCCACGATTCTCTTACAGGAAAACACACAGAGAAGCGATGCCCGAAACGGCGCTCTGGAACCATCGCATCAAATGGCATGCTGGCCAGAGGGTTTTCCAGATCCATCGCACATACTAAAGAGCAATGAGAAGAGTCAGTCCAGCCGTTCTCCCAACATTCCCATGAGCGCAATCTGCGCAAGCCAGGGGTGGCAGATTATGTAGGACGTCAAGGGCAGCAGTAGCCGTAGATCCTATGGAGCCCGTAATTCCCAAGTAGGCAAGTCTTTCTTGGTCCGCCAGCTTCCGGCTCCCAGTCCTTACAAACGTCTTCCGCCATCATACACAGGAGGCATATGTGAGCATAGGTCTAAAGATCGAGGTGTACATCCAGTGCACAATCCTCGGTCTTATGACCCAAGTGCAGCCAAAGGCAAAGACCCTCATAGCCACATTAACGTTTTCTTCTACGTGCAATCCCCACGTCAGCTTCGGGTAAAGATAGACTTCGTGGTGCTCTACATGGGGAGAGGGTTGCAGAGTGTATCCAAAGAGTTTTGGAAGAACAAAGTACCCAAGTTTATGTCTTCTGGAGAGAGCACCAAGCTGGTCTTTGTACTGTTCACTGTCATATCATGACGGGTGCACCAATCTTCAACAATATTGAGGCCTCGTTGCATGAAGGCACAGGTAGCAGCCATGCTGTGCCTGGAGCTGAGCAGAGGGATGTCATCTGCATACACTTCATATGGAAATCCTACGTTCTTCATCATCGGGATGAGTGAATCAACCAACATACACCAGAGTACCGGGGAAAGCATGCCACCTTGTTCGCAGCCTCTCTCCACCAGCACACTGAGATAGGTTCGGCCGCCCAACTCCATAGTTAAGTATCGTTGTCTTAACATTTGCTCGATCCATCACACTACAGTGCGGTCAACATCATGTTGACGAGCTTCTTCATATAGCGACTCGGGAGGGGCCCTGTCAAAAGCCCCGCTCGATATCCAGAAAGACTCCCAAGGTAAACAGACCTCGATCCAGTCCTCGGTCAATGACAGTAACCATTGAATGGAGATCCGTCTGTGTAAATCGGCCCCTCCAGTAAGCGTGCTGTGAGGGACTTAAGGGAGAGGCCCTTCCCTTCATATATTTATCCACAAGCTTTTCCAGGAATTTGGAGAGGTTTATTGTTCGAAAGCTCTTTGAGTCCATATATGAAGCCTTACTAGACATTTTGGAACGAGGGCAACCGTCACATTCCTCCATACCTCAGGCATATGTCCAAAAGCGATACATGCCCTGAACATGGAATCAATGTAAGAAGCCAGCACAAAGCTTTCTGCCTTAAGAAGGACAGGCAGAATACCATTTGGGCCTGGATTTTTCAAAGTCGACAAGGTTGAAATTTCACCTTCTCGACATCAATTACCTTGGTAGCAGTGGACTAATCACCAAGAGTGCAGAGAGGTAGGGGATGTTCGTCATACTACTGCAGGCTTTCTTCAAGCCTACAGTCTGGAAAATGCGCCGAGAGAAGAAGCTCACAGGCTTCTTCCTTCTATGCTGTAAAGGAGCCATCTGGCCCACATGAAGCTGACGTTTTTATGTTGCACGTTTTCTTGAGCATATCTAGCAAAAATTTCAGTAAATGCCTGATGGTAGGACAATAAACTTTACGTAAAAATCGTCCAATTTTACACTTTTCATAGAGATTGCCTTAAGGCGTTTTTAACTGAAGTCTTTAGGCATCTTAAATATGTATGATAGGTATGAAGGGTTTTGCTAATAACATGTTTTTTGTCAAAAATATTAGTTGAGGAAAAATATTGAGCTAAAATTCCAAAATTTAGAATTTTTGAATCATAACTTCGAAACAAAGGGAAGGAGTTATAGTTTTAGACTGCATTGAAAAGTTCCAAGGATTATCTTTCTAGAAAGTTTTTAAGTCATTATCATTGACTGTATCATTAAGCAGTTCTACCTGCCAAACTATGCTTATAACTACCCATTTCTGACCCTACCCCCTTATTGTCACCTTCTCTCATATAATTTTTGTTTTTTTTTCGATATCTCCTACGAAGGTACGGAATTCATACAGATCCTCTGTACAAAGAAAAGCTAAAACGCAAAAAGCGCTGCATTTGCGATTGACTATTTCTTACCGATAAGATAAAGGAATTAATTGGCATGCACCAAAATTGAAGATGGAATACACCATTCTATGTGTACAACCCCTCCACCATCCGCCACCATCACTCTATCTAAGTGCGAAGTGGCTTCCATTTTTTCGTTTTACTATATTCGTGACCTTAGATGACTTTGAGAATGATTCCATAAAGAACAGGACGTGTAAAATCTTCAAAGTGTAGTCTAAATGAAAATCCCGACTACAATACAAGAAAACTCGAATTTACATTTTATAATTTAGCTTTTTCCATTTTATCCTCAATAATGTTGTCAACAAGGTAGAGTCCACTCCCCAAGCTCTCTATTTCCAAAACAAATCCACCCAATTTCTATTTCCCCCCGAGCTTTCGTGAGAAACACGATTTAATATAGAATCTCCATCCACGACGGCACGCAATTTATTTTTCGCGCTTCACCTAATATAAAAGTTTATATTTGCACCACACAGCGTAAATATTTTTCAGACCGTTATTATTGTCTCGCGGTGTGAAAATAAAGTGCTCTTAACTGCTATACTTTCATTAAAAATCTACAATCATACTACAACTATAGCTTTCGACCAACAACACTACGACTAGACTAGACAATCGAATAAACGATTTTCTAGAAATCCGTTTGTTCACCCTAAGGAGAATTTTCATAAACATTTTGCCAACATTTCCTAACGAATCCACCCGGCAGGAATTCCTGTTGTTAGATGAGTTATTTTTGGAATTTAATTTTTCGGGAGCCAGTAAACTGCACAGGAAATGAGTGGAATTTTTCATAACTTTTGAAATAGGAAACGTTCATTTTGAGTCGACGACAGGTTATCAACGAAGGTTTGTTGTTGCATTCATTTGTTACGGCTTTCGGTTCGAGTTTATAGATTTTTCTTTTTTTTATACATATTATTTCGTATATTGAAGGACAATTCGGCTGTAGGGTAAAAATGGGTAAATGTATATTCTACAATGGATAGAATATGTTGAGAAAGGGTATATTTAACCCTTTTCAAGAAGGTTAAAAACTAAAATAAATTTGGCAACAACGTAAAGATATAGCTAATGTGGGTATTACCTTTCATTGCTATCAAAAATTGTCTCTCTGAAATCTGTTAAATGGAATCTCGGGTTACTTTCGTTAACTTCCTGCTCCATAAATGAATCCTGTAGCTACTCTATTAGGATTCTCATTCAATGATGTAGACTGAAGGATGCAACTACATTTCAGTTAAAAAAAAGGTATATCTGACCCTTTATACCTACATCTTTCCCTATTTAGAGTGACGGTAGGTTTTACTATGGATTTCTACATCTCCAATTTTTCAATTTCAATTTGAATAGAGCTTAGAATTTCTCTAGTTTTTTTTTTTTACTATAGAAAGCACAAATTAAGTTAACTGGGGAACCTGTGAGTTGTCATTACGTTCAGATTAAGCTTTAGGTTGCTTTCAGAGAACTTGTATATCAAAATTTTTCTCGACACTTCTTGATTAGGGACATTCCCGGGAAAATATTTGAGATTTTACTGTTAATATGTGACTAATTAAAACGATTTCATTAAATTAGTGCTCAGATCGATCTCTTAAATCTAATGTTCATCATCTACGAAGTCTTTAACAAAATATAACAAAAAATTTAGCAACGTCGAACGGATCGAATCTACAAACAGATCAGTCATAGATTCCATTCATTCGAGGAGTTTTAAAGCTCTAAAAATTAAGAGCTTCCAAAAACAGCTTACAGATCTCAAAAGCTTAAGTGCTTTCAAAACAGCTCAAGAGCTTTCAAGAAAATCTTTAGAACTACGGTATACTTGACTACCCGATACGTATGGTAATTTCGACCCAATTGTGTCCTATTTACTCACATTAGGTATTATACTTGCACTCACTTAACGAGACTACCACCGTCATCGTTTGAACCTAAAAACGTTATATTTGGAAAACGCCATGATCTTGAAGTAGATATCGAGTTTAGCTGATCTTTTCCCGATTAATTCTGATGTTATTCTATATCTATTTATATCACCTTTGAAGACGAAATTGGAACGAGGAAAACTGGGATCATTTTCGTAGGTTAAGGAATATTACCACCATGGCTGTTCGTACCTCAAGCTCAATACAAGACTCACACCTAAAGAGCTATGGAAAAACCTTCCGAGAAATTGGGGTTGGAAAATCTCATAACAATGAATGCCAACTGGATCCTAACAATTTAAATTGATGCTTTGCTATAAATCCCAGTTCTACCTTTTCAGGCACTCCACCATCAGCAGCAGCTCCAGTACCCTCCGCAAGTGTGGAAGATAGTACAGTTGTATTCAACTTTAGGTGTGTCGCCTTTGATGAAGTGCTAAAGGCTGCATACTCGATCAGTTCTAATGCTACGGGTATGGATGAGATTCCACCACGCTTTCTCAAAGGTATTCTACCTCACATACTTCCTTATGTTACTCATATATTTAACACTTGTATCACTACCTCCACCTACCCCTCTCTGTGGTAATCCACCTTAGTTGTCCCCGTCCCTAAAAATAAGAGTGCTCTATCTCCTGAGAATTTTCTCCTAATAAGCCTCCTCTCATTCACTTCCAAAATATTTGAAAAGCTTCTGAACTGGCAATGATGAGCTACGTAGCTGCTGAAAATCTTTTGATCCTTTGGCAGTCCGGCTTTCGGGAAAATCATAGTTGCACTACAGCTCTCCTCAAAGTTACTGATGATATAAGAATTGCTATGGACTCTGACTTGGCTTCCATTTTAGTGCTTCTTGATTTCTTCAAGGCCTGTTTGTTGTAAACTTCGCAATACTTTCAAGTTTCCCTCACTGAGTACTAAACTGCAGCTATCTATCTAATCGAGATCAAAGGGTCCGAGTGAATGGGCTTCTTTCTACCCCAATCAGGATTAGGTGTGGGGTACCACAAGGATCTACTCTCGCTCCATCTCTTTTCGCACTGTTTATAAATGATATTGCATCAGTACTCCAGCATTCAAACTTTCTCCTGTACGCAGATGATGTACAGTTATACCTGTCACGATCCGTTGGGCTACTAGAGGATGGTATTTGCAGAGTTAATGAAGATCTGGAAGCCGTCTCATCCTGGGCACTTTTGAATGGCCTGACTCTTAATCCAGTGTAATCTCAGTCTATTATTATTTACAAATGTAGACTGGATACTCGCGATTTCACGCGTATTTTTCTTAATAATATGACTGTCCCCTACTCTGAGTCATTAAAAATTTGGAATTTTCTATGACCAATGCACTCACTTGGGATGAACAAGTAAATGCAGTTGTGGGTAAAATCTATGGCGGCTTACGTAACCTGTGTCCATCTGCTTCATTCACGCCACAACAGGTTCAACTGAAGCTTGTTAAAACTTTGCTGGTACCCTTAATTATGTATGGAGTGGTAGTGTATGGCTGTATGAATGCAGTATGCTCGCGCAAACTTAATGTTGCATTTAACTTGTGTGTTTGCTACGTTTTCAACCTTCGTAGATACGATCATGTATCCCTTTTTACCAACCATATCTTGGGCTGCAGTTTGGATCAATATCTTAAATACCGCACAATACTCTTTCTTTTCTGCTTAATGTACAACAAGCAGCCTCGGTATCTTTTTGAAAAATTTAATTTTGCCACATTGTCCAGGTCAAGAACGCTAATCGTACCCAGACATACCGTCCTGCAGAGCCGAAAATCATTCTATGTTCACGTGATTAATCTCTGGAACTCCTTGCCTCTTGGAATCAAAGGAATAAACAATTTGGCTGCCTTCAAGGCTGAACTTTTTCGAGCACTATAAAAATATATAAATTACTGCTCCTCTCGTTATCTGCACATAATTCTAAGAAATTCGAGCGATTTCTATTTCCTTGTACTATATATATTTTTTACAACTATTTTCTGAGGTACCAATTGTTAGCATCTTATAAGTAATTGTACAGTAAGTAAATAAAATATTTCATTGAGTTATTATTTATATGCTCTCATACATTTAATTTAACACTTGCTTATAATTAAGATCAGACTTGCTTTTCTCTTTCCCTGTTTCTTTTTTCTTTTCCTTTTTTAAATACATTATCTGTTTCTTGTACATGTAAATGAGATATTATATCTTATATGTATATCATAGTGAATAAACAATTTGAATTTGAATTTATTCGTTCCATGTGGCTTATCTCGGATTTCTGATGTTTGCTATCTATTTGGCTTATCTAATCGTTATAAGGTACCTTCCCCGAAATTAGGAAGCTGTCTGTAATTATACTTTATACTACGAAATGTTTTTTTTTTTAGAAGAAAAACAAATTTTACTCAATTCAGTGTGATGGTTTTATAAATTTAATTACATAAGACTTGTTCACAAGCTCAATTCTTGTTTGTTACTCTTCTCTATTCCTTTTTTATTTATATTTTTACTTGTTTAATTTGTATTGCGACTCATTCATCAAAAATAAACTTTTTTGGGGTACCACAAGGTAGCCATCTCGGACCTCTAATTTTTATTAATCAATTACCTATGTATGCTTATTTTGGTTTCGTTTGAGAATTTTTTCTGTCGTGATCTACATAAATGCCTTTCATGAATCCAGTTTGACTAGCTTTCCTCTCAATGTAAGAAATCATTTGTTATATCCGTTTCACACAAAATGCCACCCCTGCACTTCAATTTTATCATAGAAATATGTAAATGCAGTTAATAAAACCAAAGATTTTCGTGTTTGTTTTAATGCAAGCTTTCTTTTCGAGTAGGTTTCCATCGACACCATCTTTAACTAATTTGATTTTGGGATTTTATTAAAAGGTCATATAAAGAATTTAATGACCACTACCATGATTTTTTATTAGACCTATGGTAGTAAAATTTTGGCAGTACACTATTCAATTCAATTCAATTTATTTATACTGGTTGACTGTACAACAAGACTTACAATCTTTTTTGTTTGCACAATTAATTTTAATTACTACAAAATAATAATTTTAATTTAGTTTCAATGTAACAAAAATATAATTGAAGTTATGTGACTAGTGACTACGTTACTAACTAATTAGCAAAAATATAACAATTCAGAGGAGGATGTGCCGGAGGTGGATGTGCCGGAAGTGGATGTGCCGGAGGTGAATGTGCCGGAGGTGGATGAGCCGGAGGTGGAAGGAAGTAAAGAAACCGTGAAGAATAAGGGCAGCAACACACATGTAAACTATAATCATTGGGATATATTTAAAAATATTTTTAAACTATTTCTAAATCGCCTGGCTGAGGTCGTCCGTTGAATACCCGCAGGTAGAGAATTCCAGATATTTGTTGCATGCACAAAGTAAGAGCGCTGCCCAAGTACAGAGAGAAAAAGAGGAATTAGAAGCTGTCGGTACCTTTCAGAACGAAGGAAGTTTAAATATTCATAAAGATACCTAGGTTCGTTCGTATATATAATTTTATGCATGAAGATTAAACTCTTGTATGTGCGATAAGTTTGAATGGAACATCCAAATATTTTGTGCTGATACAGACTGATGTGTTCAAAACGTCGCAATCCATAGATGAAACGTACACAATCATTATAGGCTACGTCCAGTTTGCGACTGCATACAGAGTCCAGTAACGGAAACATAAGACTACCATAACTAAAATGTGACATAACTAAGGTTTTTATAAGCTTAAATCTGGATTTTATGGATAACAACGCTGCAGTCAACCATAACTCTCGAAGACAGCCATAGACTTTGCTGATAAGAGCCTTGATAAAGTCGCAACAGGTCATATGATCATTCAGCATGACACCGAGGTTCCTAACTGTTCTCATGTACGGTAAAGGAGAATCATTTAGTGTTATCGGAGGTACATCATTTACATCAATGTCATTTCTATATTGCAACATACAGTAAGATTTACTGGCATTGAGTGCCAGATTATTTTCAATTGACCATGAGTAAATTCGTTGAAGATCGTCATTCATTCGTTGTACCCCATCCTCCATCAAACCAATCGGTCTATTAAGGTATATTGGTCCTAGAATTGAGCCTTGTGGGACTGCACAGACTAGTGGTAAAAGCTTAGAACAATCATTCTTTAGTTTTACTTGTTGGAACTTCTTAAACTGAAAACTCTTTATACTTACAATGGCTGACGAAGAGAAGTTATACAAAGAGAAAAGCTTTGTTAGTAATTTAGAATGAGTTACACTGTCAAAAGCCTTCGAGAGGTCCAACAGCGACAGCAAATAAATTTCACCTTTATCAAGTGCAAAACGAAGCACGACGACAGCCAGATTGCCAGCATGACAGGAAACATGAAGTTTCAAGACGACCAAGCATTTGTGATGTCATAAGCTTTTCCAGAGCCTTCGATAAAAAGCAGAGAAGACTGTTAGGACGGAAGTCTGATTCTGGCGAGCTCTTTTTGCAACAGCAAGTATAGTTGCTATTTTCCATTTGGTAGGAAAATATGGGTTACGAAAGGCAATATGATCGGGAGCAAAAGCTTCAAGAAGCAGGAAGAGAGATTATCGGGACAAGTAGCATCAGATCTTATTTTGGATATGGCTCTTAGTACTTCATTTTGGTCGACGTTTCTGAAACTAAAGCCATCATCATTTAGCATTGTTGGAGGTACAACATTATCTACAGAAGATCCGCTGGTTGACGATAACGTATTACTAGCATTGATGAAGTATTCATTTAACTCATCTGCATTGATGTTACAGACATCTACTGCTTTGTCTCCTTTTATCTGAAGCTTACGCAAGTTAGCCCAGAAATGTTTAGGATACAGGTTGGGATCAAGCTTTTCATGATAGTAGCGGCGCTTTGCATAGCGAACTTTTGATGTTACTAGATTCCGCACATGTACATACATCTGTTTTGCAGTATCAGTTTTGAGCCTTTTATATTTACGATACAAGAACTCCCTTTCAGCTAGTAAAAAAACTCTTATTTCCGTCGAAAACCAAGGACAACGATATTTAGAGCAAAATTGACGTGACTGCAAAGGAGCATGCCTATTTAATAAATAATGTAAGTTGGTATTTAAGATATCCACTTGTTCGTCAACATTTGTACAGTGGTATATTGCTTCCAACGGCAAGGATGAACCATCACGCAGAAAAGCGGGAATGTTAAGGTGATTGTAATCACGGAATTGTATAGTGATAGGATGAGGCCGTGCGCTAATGGATACGTTATAGGTTTGAAACAATATATCGTGCTCCAAATAACTGGGCGGACTTAATTGGTTGTGAAAAAGTACTGAGTGTAAATCAGTTACTAAAAGAAGATCTAATTGCGAGGGTTGTATAGTATTGTAGTAAGTAGGTAAAGCATTTACTGTTTTAAGATCCATAGATTGAAACATGTGCAAGAAGGCGTCGCTCAAGCCAGAATGTCGTAAGAGGTTAACATTAAAGTCTCCACCTATCACAATCTTGTTATATCGATGCGTGCATAGGGAGATAGCATTCATACACTAGTCTGGCCTAGTTTTCATTGACGTAGGTCAGCAAATGTAAATTCAATGTGAGCTCTTCATGTGCTTCCTGAGAGTAACTCTCTTATGTTTTGAAAAAAGATGCAACAGTTCTAGGAAACAAGTGACGATAAATTCCCTTATCACTGCGCAGGTACGTTTCTTGATAATCATGATATCCGCAGGTGCCGCATCACCAAACTAATGACAGTATGAACAGATTTCATTAATGTCGTCTAGTAAAGCAAATTTCCACTTTCCCAAAGTTCAAGAGAAACATCACTTTCGTTTAAAGTAATTTTGTGAATCACCTGCGATTTATCTTCTTTGCTTATCAATAAATTCATGGTCATCACTAAAATTTCTTAAACGTTTTGCCATTCATAAATAATTCCTCAAAATTTAAAATTCATTTCAAAATTACTGTAGTTAGCTGCTAATAGGATTACTTGCATTATTACTGAGCATTTAAACAATTTCGTTAATGTAATCCATAAATTTTCACTTCTAATTGTTACAAGAAGACCATCATGAGCACTACACACACACACACAGAGTTCTGAAGCTTGTACGAAATTAATCCGCATCCGTTCTAATTATTATTAATTTCTTCTTGCAGGAAATTCGTGATTGTGCCATGTCATGCCATGTTCTTCCTGGTAAATGAGTGAACCATGCTGTGCTATTCGGTATAAAATCATGGGCTAAAATGTTTGCCACCAGGTGTTTACTCACGGTAAGCAGCAGTCAAAGAGTAAAGCTAGCTTTAGTTTATTTACAGTAGGTACATACTTACTTATAGCTGCGTAATATATATGTACTCCCCATTAGGATATTGGTTCCACATGCACCAAACAGAACTACTTTAACCTGGCTCTTAACACTTTGAAGTTGTTGAATATTTTCGTACCAAGTAGAGAGGAGGAAGTATCTACATTTCCACTATCCTTCAGATCGTTATCAACATACACACTATCACTATTGTTTCTGTCTCCTCTATAGCATGGCTATAGGAATTGAATAGGAGAGCTACTGATGATCCTATATGGTCCGTTTTTTGTTTTGTAATTCTTGTGATACAATTTCATGTAATGTCAACTTGTACTGTGTTGTTGGTATTCACTGGATTTAGACTATCACTATACATAGTAGCTGGGAGGGACAACCATGTATTCCGCGGGTGGTACTATTTGGAAATTGTCCAATGATAACTTTTAATCACAATCAGAGTTAGAATGTGAGATTCGAGCTGCTCTTGATTACCTACATACATTGATTACGGGAACAAGGCTTTATTGAAAGTGTTTTCTTTGTTGTATGAAACTGGCGGATAGCTTTTAGAGTATAGTATTCAATTACTTCAAGAGAATTAATTAACGCCTGGTTGCATATCTGGTTTTGTTAGAAAATATAATCCAAATGGGTAAGGTTGGTAGTTTGTTTGATTCAATGAAAAAATTCCAATATATAACCTTGTTCGGAAATTTACTGTTACATAAGTAATTATAAAAGGAAATAATAAGAAAATAAGAACAAAATACGGAGAAAGAAACATGACCCGGGACCGCATAATATGTGGGCGGATGCAGTCTAGTTAACTGAAGAAGTGAAATGAAGAAATTCTATCATGTAAAACGTCGCAGTGAAAATGTCTAAACGTGTGTACAAAAAATGATAAGTTAAATAGTTAAATGATTTTGATAATAGATGGTGTTTAAAACATAAACCTTAATTTATTTATGACATGTGACATCTGTCAAATGAAACTTTTTGACAGCGCTCGAAAGTGGTTGAGTTTATGAGTAGAAAAATGATCGTACTCACGTTGAACTGATGGAAATGTGGCTCTTTTTGGCGAAGAAAAAAAATGATTTCCGTCGCGATAATAATACGTGCTTAGATACAATTTAATTGGTAAAAATTGTCGGATTGCGCTACGAACCTTATTTTCCTCATTTGACCTCTTTCAATTAATTTTTTTTCTCTTTCCAATTGTATTTATTGTAGAAGAATTACAGAAGTTGTGCAAAGTGTATTTATCTAAAGGAAAGTATTTCGAAAAATAAATTGAATTTTGCAAAAAAATCTTTCATTTCAAACTTTCTGACTTATCAAACAACCCACGCAAAGTGAGAAACTAGAAGCAATTTTACAAAATAAGACATTTGTATACATCTAACAAACAGAAATAAATGGGCATATAAAAAAAACCGCAATATGTACATTTTACCCATATCACAGATTGAGAAGGATTCATAAATACTTGACTACTTCGATTTGATTGGGGCACACTTTAGAAACCAGTCATTCATACTTAGCAGATCTGGGGATTCTACCTTTTATCATTCGTCACTGACAGTCTATGAACATCTGAAGATCATTCGATTACTTGTATAAAAATGTGTTAGCAATGCCACTGTAATTCTCATTAATTCAAAAGGTAAAGAGCAGTGGTCTCAGAATTGAGCCCTGTGGATCCTCAAACAAAAAAATTAGCTCTGAAGAAATTGCGCTTCGATACTTAACAACTTGATAATAATCTGAAAAAAAAAATCAAAATAGAAACCAAAGGTAGAAGATAAGAGATTAAAGCAAAACGTCAAATGTGTTACACAGAAGAAGACTGTAGTTGACAGTATCAAACGTTTTTTTATTAGTAGATGTTTAAAATTACTTTAAATACCGGTTGTATGTTTCGGAAGCAAGACTTATCCTGATTCTATTGCCATAGAAAAAATTTGAACATTTTTACCCATTTTTTACAGAAGATTATTGAAGGTAAAATATAAACTCTCAAAAATCAACGCATATAAGAAACATTGACTAATGTCCGTATGAAGAAATTATTAAATTTTAAATAGTTCTGAAATTTTTGATTTATATATAAACAAGTAAAAAAGCTAGAACTGGTTTAAGACCAATTCTTATGATACTCTCTGGTTGAATGCGCGTTTGAAATTTCGTATGGTCACCCATCTGTGCAATTTTGATTTTTGAAGTGATTTTTTGCATATATTTCTAGAAGGGTTCGTCGGACAGAAAAAATTAGTATAACCAAATTTATAGGATTTCTTATTCTAAACAAGTTTTTAGTACAATAAAAATGTTTAGAACTGAGCGTTTTCACTTTATACGTAAAAAACCTAAATTTTTATATGGCAACACCGAGAAGGTGAGTTGCTCGATTTAGTTCATTTTTTTTCAATTACTATGAAAACACCATGTACCAAATTAAAGATCTCTATATTGTCGCGTTTTGAGGCAGTGTCCAAATATATAGTGGAAAACGAAGTTTTGTATGGCAACCTCAAGAAGGAGTTGCCCGATTTGTCATTTTCGAACTAAATTTTACTTTTTTTCTTTTTAAAGTCCCGTACAAAATTTCAACTTTCTAAATGAACGCGTTCTCGAGGTATCGTGCGCACAGACGGACGGACGGACGGACATGCAAAAATCAAAATAACTTTTAATATTATGCGTGGGTGTCCAATCCATTTTGCTCTATCATCATTATTTCGAGGTGTTACAAACGGAATGACAAACTGAGTATACTCTTTAGATTTCATCTAGGGTATAAAAATCACAAACAGTACCCAGATCCACTTTATTTTGAAAATATTTCTTAATCGAGTCACATCTATGATTTTTATCCCGAAAAAAAAAAACGGCTATAGCAGCATGAAAAGTGCTTGTTGTGTCTCTGCAACGTCTACTGCAGATAACAACGAGACTAGCAGAATACATATCATAAACAATATTTTGCCATCATCAGCATTTCATAAGACAGAAACCCTCATCAAACTGGAAATCCCTTCTGAGTTGAAAAGGTCATAAAAAAAAAAAAAAACAACACAAACCAATAGGAGTGAAGAATTCACATTTTTTTTTTAGTATTTAGAGGATATTTGTTTTTTTTCGCCCTCCCTCAATTAAGATTAGTATAAAAAAAATCCCCCTCTTATAAAACGTCTCATTAAAACTGATTTTACCCTAAAAAGTTGTCTCAGTTCTACAATTGGATCCTTCCCCACGGGGACATTATCCGTATTTGACGTGATCTGCAATTTAACAAGTTCGTCTCTCTGTTTATGGACATTTGCTTATGACAACGATGTCACATGATGCAATATTTTTAATTTAAAGCAAATCCTTTTGTTCTATACATGAAATTATGACATTTCTTGAAAGGACATGCCTGCTAAATTCTCTGGCCTTTATAATTTTCATATGATAATGACTTCCACGTGTTAAAATGTTTCTAATGGATTCATCCCCGTACTCTCAACGAGGAATATTTTCATATTTCCCTATACATTTGCTACTTGGGTAGTATGTAGTCAGCTGGCCCTTTTAGTTGTACGTTACAAACCATTGCTTTCATAAAACGTATATGTACTTTGCATATGGGGTGCTCGGCTGTTGATGGCGTCCGGGTAAAACCATTGTCTGTAACAATTTTAATTACGGTAATTAGGTAAAAAATTGTGTCATATTATATGTAATTTTCTACAGAGGGATATCATCAGTCCACCACCACCTCGTGCTTGTTTTTATATATGTCGATTCATACTGCTATTATAGTTGCATGGCTGTATCCCGGGCAACACCGTCACATTAAAGGCACACAATTTCCAAGGATTTGCGTGTATATTATGGTTTATGGTTTTAACAACAAGTAGGTTGCGTTATCGATTTTTATGAGTGAAAATTTATCGATATTTAACTCGATTACTTTACAGGGTCTTCCGCCAAGATGGTAAATAATTTTAAATTCTAAAATGGAGCGAAGAAAATTCATTATAAAAATTCCTCGAGAACGCGTTACATTTAAAATTATAGAAAATGTTCGATTTTTTGTTTTTTCGAAATCTCGAAACATGTGAAACATTTCGGATGACCGCTTTAAATTTATTCTAGTAGTGCATAAATTAGTGTTTTTATTGGGAAATCGGTTTTTGGGGTTTGGTTAAATTACATCTGAATTAGCTTATGCCTGTTACTTATATTAGCCCTTTAGTTAGCTTGTTTCAAAGTAATTTTCTATTCCTAGATGAGAAGACATTGTGGAGCTTTTAGTTTAAGTAAAAGACGCTCTCCAAAAGTTCATGCATTAAACGATGTCATGATTAGGCAAGCTTACTCACCAGCGCAACTGTTACTGAAGGAACAATGAATATTTACTCGCGGAAAAATGTTGTATCTTCAACCAGGTGTCGCGGTTTATTTTTTTTCTCAAAGCAGAGGGACAAGAGATCCCAAGCACGGAGGCAAAAGCGGCCGATTGTGCAATCCTGCTAGAAATCGCATTCCCAAACCAACCTTCCAGAGTCCGCTTAATGAAGCGCATCAGGTCTTGGCGAGGAAGATTTTTCAGTTCAACTACAATAGGAGGGCAGACCTTGAGTGTCCAGCCTGCTCCGGGCGAAGGCCGGACAAACACACAGAAAGTGTTCGGTTGTCTCAGGCTCTTCTTCCAGGCAGGCCAGACACTCAAGGCTGTCAAATACTCCCAATCTTGTTAGATGAGCGTGAAGCGAGCTGTAGCCGGTGATGATGCCAACCACAATTCTAAATTGTTTCCTTCCAAGCCTCTTGAGAAAATCAGAGATATTCCTATTGGGCCCATCAACAAACAATATTGTGCACCAGCAAGTACTCAGGTTCTCCCATCTCTGATGATGCTTGATATGAAAATCCGCTTTGATGAGAGACCCGTTACTTGAGGTGTGGTAGCGTCTACGGCGGGTTCCGATCCGAAGAACGGAGAATCAGAGCCAGTCGTAGCTAAAAGGTCAGCCATTTCATTCCCCATGATCCCCATCTGACCAGAAACCCACTGAAGTGACACAATGTTGTGGATACAGAACTTATCCACAGATGAGCTGCAATCCCCCAGAAACTTAGATGTTATCCGAGGGCTACTTGGAGCCATCAAGGCTGCCTGGCTATCCGAAAGGATAGTAATGTCTTTTCCCTTGATTTGCATATCAAGGTCATCGCTGTCATTGCGATGGCGAAGACTTCAGCCTGGAAGACATTGGTGTGTTTTCCAAGTGAGCACTCCATCCCAATGTCAGGTTCAAGAAAGTAAACGCCCTCCCCGGCTCCCTCAACAGTGAGAGAGCCGTCGGTAAACATTTTTAGAGCGGACCGGGGAAGGCTCGATAAGACGCTTCCGTCAGTCCACGATGCCCTTACAGGAAAACTCGTCGAGTATAATCAGAGACTATATTTTTCCGGACGCTTAAAAGCTCTAAAATGTATGAGTTGCTGGAGCTTTCAAAAAAATTGGAAAACTCTTTGAAGCTTTCAAAAAATCCTTGAAGCTATCAAAAGCACCAGGTTAGGGTGCAACAAAGCATGCCACATCAGATTCACGGGGGAAAAGGTCAAGAGTTCCAGAAATGCGGTAGGATAAACTTCTAGAGGATGTACATAAGGGTAGGGCTGATCCCAAAAGTCTCGATCCTTAAAAACTTAGTCTGAGTGGAGTTTAGAAATAATCAACTTTACCGATCAATTCTCTATAGAGCTCTTAGGATCTTCTGTGTAGAGTTCTTTATTGAAAATGTACGCATTTTAATACTGCCACAATCTGACCTTCTGCCGGGGTCATTAATGAAAAGAAGAGTTCAACCAAGAATCAGAATGGAGCTATTGTGCTGTAGTGCTCTCTTTTGGCTCCCCCGACATTGTAATCAAAGACTATGTCATTAGAAAGGAGCAGTAAAACTTTTACTGGAATAATCTATTACTTTCCTAGTCTTCAGATAAAGTGAGCGTTGTATAATTGCATTCTTAAATTATTGCTCCCTTATGGCTCTCTCAGAGAGTGCTTGCAATATATTCAGCTGGGACGTTTTCTTAATATTGGAATTGTGGAAATGTAAATTTCCGCCATGATACTTAAATTATTTGTATTTGCCGCATACTTTTTTATTTTTATTTACTTACTTAAACTAAAAAATTATTCAAAGTAAAATTACCAACCACTTCGGTATGGTTTGTAAATACGCGGAGGAAAAATCAGTAATTTTGACCGCTTTGTTCTCCGTCTAAACGCGTCCGAGGCCTCTGGTCATTTTTACCTCGCCAAGGATGCTTTGAGGCAAAATTTAAATTTACTTGAAATTTCTATGCTACTTTTTCACTTCGCGAAAAGAGTATTCCATTAAATTCCAAACTGGGATATAAGTAGGAAGTTATAAAGCTTATAGGAAAAATTAGAAATAAAAATTTCTTTGTGTGCGTCAGTGTAGGGGAGGACATTAATTTTTTTTATAATTTTTTTCCAAATGATATTGAATGCAAATTTACAAGGAAATAAACCCAGCAGTTTAATTCCAGCTAATTGTGAAAACATGTGACTGTGAAAGAAAGAGGCTAAACTGAATCGTAATCTTACCAACTCAAAAATGTCTCTTACGAATCTCTTGAATGATCGCAATTTCCATAATACTCTTGAACAATTCTTAGGGCCATATGTTCACATCGGTTAAATTCGTAGTTGGTCTAAACGATATGTTAAAATCTGTCTTTATTGCCATTTAAGACTGGTAGTAAGACCGCTTTCTGATGGTCGCAATGTTGATCTTACTTTATTTTTAGTGAAATGCCAAAAAAGAGTTTAAGTCTAAGGACCTGTAATTCATTGAAAATAATTTCGATGAACTTGAAAACTGCAGAAGAATTGAACTTTTCGACCCAGCAATCAGAGAGGTCTCATCAGTATGGTTATCTCTGACCGTCTACCATAGAAGTTCAATGTGTTTAATTGTATGACAGCCATCATTGAATTTCTGTGGTAGGCGATCAGAGATAACCATACTGTTGTGACCTATCTGATCGGCTGTGGTAAAGAAAGTTTAACCAATAGGTTATAATAAATTATACACATATCGATATGGATGGTAAGCAAGAAATTAGTTTTTTTAAAGGAGTTTTTGTTAGATGAATGGTCTTCAATTTACAATTCTCCACCATCTTCGGATATGCCTTATGTATATGGCGGCCAAGGACGCAAGTGAGTATTGCGATCCGGAAGCTGGCGGGCCTGCAAAGGCTTACATGCCTGTGAATTACAGGCTCCATGCGATCCACAACTACTGATGACCTTGAGGTCTTACTTAAACTGCCACCCTTGGATCTTACTATTCAGACAGATGCCAAAAGGGCTGTATGTAGATTGCGTCTATGGGTATGTTGGGAGGACGGCTGGACTGGTTCTTCCCATTGCTTATTGGCGTGTGAGCTGGAACGAAAAACGCTCTGAACTGATTGGCACTTGATGCTCTGAAAGGGAATCGAGGGCTGAGAGAAGTACCTTATCGACCCTTCTCCTGTCGGCTCTAAAAATTTTCATCTACGTGCTGGTTTTTACTATACTGAACCTGACAATCGGTTGGAGTACTCACTTGAAAGGCATAACCACAATCTGCCAGGCTAAGGTCTTCGCCATCGCAATGATAGCGAAGATAGCCCTTGATATGGAAGTCAAACGTAAGGACATTCCTATCTTCTCGGATAGTTAGGCAGCCTTGATGGCTCTTAGTGCCCCTCTGATAACATCTAAGTTACTGGGGGCCTGTAGGATATCTGTGGATAAGTTGTGTATCCACAGCAAGGTGTCCCTTCAGTGGGTTCTTAGGCAAATGGGGATCATGGGGAATGAAAGGACTGACTTTGCATCTGATTCTCTTATTTTGGATCGGAATCTGCTATAGGTATTGCTGCCGCCTCGGTGATCAGGTCTATCAGCTAAGCGAATGTTCACATGAAAGATCAGCAGCGATGGGCGAACCTGAGCACTTGCAGGTGTACAAAACTTTTTCTTGATGGGCCTAATAGGAATTTCTCTGATTTTCTCTTGGGGCTCGAAAGAGAGAAAAGAGAAGCTCACTGAGTAGATCTCTTTATAGGCGTAGCTATACTAGCAGATGCCTAAGAAAATGCCAGTGCAGCTAAGACTAGCATACACTCGAAATAAAAGGTCTTTTCTTTGATAAGACTAACTAACGACTCTTCTTTATTGAACTATTCTAGCTTATTTATAACAAATTAAATATGCTAACCTAAACTTAATTATGGTTAGTACATTACCTTTTGATACCTACATGGATTTCGGGTCAATTGAATATTGCAATAATGCAGAAAGTGCATTTTTTTTATATGTACAAATTCACATCACACAACCTTCGTACATTTATAATTCTTACGTGAAACTATGACGAGTTTTTATGCCATTATTATCCTTCGACTATCAGAGTAGAACGACGATTCAGTGAACGTGACTATCACTGAAGCTTATGATATGAACGGAAATAGTTCGTTCGTGATTTATTTGGGGTTTCCAACTGAAAACGCTTTACCAGGATAAAATACGTAAAACTAACCAAGAAGTGTCCAATTTTAGTTCGGTTCAGAGGTGGATTTTATTTTTCCCACCCGAATAGTTTCTCTGGCACTAGAACTACTAGATGATTTTGGAAATGGTTGCCATTATTGGAACACCATCAGAAGATACGCTTATCTGCACTCATTTAATATGACATAAGCATTTGTGTAGCGTAGTTCTAGCTGTATATATTCCGGTTGACATTACTTGGTGGTAATAATTTTTCCAATGACTGATTACTTTGTATGAAGGATGATTCTATCTGGGTCCATCTTATTTCTAGATGTATACCCTGGTGACTGATTGCTTTGATTTGATTTGGTTTTTTAGATGAGATAGCAGCTATTGTTGTTTACCAATGATAAATTGGGTACGATTTGATTTAATTGACGGATTAAATATAGTATTTCCATTAGTCTTTGTTTTATTATAACAGTTTGGGATGAGGTCAAACAATTTATCTGAGTTGTTATTAGAACAATTAGCAGGAAATTAACAATTTTATGTAATATTGCCATTTTCGTTTTAAAGTAGGTACATCATGCAAAAGTTGGAGTATCAATCAATCATTTTATTTACCTGATATGTACACAAGATTAGAAATCTTATACTAGTACAATGGAAAGAACGGCTAGGTTGGCTAGTAAACAACAAAATAAAATTAAAATAAAAAGAGAGAGAAAAATAAAACGTAATACTTACAATATGTTAGATAAATAGTAAAAATAGAAAAGGAAAGAAAAGAAAAAGAAAAGAAAAACATATTTGAAAGATAAGAAGAAAAGAGTTCGACAGAATCAGCTAGTAATTAGTGAAATATGATTACGTTATAAGCTTCTTAAATTCACTGATAGAAGTAACACGCTGTGCATGGGGGGGGGGGGGGGGGGGGGGGAATTCCAATGGCGTGCAACCTGAACAAAGTAAGATCTCTCAAGGATGGATGAATTGAAACGAGGAATTAGAAGCTTACGTCCTCTCAGGGACTGCAGAAAATTGACGTTACAAAAAAGAGACTCTGGCTCACTTCTGTGAATAAGATTATGCAGGAAAATCAGTGCTTTACCCTTTAGGTACGAATCTAGAGTACAACCCAAAATCAATGATCTATAAAGAGTGATATGAGCAGAACGACGTAAACTGAGAGCAAAACGTATACAGTCGTTGAAAGCAACCTCAAGCTTTCGATTGCAAACTGAGTCTAGTCTCATGTATATTAAACTACCATAAGCAAAAAGAGGCACCAAAAGTGTCCTAACTAGGCTCAAGCGCAGATCGACGGGAAGTATATTTGCAGACAGCCAGAGTCCCCTAAGCCCACCATAAATTTTGCTTACCATAGATTTGATATGATCACAGCACCTCAAACGATTATTAATTTTCACTCCCAGATTGGTTATAAAGTTTACATATGGTAGTTCCACTTTATTAAGCATAATCGGGGGAAGATCCTCAATATTAAGATCAGAATTACAGAGGCCTATACATTGCAATTTGTTGGGATTAAGAAGCAGTTTATTATCAATTGCCCACCTAAAAATTTCTGAGATATCATCTTTTATTGTGCAAATACAGTCCTCAATCAGTCCACGAGGTCTACATAAGTATAGCTGTACATCATCTGCATACAGGTGCAATTGAACGTCATGCACGACGTCACATAAATCGTTAATGTAAAGACTAAAAAGAAGAGGCTCTAAGACTGAACCTTGAGGAACTCCATATGTTAAATGCATTCGGGAAGACGGAACTCCTTTTAAGACCACCTGATGCGACCTATTTGAGAGAAAATTGGATATCATTTTAACAGCTGAAGAGAAGAAATAAAACTTTGCATATAACTTACGCAGCAGCTTTTCATGTACGACACAATCAAATGCCCTCGAGAAGTCTAACAAAACCATCACACCAAGATCTCCCTCATCTAGAGCCGATCGCAAGTCCGTAGTGATCTTGAGTAACGCAGATTCACAGCTATGTCGTGCACGAATACCAGACTGATATTTCGCCAGGAGATCATTAAATGTTACATAATTTTCAATCTGGGCTCGCATAAGCTTTTCCAAGACTTTGGAAAGAAAACTGAGAATGCTGATGGGACGGTAGTGTGCCAGCTCAGTAGCAGACATTTTTTTTGCAATAGGAATAACATTAGCTATTTTCCATACTTCTGGGAATTGAGATGTATAGTTAGACAAGTTTTCATGATGTGCCGAACGTACGGAAAAATGTAAGGCAATAAGATCTTCGGAAAACGAACATTTATTTAATCCAAACCAGTAGCATGGGACTTGATAGAGTATATCGCTTTAAATCATCATTCTCCACACACCGGAAAGAGAAGCAATTATCACTTTGTTCACGTAAAGTAAGAAAGGACATGCTAGGTTGTTGTAGAATTAATAAATTTGATGCTAGACCTGATGTAAAGTGCCGATTAAGCTCCTCATAATCAAAAGAACAATCCGGGTTGACATCAGTATAAATGGAAGCTCGCTTCAAGTTTCCCCACAAGGTTTTGGAAGGTAAGCTTGGATCGAATTGAGAAGAGAAATACTCACGCTTAGCTCCCCTAATTGCAGAAGTAACCTTGTTATGAGCTTGTTTATAGAGTGTGCGCGTGTAATGAGTATTCACCCGTTTCCACTGTTTATGAAAGAACTCTCTTTCTACAATGAGAGAGCGGATTTCATCAGAAAACCATGGATTGTTAAAAGGACGGATCCGTTTGACTTTAAGTGGAACATATTTATGTATTAGATAAATAAGAGACCATCTCATTAAATTTCCACAATTGCTTCTCCGCCGATGGAAGAAGGAAAATATCATTCCATGCTAGTGACATACACTCATTTATCAGATTAAGATTATCAAGATGTTTGAAATCTCGATAGTAGAAAGTCTTATTAAGATTCCCACCTTCCGGGGAAAGATTATAGGTCATAAAGTTTATATCATGATCGAGTATACTTGGAGGACTCAGGTGGTTGTGAAATCTGACATTACTCCTATTAGCATCCATGATAACATCAAGAAGTGAAGGGTTGGAACAATTAAAAAACGTAGGCAATGAATTTATCACATCCAAGTGGAGCGCCACCATATCAGTCAAGAATCTATCAGTCATCAAATTATCAATCAGAATGTTTACATTGAGATCACCACCAATAACAACATCATTATAACGGTGTACTAAATGTGACATTGCATTGGAAAACTGTTCAGCAGACAACTCACTATAGACACCAGGAGGGCGATACACAGCACATAATAAACATTTTCCAGAACCAACCACAACCTCCAAGCATAAAAGTTCAATTTGCCCAGTCAATGAAGAGCCTACTGTTGATTTATTGAAGTTTTTTTTTCAGTGAATATAACAATTTTCATGTTGGTCTTGTTATTATAAAAGCTAATACCTCACATCTAAGTTCTCCACGAGTAAACATATTGTTACAAGCGTCGTCTTAGTTCGTTATGTACAACACAATATTTCAAATATAATTCAAAAGTTCTCTTTATTCAACTGTATTGCATACTTTATAGAAGAACTGGAACCTTAGTTCAAATTACATTCACTTCACTGCCTGAGACCAGACTCCCCCTGTTGCTGAAAAGTGCTGTATTTATACATCTGAAGATTCCATTCCAGAAACATCGATGCTCCGAACCAGAAGTTGTTTACTGTCCGATCCAATAGATGTCGCTACACCGTACTTAATTTACCATTTTACGGGAGTGTATCTACATATTTCCAATAGGTGGCGCTTGTCCTTTTCTATTGCACGCAACAGTTTTAATTTTCTGGGACTTGTAATTGGATGCTCTTCCGATTATAGGCGAACGCACCGATCGGCTCAAACTTTGTGAGTGCATTTTGACAATTATCCTTTATATGACTGAAAACTAATTGTCAATTTTTTTTTTAATGAAATTAGAGCGAATTTTCTTTTTTATTTTTTCTAAAATATTTTTACAACGGTTTTTGGTACCTATGTTACCAAATTTGGTACCAATATCGTTGCATTGCCTCCATGAGAAACATGCAATTTTTTTATAACATCCTTTGTCATGGATAAAAAACAAATAGCTGTAATCTACTCTTTACATATATTTTTGATATTGTCCTCAAAAGGACGAAAAGTTGTTTGCACCAAACAAAATTAGGTATTCCACTGTATTTGCGACGTCGCAGTATAACTTTACGGATAGTGGCAACGCGATCGGTACTTGTAATTTTTAATGTAGGTATATACATATGTTCAATATTTCAGTAATGTAGGTACTTGAAAATTTGGTCGATTATATTAAAAGGAATTGTAATTCCAATTCTTTTTTAATTAATTCTTTAAAAATTAAGCAATCTATTTTAAAGTGTAATTAATTACCTTTTAGGAATACAGTTTTAATTATTCTCAAAAAGTAATTCATTACTTTAGCATAGCTTCTTCGTGCAGGAAAAATATCTGTTAAAATCTCTACGTTGAAAAAAAATAATAATAAATTTGTGAGAAAAATAAATTAAGCTCTAGAGCTATTTATGTATTATGATTTTAATAAGGTTCCTTGATATGATGGACATCCATTTTTATTATTATCAGCAGATTACTTGAGCTCTACTTGTAAGAAATGGCCAAGCTAGTTTACATAAGAACACAATTAGCGTAAAATATTTAATTTAGCATTGTCACTATAACAAAGAAGTTTGTAGTTGGCCAAAAGAATAGATTAATTAGATTAATGAAATTAATGAAACGGAGTGGCCTAATAATACTGCCCTGCGGTATTCCTAAGTGTACTTATAATCTCACTAAATAGAACACTGTGTGCAACTTAAACGCTTTGCTGAAATTAGTGAAAATTCACTTCACGTATACGCCGAGCAAAGCTAACATAGAGAATATCTTCCAGTATTCTTCTACCACAAGCCCTGCGGGCCGACTCATTGAACTCTTCTGTGAATCCCTTAATCTGCAACAGCTAGTGGATGCACCAATGTGAATTTCAGATGCAGCTGGAGATAGAGGTAATTTACTAGATTTGTTTCTAATATCTCCCCCGATAAATATTCCATCTCAGTCGGTTCCTACTTCGGTAATTTAGACCACTCAATTTAGGCTTCTCTGGCACTATAAAAATGCTGATTGGGAAAGTTTCAATCAGAATCTTAGAAAAATTGATTGGTCGGTATGTTTTGCTTAGAAGGATGTTATCGAATGCACATTAGTACTTAGTAACATTTTAAGCCTTGTCACGCGTGAATGCATTCCGTATTCCTACAGCATATCTCAATAACAGCAAAATCGCTTTTGGTTTAACGATAAGTGCAACCCAATAATAAATGCGTAAAAGTTTGCTTTTCGCACCTAGCATTTGCATCATTGTCTAGAACTGAAACAAGTCTACATGACTGCACGGAACACCTGCAAGTCTATTATCCAGAAAGAACAATTTATGTTTTTGACCAGAATGTTATAGAAAGAATCCGGGAAGGCCGCAAAAGAAGCAAAGGTTTCTGCTCCCGGCCAAACCATCACGAACACCATCAATAGTTCCTCAATATCCTTACTGCTTAACAACGGTGAAGTGGTTGTTGACTCGCTGAATAAATCTAATATTTTGGCTGCTAGATTCGCTTCAAATTCTCATCTTGCACCCACTTCACAGATACATACCTGTTTCTCGTCTCCTGTGTAGTTGTATATAAGAGCCAATACAGATCTGTACGGGAGATGTGTTCAAGGTCCTTACGAAGCTCAACGTCTTAAAGCCGCAGGTCCTGATAGTTTCTCGCCCCTGTTAATTAAAAGCTGCGCCTCATCCTTTAAACCTCTGCGCAAACTATTCTACTTGTTTAATTCGACAGGAAAGGAGAGAGCTTATTCCCAAGAAAGGAGAGGGTAATGATCCCTCAAATTATCGACCAATTGAAATCACTTCGATTCTTTCGAACGTTTTTGAATCTGTCATTAATTCCAAATTAATGCAGTATCTAGAAACCAATTAACTCATCAACGATCGTCAATATGGCTTCCGGACTGGTCGCACATCTAGAGATTTGCTGACTTTTCTTACGGAACACTTGAACCGTAGTCTTCATAATTTTGGTGAGTCTAAAATCGTTGCTCTGGACATTTCAAATGCCTCTGATAGAGTGTGATATCCCGCCTTTTTAGCCAAATTTAAAACACTTGGTCTGTCCCGTCTTCTCCTATTATGGATTGAAAGTTTCTTATCCAGTCGCTTAATAGGGGTCGTATTAGATGGTGTTACATCTGAACCTTATCCCATAAATGCCGGTGTGCCCCAGGGTTCTGTTTTCTCTCCAAATCTCTTTTTAATTTTTATTAACGATCTGCTTTCAATCCCATCCATAGTTTCGCTGATGTCGCTTACTTTTTTGACACTCTTCCGGACTCTAGACGGAATGCCACATCTGTCAAATGAGATTGCATGTTTAGATCATTGAATAACAATCTTGCCAATATCTTCGCTTGGGGCAAAGCGAATCGCGTTGAATTCAACGCATGTAAAACCCAAAACTGTCTCATCTCGTTAAACCATGGAGCACTGACTTACGATACACCGTCTTTTTGCATTCTCGGCATTAATATTTCCAGTAAGTTAAGTTCGACAGATCACATCTTCTCTGTTGCCAAAGAAGCATCGAAATGTCTGGGATTTCTGAAAAGGTGTAGGAAATACTTCAGTCCATCGAATCTAGCGCTCCTCTACAAGTGATACATCAGGCCTAGAATTGAATATAATTCCCATATCTGGGCTGGGGTTGGTCGCATAGCCTTAGCTTCTTTGGACATTGTCCAGAAGGGGGCCTTCAAACTCAGTGATGTGGCAATGTTAGATGCATTTCGTTTCTTTATCGCTACATGCATCGTCAATGTTCCGATGAAATATCGTAAGTCTGTAGAATAATTCCTGCAAACGATACTCGCGCTGCAAACCGTGCACATCCTTTTACCCTTAAAACTACTTTCAGACAGTAAAATTCCGTGATGCATTTTTATCCCGAACTGTGCGATTGTGAAACAGTCTACCATCTTCTGTCTTTCCTCCGGCATACAATCTGTGAAGGTTTAAGAATGACATACATCGGCATCTCCGCCACTCTCCTCATGCTAAATAATTCCCTTCCCCTTTTCCTTCCTGCCAAGCTGTGCTTTGCATTATAGGGTATCCCCTGAGCTTGGCTTAATAATATAAAGAGAAAAAAAATTATATAATCAGTTTAGAATACCTGGACTTGAGATTTTCTTGATTTGTTGGTAATCTAATTGCATTTCGCTAAACCTGCAATGACTATGTTGTTCAGAAAATAATGAGAATTTTGTGGTGCACTCACATTATAGGTTTGTAGTAAACTTTTTTGATGAATATGGAGAAATGTATAGATAGTAACACTAAAATGATTCTCATGTGAAAATCTTAAGGAAAACGCATAAACTATCCAAATCTTCACAACCACCAACAATATAGACGTCAATTATCATAGCCGAGTTGGCTAAGAGGCGCCGCTTTAAAAATTTCTACTATCGCTGTGGCCCGGGTATGATCTGTGGCAAAAAAAATTAAATTCCATTGTGCAGGGAATGTTTTTATTTTCACATAAGCCATGACAGGATTTTACATCAGAAGTGTCTGATTCTGTGCCAAATATCCTCAATATAGTAGGCAGATTGGTCGGTTTATTAGCGTTAGAGGCGATAGCTGGAAAATTAATATTACCGATTGTATTAAGGATGTGTTTTACATTCTATACGTCGAAGGTTACGTGTCTCAAACAATTCGTTAGAGGAGCATTTATTTTTTTATTTTTTATTGAGATACTTTAAGAACAATAAAAGATTTGAAAAGAAATTCTTTATCCATTTCCCATCCATTTGTTCCCCCTTCCAACTGAAATGAAACATTTCCTCCTGGCAAAAAACATAATTTCTACTACATGGATTCCTAGAGGTGAAGAGATGCTGCAAACATATATTTAGTAGCCCCTAGGTAAGATTAAGCATTAAAATATTAAAGGATAAATTTGAACCCTTAAAACGTACATATGTGTATCTTCACCTATTAAAGTTGGCTACAAGAATACAAATCCCTAGAATGGCAATTGGAATCAAACCGGATCTTGTATATACATATGTAGAACCTTTATCCTATGAACCCAGTGCTCCAGTAAATTCCCTTCCTCTTATTTCTTATCCGCCTCCTCAACGGGTTACAAAGTCTCCTGTTTTTTTTTTCTCATCTTCCATAACATATATCTCGGTACCAGACTAACACCCTTAGGGTATTGATGCTGTTGAGCTATCCTATCTCGGTATATGTTGAGTATTTACTAATTATGTTTGCTAGATGTGTTTGTGGCATTGTTTATCCTCCCTGATATTGCCCTGGGAGGATTACCGCTTAATACTTGTATAACAACAGACACTCAACGATAGGCGTTTGTGCAAAAATGTGAAGTATTTGTGGAAAAAAGCGGCCCGACTTAGAACAAAGGGCCCACTGAAGAGTGGTGTAGACATATGTTGCATAGCCGATGGCATGTTCATAATATCTCGCATCGAGTATAGGAAGATAATGAGTGGATCTGATGAATAATTCACTATCGATTGCGAATGGATACGAACTGGTTGATGCGTGGTCGAATTGTCCAAACAGACAATGGCAATCGCCTGGTGTCCTGGTAGACGAGCGGTTTTGATACTAGCCACAACAGAATTACAGCATACTACATCAGAGAGCATTCTTGCATGAATTTAATGATGGCCCCAGCACCCACTTATCAGGATTCCGCTCTTTTTTTTTCTACGGCGAAATTCGTGATTGTGCAATGTTCGTGATTTTGGAATATTTTGTTTTGTTCCGTTTATAGAAGTTAAAGGTATTTGAGTGGAATATTAATCAGGTAAAAGACCTAATTGAATATACATATACCTATGTATATGGCATGTGGTTCGTTACATTTGTATAAAGACAACAATTTCAACAAGTTTCTTAACAATGTGGTTTGAAATTATTAAGTGGAGTTTAAAATTTTAAGTGCTATAAAAAGAGACGGAAGTTACGGCTTGTGCTAAAAAATTTGGTAAATTAAAATTTACTTTAGAAGATAAATACTTTCGGCCGTACAGTAATGTTGATACTTTTTTATCCCGAAATGTGCGTATGTGTAACAGTCTACCATCTTTTGTCTTTCTTCGGCTTATAATCAGCTAAGATTCAAGCCATACATCAGCAACTTCGCCACCCTCCTTATGTCTCCTAATCCTTTCCTTATCTCCTTCTTACCATGCTGAGCTTATAGGTTATCCCCTGGGCTTGGCTTAGTAAAAAATAATAGAAAAAAATAATTATATAATAAAATTAGAAGAAGGAAAATAAAAGTTAGAGGAAAGTTGTGATTTTCAGTATTCAGTATTTTCTATTCGGGCTATTAATTTTTCTAGACTTACATTCTTCGATATTTCGAACGAGCCTTTTAGAGAACTTAAGTTTCCGGACTCCGACTGAATGAGATTGTTATTTTGGAAATTTGACTTTCGACGTTTTGTATCCATCGCAATTCATTGTTGCTTTTGGTCAAATGCATACTGACGTTTATGAAGTTAGAGCACAGTAACATTTGTCATCTCGATAAAATTTTAGTTGCCGCGAAAAATAAACGATTTATTTATAAATTTCAAGACAAAATATTATCATTTTTGAAAAGGAGTTGTTCAGGGAGTTGTTTTCTTATGTAAGGACAACTAGTAATTTTGTTTTCTCGAAAATTTTACGACAAATAAACGACAAATTTTAAAATACAATTTTGTTTTTGCAATTTTCGATAAGCTGATGACAGAATTCCAGGGTTTGTTACGCTAACTTGACACCGTATGGTATCTTGTTTTCTTTAAGGACAAGAAAATGTAATTTTGGTGTTTACGAAAAAATTACGACAAATAAGCGAAAATTTATTAGACATACGATTTTGAAATTAAATCGAATAAGTTTTTGCAAGTTAATATGTTAACTTGATGTCAACTTAACACCGTATCCAGTTTTCTCCAAAAAATAGAACGCGTTAAATTTTTTGTGTTTCACGAATGTTTTGCGATAAACTAACGACAAATTTCGAGATGTAATATTTTGTAATTCGATAAGTTGTGGCTTATTTCTAGCTAGCAGCAGGACTCACTTGTTTAGTTAACCTAGCATTGAATCTGGCTCTCCTATATAAAAAAGCAGGAGCAACTTTTGGATTTTACGACAATATAACGATAAATAAACGACAAATTATAACATATTCCGGAAAAAAATCACAAGCAAAACGATTAGCGACTGCACAGTGTGGCAGGAAAATTGTTAAATGTTATAATTTCATGAACAACCCTATAAACTTGAACAGAATGTGCAAATGACACCATTCAAAGAAAAATTAATTTCTGTATAATTTTTTTTAAGTAGGTACATAATTTAAATAAAAGAAGGAAAATTATAGTGGGAGTAGGTAGTGCTGAAATAGTGGTAATTTCATATCCAGTGTTGAAGTTATTGAGAATGATTTATGCAAATTGAAAAGGAAATTAAATAAAAAAACTATTAGACGTGGTAGTTCCAAAATACAGTCAAAATGTACTTAAAGCTTATTCTTGGCTGAGCGTAAATTTTTAGAAAGTTGCAAAGAAAGCACTGTGTACAAACAACAAGTTGTAGATTTGAAGACACAACCTTACATCTTCACCTTCCACACCTTCTTGTAGCGGAAAAAAAATGTCAGCTAACAGCCTTGTGATTAAAAAATCTTAAAATTTTCTGTAATTTTCGAAATGGATTTTTCAGTTTTTCGAGAATGAGAATTTTGTTTGATTTCGGCATAAAAATAGTATCACTCCGCTAATTTCGTCTTTTTTTATAAATGTTATGAGCTGGAAAGGTCGAATTATTACCTTTTCAAGAATTTTTGATTTAAGTGTATACTTCT
This sequence comes from Dioctria linearis, assembly GCA_963930735.1. Classification (NCBI taxonomy): domain Eukaryota; kingdom Metazoa; phylum Arthropoda; class Insecta; order Diptera; family Asilidae; genus Dioctria; species Dioctria linearis. The sequence continues at coordinate 6,489,023 of OZ005743.1, read as the reverse complement.
GAAGAAGTATAAGAAATTTTCTACGACAATGATGAAATTGTTTTTAGTGTCTTGCGTCGCCTTCTAAGCAGTAAGTATTAATGCTTACCCTCTCATATAACATTTCTCTCGTGTATGCAAATTAATTCTTAGCTATTCACAGAAAGAAAAAAATATTCAAAAAATCTACTTAAGCAAGGCTTCCATGAACCATGAAAATAAATCAGTGTTAAGGAAAACAAACAATTTTAGATATGATAAGTTTAAAAAAAACTCTACTGATCGCTATTCAATGAATTTAACTGCAAACAAGTATGTTTGGAAGGAAAAATTCTTACATCAAAGTTCGTTCACCCTAAGATACTTTGAATACAAAAGAAAATGTTTCCTTAAGCCTCAAGGTTAACCATCCATTTATCTACCTAAATAGCTATAGAGCTATAGAGCTAAAATCTTACTTACCTAATACTTAAGTTGCTTCAACATGTCCACAAGTTTCTTGCCATTTTCCTTTTTTGAAATAATGTCTATCGTGTTTGGCTTAAGAATTTTTACCTTGGTGGAATTAAATAAGAAGTATGTACCTACTATATACATACGACATACATATATGTCCACCATGATCAGAGTCAACAATTGAATCTCGGTACATTATAGATAAAACTGGTGACTACCGTACGATAATATGGAGAGGGAGTAGGTCTCTCCATATTATTTACTCCATAGGCTCCTCAATAGCCGCATATACATGAATTCACAGAACAATGCACATACAAATAACTCGTTTTTGAGTTCCATACCTACAAGTTCCTTCTATATTTTATTTTCCTGGGGTTTGTCTTGTTCTCCTTTTAGGGCAATATTGTTTCACGAAGAAGAATTCTGTTTTTCGTTTTTTTTTTTTTTTGTATAGCTTCTGCTTTGAAGGTGGAATCCAATCATTCAATCCAAGTATTCCAAATTTATGGATTTAATTAGAGATGTGAAGAAAAAATTAATAGGCCATCATATTACATGTTATTATGGCCATAAATCGAGTCTACTATTATGGCTAAGATAACTCAGCAGTTCTAATTGGATTGCTCAACTCTAATTGACGAGATTTTTAGATTGCGTAGTGTCTGCTGTTGGTTTTATGTTGGTTGTTTCCTTAATAGCAGTCACATACCGTTGATGTTGATTTGTAAATATTTATAAGTTGGTATGCTGTGTTTACATTTAATTAAGGAAGAACATATTGCCAATAAGGTAAATCCCTAAAAGAATTGCACCGATATAGGATTAACTGTTTTTGTTGTTGTTGATAATATAATAAATAAGAAATAGCGACTTAAAAGATTTCTGAATGACATGTGATGGGACATGATGATTTCAAATTATTCCCTTCATGATACTTTCAGATAATTTTATTTTAATATTTTAAGTGGGATGATCAAAACTCCCAGGGGATTAAGTGTTACAGTAAAATATCTTCAACTAGATCCGTATTAAAATTGAACTAGCGTGGATCTCCGAGATATTCTTGTGTAAAATTTAGTTGGAACCATTTAAGCAGAAGTCTGTCCAGTTGAATATTTGAATTTCCTTTCTATAGTGAATATGTAACAGATTTCTGGACATTCAATTCATTCAATTCAATTCAATTCATTTTATTATGAGGTTGTACAACAAGATAATATAATCTTTTTCTGTACTATTCTAAAGAGGGAATAACTATATCATTTCAAGAACGGAAAATAAACAATAGCTATATCTAACTTAAAATTCAATTAAAAGCGAAAAAGAAGAAAAAAAAATACGTAAGTTCAAAAGTTTGTATTATAATTATAGTTATAGTTAAGATAAATAAGCAAATAAAAGTAATTAAATTGCATTCACACACGTAGCACGACTGCTGGAGATCAGACCCGAAAAACCACATTATCAACCGTTAAGTGGAAAATACTGAAAAAAGCCTCTTGAAAACTCTCGCATAGCTCGTACTCTGAATAACCGCTGGAATTGAGTTCCAAATACGTACAACTTGAACAAAGTAGGAGTTTTCATAGACGGAATATCTACATATGACGCGGAATGGAGATGTTAACATTTCTCGAAGATTGCATGAAGGTCAGTTCGTCATAGAGATATGATGGCTTTTTGCTGTAAATTGATATAATTTGTTTGCGGATGAGCATCGTATTTAAGGAACAGCCAGACAAAGCATATCGAACAGGTGAAAAATCTCGTGCAGTCATTAAAAGCTACATTTAACTTACGAGCGCATGTAGCATCTAAATGCGGGGAAAATTAAACAACTCGCTGTAAAATAACGTTGGAGTAAAATTTTTACAAGCTTCATACGCATAGATTTGTTCAATACATCAGCAGATAACCACAACCGACGAAGTCCCGTGTAAATTTTAGAAACGGTGCTATTAACTTGGTCACAGCAACTCATAGAAGCGTTGAGATGAACTCCAAGACTCTTAAATGCGTTGACATACGTCAAATTGACAGAGTTCAGAGTAATAGGGGGGATGTCGGTTGTGTCCAAACTCTGTCTGTAGATTGCCATTGCATGAGATTTATTGGGATTTAAAACTGACAGGTTGTCCTCTGTCCACCTGCCAACTCTACACAGATCAGAGTTTATGCGGTCGACATAATCTTCAATCAGACCTATAGGTCGACTGAAGTATAGTTGAACATCATCGGCGTAAAGATGTATATTACTATACTGAATGTTTTCAGGGAGGTCGTTTATATAAAGGCTGAAAAGAAGGGGACCAAGTTTGGAACCCTGCGGTACCCCCCGAAGACAATGGTAGTAAACTAGACCAGTGATCAACGTCGCCCAATTTTTGATATCTCTCAGTAAGAAAGTTGGAAAGTAAAAGAATGCCGAGCAAGCAAAATTGAAATTAGTGCAAAGTTTTGACAGAAGCCTAGTGTGATGCATGTTATCAAAAGCCTTGGAGAAGTCCAATAGGGTTAACACGCTCAACCAATTTTTGTTCAGACATTTACGGATATCGGTAGTCACTTTCAAGAGAGCAGTCTCACAGCTGTGGGAAGGTGGAAAACCTGACTGCCATCGAGTTAAGAGATTGTTGGTGTCTAACACAGTACAACAACTTCTCGAGAGCCTTGGACAAAAAACATAGGATGCTTATTGGTCTATAGTCGTTTGGGCTTTCGGGGGACTTTGATTTAGCTATAGGTAACACATTCGCAATTTTACATGATGCGGGAAACTCGGAAGTAGTGAGACAAGTATTGAAAATGTTAAGAATGGGGGAGACAATCCACGGAAGAATAAGTTTTAGAAATTTAGGAGATATTTTATCAGAGCCGATAGTATCTGATTTTATTGAGGTAATAGCGTATATGACTTCTTCACCAGAGACGCAGCGAAAACTGAATCCTTCACTCTGATCTGCCGATCCTCTAATGTCTACAGGTAGCACATTAGATGCCGCGACTGCATAATGCGAAGAGGTGAAATGAGCACTTAGTTCCTCCGTAGAGAGCTTCTTCGGGGACAGATTACAGTCAAATTTCAAGCTGTAACACCTACGCTTAGCTGCACGGATCTTGGAATTAACCCTATTTCTTGTCGCTCTAAAGCAATTGTGGCTATCCGTAGTTCTAAGATGTAAGTATCTACGATACAGGTGCTCATGCTCAGTTATTAAAACTTTGATTTCACCTGAGAACCAAGGGCAATCAACCAGTTTAACAGTTCTAGTTCTTAAGGGAATATATTTGTCAAAGAGGTAATTAATTTTTTCACGAAAAACTTCAACCTTGTCATCGACTGAAACAAGCCGGTATAAATTGTCCCATGATAGCGATGCACATTCGTTGAGTAAAGCTATGGTGTCAAAATTGTTAAAATCTCTAAAAGATATTAGCTTGTGAGCAGTATTAGGACTGACAGTAAAATCGTATATTAAAAATAATATGTCATGATCAAATAAGGAGGTAGAATCGAGTTGATTGAGGAAAGCACATTCTCAAGGTCAGAAACGAGGAATAGGTCCAGTAAGGACGGACTAGATGTGTTGTGATAGGTAGGGAGGCAATTCACAATGTTTAAGTACAAAGCTTGCATTAATTGTGTGAATTCCACAGCTCTAGTGGTAGAGCCAAGAACGTTCACGTTGAAGTCACCACCCAATATTACCTTAGTGTAGTTACGTGTAAAACGAGAGATATTTTCGGCGAATTAGGAAATATTATCACTACTAAAACAGCCAGGTGGGCAGTAGTTAGCGCATAGAAGACATTTTTCATATCCATTGTTCACCTCTAGGGCCAAGGACTCCATCACATTAGCAGAAGATCGATAGATCACTTTTACCTTCAAGTTCTCTCTCACATAAGTGGCGACCCCACCTCCCACAGCGGTATAATTTAAAACTATATATCCAGTCTTATTTTATGAACTGGGTTTCAAGTAAATCTCAATGTGATTTCCCTTTTGTCAACTACATGGATTAGGTAAGTATTAAATTCCAAAATTTAGTTTTCTAGTTAATTAAAGAAGATTTTTAAATTAACCAGCCGAACTAATCAGTTAGATATATCGCCTAAGTTGACAGTCAATTTAAGCCGAATTCAGTATAATTAAAGAGGAACAGAGTTCAGAACAGATTTCTAGTGACATTAACAATTTTCATTTAATTTCACTTGAAATTCTTATACCTTTATTTAAAAAAAATTTATCTGAACCAAATGACTAAGATTCCTTAAAGAAAGACTCTTAACTGAGTAATAATTGCATATGGAATGTGTCGTGGTCGTCTGATGAATTCGAATTAATCTACCTAGCAAACAAATCTTTCAGACAGTCCGACAAGTCGGCCTGTTGTTGGAAAAGAAAAAGTAATTCAAAAAATATTTTCCGAAAATCTTATATAAATGTAACGGAAATCGTGTAGAACAACTTTTCCACGCGTCTTGTGAATTTATTGGAGTATTTGACGACTTCGTAGCTCTTTATGCAAAAAATTTGAATTCTGAACTCCAATTTCGTAATTATTTCTAGCAGACTGTCGAAATATATGATGAAATTCTGTCGCGTCGTTCATTTCACAACTAGTGATTGTACAGTGAGAGGAAAAGTTGTGATTAAAATAAACAGTGTTTTCCAGAGTTCTAAACAAATAAATATTTGTGTAAAAAGTAAATTATTCATTTTTGTACTTTTTTGTGTGGAATATATGAAAATAAAAACTAATGTGAACAGTTTTCACCTCCAATTCAAATTAAGTCTTAATTTAAAATTTATACTGTGCGTTAATTTGGCAATGGTGTTCAATGAGCTTTCAGAAAGAAGGGGTAAAACTTTCAGAATTCCTCAATACGTTCTTCTACTTTCTTCTAAAAATCGTAACGACAATTCTTTTCGAGCTCTTGTCAACCGTTTCATATAGAATTATTTAAGACATAGCAATAAATTCCTATCCGAAATCGGATGAATTCCACGACACTAGTTTTATTTTCGTAGCGAAATCTAAAAGCTTTATTTATTTGCTGGGTTGGGAAACCAGAAAACACAACTTTCCGAACTTCAGACAAATCTGAAAGTTTTCGGAAAACTGAACAAAACAAAAACACTTCGCTTCCGATGGGTTTTTACGAATAAGTGCTGATGTCGATAGTGCTAGGGTTTTTACAGGTGGGAGCTCATTTCTGGGTGATTACATGCAACGAATAAGAATGTCAAATGATTCATTTTCATAAATAAATAAGAAGTGGCGGAGTTTTCAGATTTTACTGTCATAAAATGTTCCTATGAACTTGGTTATGAAAATTTTTATCGTCTGACGAAAAATTACTTTAAATCTAATAAGCACATTTTTAAAACAGAAAGGCGAATATATTGACCGAAATTGATCTTGTTATTTTTAAATTATAATTTTGTTTGCGATCATACTATTTCTTGTTCCCATCATGTGTATTATCAGCTCCGGAAATAAACGTAACGAGTTTTGCAATACCATGCATACTTCGTTTAGTATCTAGGACTATATAATAAGTCAGCGTCCAAATATTTAACTGGAAGCACATTTGAAAAAAAACTGAATTTCTCGAATTCCGAAAAAACTAGAAATAAAAATATAATAAGTAAAAATCGAGATTTCAAACTAAACTGAGGCCAAGCCGCATGAAAAAGTAGAAAATAATCTTTTCTTCACACACAGAGGTGGACTCAGATTTTTTGATTGGTACATTTCTCTTGAATATTCTTTCTCTTCATGAATCAAATCACTTATTACCCGCTGATTGATCATACTGAAATATATCAGTGATTGTCAGCGAATAAAATCTGAGTCCACCTCTGTGTGTGAAGAAAAGTTTATTTTCTACTTTTTCGTGCGGCTTGACCTCAGTTTTGTTTGAAAACTCGTTTTTTACTTATTTTATTTTCTGCTTTTTTCACGTTAACTAAATTGTTATTACGTGCTGCATGGAGATATTTTAAAACAATTTTATGACGGCTGAAAAGACACTGATTTACCAGTTTTTTCAAAAAAATTATTCGAGTATTAAATCGTTGAAGTACTGCAACGGTTTTTTGAAATTCAAATTATGTTTTAAACAACGCTTTTTAGCTGTATCCCAACTTGATCTCATATAACATGAATTTTCCCAATTGTCCATGTTTTCCACAGACTTTTCCTATTACTATGAATTTTTTGTAAAAATTTACATGAATTTTCCTTGAGATTTCATGCAAGTTTTCATGATTGTTGAAGAGAAAGAGTTGATGCCAGTAGAACGGAAAAAAAATGATTCCGCATAGCTTATAAAAGTTTTTTGTCGGAAAATTTTCCCGAAAAGTCGGAAAATTCCGGAAATTTTCCAAAAAAATTGGAAAATTCTGCATTTTTACTGAAGCAGATTTATCACTAATCATATCGATGAAAATTTGTCCGATGATTTTCCCGCTTTTCCGGTTTTTCCACGGAGTTTTCCACAAAAGCAACTCTATGCAATTCATTTCCCTCTACAACTTTGTCTTAGGTTGCAAAACGCTCAAACGCTCCCTTGGTCTGAAAAACTCTGGAAAAGCGTTTTACATGAATTTTCCTTGATTTTTTCTGCAAGTTTTCACCATTGTCTGAGAGAAAGTAATGATGCCAGTTGATAGGGAACTTGATCCTGCATAATTTAGAAAACTTTTTTACCGGCAAACTTTCCGGAAAAGTCGGAAAATTCCGGAATTTTTTTTCGGAAAAATCGGAAAACTCTGCATTTTTCCTGAAATGGATTTATCACTAATCAAATTTGTACCAAATTTTCAAATGATTTTTCCAGATTTTCCAGGTTTTCCATGGAAATTTCTGGTTCAAATTTTGATAGATTCAATTGCCACCAACATGAACCTGTGTGCAAAATTTCAGCGCGCTGTGACGACGAAAAGTGGGCCTACGAGATTGTCGAAAATAGTAAAAAACAAATATATAATTAAGTAGACAGACAAATTCGTGTACGAGCTAAAGGGAATGGCCTCAAAAATAAAGTATTTATTTATATCCGGAATCCTAGTTGAATTTTAATTTTAAATAGAAATCTAGTTAGTCATAATAACTAGACATGCACGCAGTTAAATTTAACTAAGTAATTTTCAATCTATTTAACAATTTTTTCAATATTTAATTAAAGAAAAAAAAAACAACATTCACTCTCCTTTTTTCTTTACTTTTTTACAACCGCACAGAATGGTATTGGGAATAATATTACACCAAGCTTTTCACTTTTAATATCACTTTTTGATTTTTTTGTGTACTATAGGTATTCAATTATAAATCGATTGGAAAAAATCGAAATATAATTTATCACAATTATTGTTGTATAACATTCCTGTAAATATCCCATTTATTGTGCGAATGACTAGTAGATATCCACTCATAATAAGTATCATCCGCAAAATGATTGAACAATTTTTTTTTGCTGTATACTCTGGATTCAATATATCCAGGATAACGAGATATTAACAGAAAGCAAAAAAAAAAAAAAAAACGAGAAAAAATACAACTCAATTAACATGCCATAACCAGGACATAATTGGACAACAACGTATCTCCGGAAATTACATACAGGCGAATATTGTCTAAAGGAAATTGTTCGATATAAAATAAAAGAAACGTGAAATGATGTTGAATAGCTATTCCGGATGAAAGCGTTTAGAAATTTTTGCAAAATTTCCAACAACACATATAAATTAATTGAATGCCTTTAAAATTCTACTGTCTGTTGAATTTTATCCTCTTCGTATTTATGTGGCAGGATTGCTTGTTGATTGTCTGTCGGTCTACATGAAATTTAAATTTATTTCACTTAAACTTTTTGCGACGACTATTCTTTTAGCGTTTGGTCCGTTGCTTTCATTTACGTGCCAACGCGATATTATTTAGTGGTTTGAAAAACAGCCAAAAAAGGACTAAAAAGAGGGAATCAGGATGAATATTGAGATTTAAGGTTTTTGTGTTCTGTGTAAGAAATTGAAATTTTTCATGGATGGATTTTGTTTGGTGGTTGCGACTATTGTAAATATGAATTTGAATTTAAATTTTACGGAATTCCTTGTTTGTTTATCGTCGTAAAGTTAGTAGTACTGATTTTTGTTGTTGTATATGAGCTCTTAATATTGAGAAACAGATGGTGGCCAAAATTGTGTATTTCTGATTTGTGATCATAATTTTTAAACCTTCATTGGAATTGAAACTGAAACTTCATCTGAATGAAACTTTAAAGCGGCTGTATTTTTACATGAGTGGAGAAATATTCACTTACACGAAACTTTACAAATCCCGCTGATGGGATCATCAGAGCGGTTTTTTTCACAATTTGAAAAGATCGATTTCTTTGTTTCTGTTGCCCAACCTGTATAGCTTCAATAAAAATGGTATGATTTACTTCATTTGCTTAGTTGATGTGCATTAAATTAAGTGAAATGAAAATATATTTTTTTTGAATGATGATATTCATAGGAGCGAAAATAGAGAGAAGATCAAATACATGATTTAAAAAATTAAAAAAGGAATGGGGTGGGAGAGAGTAGGATAAATTATAAGAAATCTTTATACTTTTGTTAAAGTTCCCAGAAAATCGTCATGTCATGTCCCTTTAACTCGTACACGAATTTGTCTGTCTATTTATTTATATATTTCTTTTTTACTATTTTCGACACTCTCGTTGGCACACAGGTTCATGTCGCGTGACAATTGAATCTATCAAAATTTGAACCGAAAATTTCCATGGAAAAGCCGGATAATTCGGGAAAAATCATTTGAAAATTTGGTACAAATTTGATTAGTGATAAATCCGTTTCAGGAAAAATGTAGTTTTCCGATTTTTCCGAAAAAAATTTCCGGAATTTTCCGACTTTTCCGGAAAATTTTCCGGTAAAAAAGTTTTCTAAATTATGCAGGATCAAGTTCCCTATCAACTGGCATCATTACTTTCTCTCCGACAATGGTGAAAACTTGCAGAAAAAATCGAGGAAAATTCATGTAAAACGCTTTTCTGGAGTTTTTCAGACCAAGGAAACGTTTGAGCGTTTTGCAACCTAAGACAAAGTTGTACAGCGAAATGAGTTGCATAAAGTTGCTTTTGTGGAAAACTCCGCGGAAAACCTGGAAAAGCGGGAAACTCATCGTACAAATTTTCATCGAGATGATTAGTGATAAATCTGTTTCAGGAAAAATGCAGAATTTTCCAATTTTTCTGGAAAATTTTCCGAAAATTTCCGGAATTTTCCGACTTTTCCCGAAAATTTTCCGACAAAAAAGTTTTATAAGCTATGCGAAATCATTTTTTTTCCGTCCTACTGGCATCAATACTTTCTCTTCAACAATCATGAAAACTTGCATGAAAAATCGAGGAAAATTCATGCAAATTTTTAAAAAAATTCATAGTAATAGGAAAAGTCTGTGGAAAACATGTAAAATCGGGAAAATTCAGTAAATCAGTGTCTTTTCAGCCGTCATAAAATTGTTTTAAAATATCTCCATGCAGCACGTAATAACAATTTAGTTAACGTGAAAAAGGCAGAAAATAAAATAAGTAAAAAACGAATTTTCAAACAAAACTGAGGACAAGCCGCATGGAAAAGTAGAAAATGAACTTTTCTTCACACACAGAGGTGGACTCAGATTTTATTCGCTGACAATCACCGATATATTTCAGTATGATCAATCAGAGGTAATAAGTGATTTGATTCATGAAGAGAAAGAATATTCAAGAGAAATGTCCCAATCAAAAAATCTGAGTCCACCTCTGTGTGTGAAGAAAAGTTTATTTTCTACTTTTTCATGCGGTTTGTCCTCAGTTTTGTTTGAAAACTCGTTTTTTACTTATTTTATTTACAACAATTTTTACATTCAAACATGCAGCAGCAGGCTGTTAGGAGCCGCTGCGCTATATATTCTTGTGGGACACATTCCATTTGTGCTTAAATATCAAAAGGCCTCGTGCAGCCTGAAAGCAGTAGTGAAAATAAATAATTAAAATAAAAAAGAAATTAAAAATGCCATGTGTCTAATTAGAAAAAAATAATCTTGCGAATAATTGTCCAATAAATCCTTGTAAAAACCGTTTTCATGATTTTGAAGTTAAAAGCGGGTGATCTTTACTATTTATTTGCCTGCGATTATGCAGTACTATTTACGACAAACTTCCATAGTTTATTAAGCTTCATTTAGAACTGCTAGTCCATAAAATACTTCATTCTGATGTTTGTAACATTTTAGTTATTCGCTCAATTTTTATTTCGTGAACGGTATAGTTTAGTGATAGAGCAGTGACATCTCTTTGTTAAATTTACCCAACGAAGTTTGTTGTTTTTCTTTCATTGTAGCCAACATTAAGAACTTCACTCGTAATGCAATTACAACCCTACATACGAAAAATTTCAGAGGAAAAGAAAAGGTGAATAGGAGGTTTTATTTTTGGAATGAAAGTGACAAATATACGTAGTATCGTTGGAATATTATTGACTGAAAGATTTAATTCTACAAAATAATTTAAATTGATCTTAGACAATAATAATTTTCTTATTTTCACCTTTTCCTTATTATTATTATAATTTTATTCCTCTTCAACATCGCGTCAACACTTATCGATTATTGAGTAAAAAATAAGCTGATTAACTAAAACTCAGCACAATTAGAAAGAAGACAAAAAAAAACTTTATACTCTCGAAAATATTTTGTTATTCGACATATAAGAGGCTTAAACATTCTCTGGATCCATTACGAATAGATATTTCTATTGAAAGAACTTCAGACTTTTTTTTGTCGAGTGAAATCTTATGAGTTTTTCTTTTCCACTCGTAACTTGTAGTTAAGTCAAGGCAATTAATATAAGCCGATTATATCCTACTTAAAAATACCCAGAGTAAATCATTACGCATTGCTCATGATTGTATTGAATTGTAAAGACTATTATAATTTAAAAGGAAAAATATTGATTTGCCTTAAAGAAGTTTTAAAAAGTGAAAAATAATTTTATGAATATTTTGAACTTTTGACATTGACACCAAATTTCAATTGTTGTGCTTTTTTATCGATTTTTAGTTTAATTTTTAGTTTTTATATATAATATATCTATTTTAAGAAATTGAAAATGATTTTTTATTTTTTCATTTACAAGCTTTTTTTTCCAAATTTTAATTTACTTTTAATTTTACTTTGTTTTAAAAAAAGTACAATTTTTTAGATTTTTTATATTGGGTCAGCTTGGCATTTACATTCAGTCGTCTACGGTAGGCAGGAATTAGCCGTATTGATGAGTTTTGGTTTCTGTTGATACGAAACGCCTTATTTGTTGCTATCTTCGCCAGTTTCTGACTTTGCAACAAATTGGTTATCAATTTTTTTTTTAAATTTAAAGTCTTCATGATTTTTCTCTTGAACTTAACTGGCCCCGCCTAGGCTAAGCGCTATATCATACGATTCACACTCGGATCTTTCCTTGAGATCATATACATAATGGGGTCAGCTTGGTATTTTCTTTCAGAAAATTTTCACCAAAAACGAAATTCTGTGGTGTTCATACGACATGGATAATTCACGTTTTGTAGGGCAAAAACCCCTACTGACTGGACATACGTGCAAAACGAGGAGAGGCCAGGTGAAGCGGACGAGGCTAGGCAGTTGAGCGAGGTGACGCGAAGATACATCCCAAGGTGTAGTTTTCTCAACAATGCGTTCAGCATATAGGTGTGCACATTACATGACTAAAAAAGTAGGGATACCAACTAAACGGTGCACTTCGATTCGAAATGTCACGTTTGAAAGTTCTTTGAAAATAAAACTACGCTAAACGTCAAAGTTACTAAGCGCACCGAAACACTACGCTAACAGACCGTAGCGTAGAAATGTGCACACCTATGTACGGGGAAATTACAACGCTTCGGTCGCCTGAACGACATTGTGTGTAAAAATGTGTCATTATTTGACATTCTGCGTGTGGCTGAACGCACGGTGGATAACCAACGATCGTCAGTGCCACATTGTTTTTCACACTTTTACCTTGCCATTGACCCTGGTACAAGTCGTGATATATTATACCATACTGTTTTGCTTCTCTAAGTATTTTTTCCATCTGTGAGTAATTGACTCGCTGAGCTTTAATAAAATTAAGTTCTACCTGTTTTTCTTGGAGTAGGGTCAGAGTATAGACTAAATTCAACTGATGTCATAATCTCATTGAGCTAAATTGAGTTAAATCAAACTTTTCTTTGAATTATAATTTTTTTTTTTATATAAAAAATTATTAAAAATTCAATAAATTGAAGATAATAAATTCAATTGTGTTATTTACCTTCACCTCAATTTAATTTTATTTTTCTGTCAGTTTGACAGCTGGATAAAAGTGCCCATGTTTATGGAGTCTGAGAGTGTCAGAATCAAACCGGAACCGATAATGAACCAGAGTAGGACAAGTTTTATCATGAGAAGAGCAATTGGATGATTGAAATGACAAGATAATTGCTACCACAAATTGTGATTAAATTGTTTTTTATTTATTTATTACCGAATTGTATTTTTTTTAATACTTCTGAATTTACGTTTTGACTAAAAAGGGTGAGAATTCAATTTGGCATATTTATGAATTTGTCCCCATACGGGGCTCGAACTCATAATTTTGAGAATCGGTCATAGATGGAATAGATTTGAGAATTTGCATTTTGTTACGATTCTAAATTGAATTTATAATAAAAATCACATAAATTCTTCTATTCCATTTTAATTTCGGTTTCCTTTTGTTTTTATTTTTCGATTTATTCCTGATTTTTGTCCATTTCTTTTACTGCAAAATTTTAATTTTTTCTTTCTTATTTATCATTTTCCTATATGATTATTGTCTGACTATTTTTATTTTAATGATCGCAAATAAACCCTAATGGCATTTAATCAATCAACAAGAAATTGTATGGATAGCAAAATAGATAGAAAATTAGAATAAATAAAACAAAAAGAAAACATCAACATTAATTTTAATCACCACTAATTTGTTTAGCCTTCTTGAACTATTTACGCTACTTAAAAACTCGATGACCATCATTAATACTTCTATGCCACCCAGACTGGTACATACTAAGCGAATTTACTCCTCATTCTATATCACTAACTATACCAACTATGTTATTTGCTAGCTATAAAAATACTGGAGAGACCTGGATCAATTAACAAATCGCCACTATTAGAAATGTTTCGCTATAGAAACGAACAAACAAACAAATATCGCAAAGAAATTAATAGTTATGTGCCTGCTCCTCCTATAGTGGTACCATTCTTCTAGATACTCGTCGAGATAAATAAATCCATAATTCAGGCACCACGCCTTTTACCATTGATCGTAAATTATAATTCCATGTTGAAGTGGGTTCTGGGGCTTCTCTACTACAGTGAGGTTCTTAAATTCGTGCAATAAAATATAATTCATATCCCAGAGTTGGACCCATATACATAAATCGTCAGTGTTGTCCTCCTTGGGATGTATATGTATGTACATAGGTACAGAAGTAGGAATTATGTTGGGATTATTGGAGACAAAATCCTGTGGAGAGTAGAGGGGGGATATAAGACAGTATACTCGGGAAAGTTATACACAGTTGGTTGAATATTTTTATGATTTGATACATTCACAAATCACAATTTTTTCCTGTTTTTACACATGTTCTCTATATAGTTTGTTTTGGCTGGCTATTCCAGATCTAGATACTCATAACATTTTGTTAGGTAGGTACATGCTAAACTTCAAATCACCTTGGGCTATTCGAAGTAGTAAAGAATAAATTTGAAAAAAATAAAACTAGCTCATACTACCACGGTTTTAACAAAGCTTTTTTGTTGAATATTTTTATCTTTCATCCTCCTTCTCGGTTATTATAAAAATTAAACAGCAAAGTCGCCGTTCTATCTACATTTATTTTTTTTAAATCTCCTCTTAGAGAAATTGAGGATTTGTTTTTTTCAGATTGTTGATAACACTATGACTCCCTGGAGAGTGGTTATTTTTATTATAGAATTTAAAGTAGGGTTAACGCTTTATGAAAGGATATGAAAATTGCAAACAGAAACGGTTGATGATGAAGGGGATAGAACTCTCCACGTGTTAAAAGTTAAGACCCGGAATATTGTTTCCTTATTATTTTATGAAACATTTTGTAGAGGGGTGTAAAGGCATTTAAGAAAGCAGTAAAAAAATGGGGTGATTATAAAGTTTGGATTTGGTTACATATAGGCAATGAAAGTGAATATACATTCTATTGCCTGTTATACGTATTGTTGGGAAATCCCTAAGAAAGGAGAAAATAGATATAAAGTACATGCAATGAAATTTTTTTTTGTATTTTACAAAAAGTCCAATTGTTCGTAACTAAATAGCCAATTAAGTAGTAGAGTTATAATCGATCGCAACCAGTTTAACTAAAGATGGAGAAACAACAATTTTCTCACAAAAAAAAACACAAGAACGGCCATATAAAAAGAAACAGCAAGAGTAGAATTCCTTCTGAAAAAGCGTATCGAGAGTTAAAATAAATTTTAATTTTTATTTAAAGTCGAGTTTAATTTTTCTTAACCCGAAAAAGTCAGATCAAAAAATCTAATCGCGGACACTTCACCGTGGGAAGTATAAAAACGCATACTGTGTCAATAAGAAATTTGATTGCGGTGAGTATCGATTTTCTTTCATTGACGAAGGGCTGGTTTAATTATCCATTAGTGGGCCTTTATTTAAAAAGAATAATCTGCGACGAGACACTTAAGATTTTTTTTTTCGTGAACAGGAAAGGGTTTTGTTGCTGTTGGAGATTAAAGTCCCATTACGACATTGAATGTCAGTCAAAGGATTGAATCGACTCAGACGTTCAACTGGAGCTTTCAACCCCCAAGCTGTCTTTCAATTCCTCGTTGAAAGCCCACAAGATCTACTAAGGCACTCAAACACCGATACTTATCACCATTGTGGAGTCAGCCATTTGCTAAAAAAATATTCAACTAAGAAAACAAAAGCAGAAGTTTCATAAAAATCGGCACTAAATCCATCGTTGAATATTGGGTTTCCAATTATCCGACATTAATGACTATCCGGATATCGAATACTGAAAACTCAAAATATCCGGATAATCTGGATATCCGGATAACAAAAAACAAAATAAATAAATAGCTTGAATCCAATATTTCATGGTGTTTTATAATTTTTTTATTCAAATATTTTAATTATGCACATTAATAATTAATTAATAGTAAAAAAACATTATATGATTTAAATTTATTTTGTTTTTAAAAAAGAATATTTTAAAAAGTTATTGCATTGAAAATTTCAAAATTGTAATTGATTGAAACTGTAAATGCTGGCTTTATTGTAAGAAATGCATTGAATAATATGTTTATTGCGTTGCTCTGCTCATCAACAGAAGTAATTGTCACTTCCAGTTATCCCTCCAAACTGGCAATGTAATGGGAGCACCTTTTGAATTATAATCAAAATATTTATGGAATGTGGTATATTGCCTGCTTCTAAGAAGATTTACTTTCATAAGCATTTTACCTCGACGTTCATCCATTCGTTTTTTATTCTGTTTCGATAAATTTTAACCTAAGTTCGTTCTAAACTCGTCTAAGCTTTCAAATAGAAATTTGCTGCTGTCTATAGTGGTAATAGGACATCTAACAATTTTTTTAAACTTGATTGCCCTTAAATGGTTAAAAATTAAATGTCGCATCGTTGACTGCTGGCTTACTCGTTGGTTACGTCAACAAGTCGAGCTATCGTCGATTTTATATAGTAGATAATCACGTCATATATGTATAGCGCCATACGGGTAACAGAAAACTCCTACATGGGAATCTGGAGACATCTATTTACTCCATAATCATTGTTATACTACCTTTTTGGGCGATTAACTCAATATTTTATTTATAAATATATTTAATTTTTAACCACACTGTTATCATGTAATTTCAGTGCTTAGTAGATTTTGTTATACCCTAGATGAAATCTATTGGGTATACTAAGTTTGTCCTTCCGTTTGTAACGCATAGAAATAATTATGGTAGAGCAAAATGGAATGAACACCCATTTATAATATTAAGAGTTATTTTGATTCTTGCATGTCCGTCTGTCTATCTGGCTGTGTGTCCGCACGATAACTCGAGAACGCATGTACTTGGATAACTGAAATTTTGCACATGAGCTTCTTTTTTTAAAAAAAAGTAAATTCAAATTCGAAAATGGGACTAATCGGGTAACTCCTTCAAGGAGTTGCCACACAAAACTTTCGTTTTTCACTACATATTTGGACATTGCTTTAGAGAGCAATCCGCGCAGAGAGCTGAAATTTTCTACGCGACGTTTTCATAAAAAAAGTAAAAATAATTTCATAAATGAGCTAAATTGGGCCATATAAAAATTTTCATCTATTACGTAGGTATTCTGTGAAAACAATCAGTCCTAGACGTTTTTTGTGTACTCAAAAGTTCTTCAGAATATGAAATGCTATGAAACTAGTTATAATAATTTTTACTGTCCGACGAACCGTTCTACAAATATATGCGAGAACCACTTAGAAAATCAAACTTACACAGATGGGTGACCATACGAAATTACATAGACCCAGTTTAGACAGGTCAGTCTCAGTATGCTGTCTCTGCCGCACGAAATCTGTAGGTTGGGTGATGCTTCATTCCTGCCCCCAACCATCATATTACCGAGAAGTTTTCGTGGGGTAGAGGTAGCTTATTGACCCGCCTAAACCGGGTCATAAGGGCATTCATCTAGGGTATCACAAGAATTACTCTTGGACCAATTCTAGCTTTCTTACTTGTTTTATTTAAAATTTGGATAAAAAAAACATCCAAGACAACTTATTTGTTTATTCAAACAAACTTTAATAAATAAATAATAATAATAAATAAAACTGCCACTTGAGAAAGTAATTGTATAATCTTTT
Organism: Dioctria linearis; assembly: GCA_963930735.1. NCBI lineage: Eukaryota > Metazoa > Arthropoda > Insecta > Diptera > Asilidae > Dioctria > Dioctria linearis. The sequence continues at coordinate 6,471,586 of OZ005743.1, read as the reverse complement.
GAAAATAGCTGAACAGTTAGAAAGAAAACAGTATTTTCCTAAAAAAAAATGTCAAAAATATCCGGATTATCGGATAGTTAAGGAAAAATATCCGGATTACCGAATAGTCAAAATGGGTCGGATAATCCGGATAATTTGATATTCGGATATCCGGATTGGAAACCCTTTGAATAGCCGCTAAGCCACAAAGCACCGAGCGAGAAGTTTATACATAAGACAAAAAAAACCGTCCTACGCTACGCACATCACTTTTCGCAAATCTAATGAAACACCTGCGCACTTATTTTTACAAATCCGCCCGATCTGACAATTCACTGCCATTAACTTTCTCGACATTGTTACTTATGCACTGAACAATAACCCTACACGAGGAGCTGCAAAGTCGTCCTCTGCACAGCGAGTTTAAATCAAATATATCTGTAGAGGAACCATCTTAGAGAGAACTTGAATGCACGAAAAGCAGCAAAGTGCTTATGAAACCCACAACTGCTAGTGGAAGCTAGACCTACCACAGCCGGAGATTAGATTAGTTGGGCTTCTCGAAAGTGACCCAATTCCACAAGGCTGTTGACCTAATGAGTAACGCATCACGATTTAGCTTTGGGGAAGGGGGGGGGGGCATAGGTGTCCCAAGTCCGGAAAAATAGGGCTCTAAAGCCGTGCCCTGCACCCATCTGAGCACTTAAGGACTGCTGTTGTATATTTAAAGGTTTTATTTTATTTTATCGGACTTTGTAATGACTTTGTAACTGACATTCTGGAGGGGGACCGGTCCCGTTCGTCCCCCTCTCGGTGCGCCCCTAGACCTAATTCCAATTCATTTTCTCGCTACATCTACTGCTACGGGAAAGCAAGTGTTGCATGCAATATCTACATACCTCTGGCCAGCGTTTTCGTTGTAAATCTATCAAGTTTCCCTCTCGACTTTATTGAGCGCAGAGAAAATTCTAACTGTATGTTTTTAATACTCAAATATTGTAAATTGTGTTACACTTACATTGTTCATATTGAGCTATAGTTGAAATTTGCTCAAATATTTCAAATTGAGCTGTAGTTTAAATATTTCGAATTGAGTGAAAGCTCAAATAGCTCAAATCAGTCCTCAGTTCAAATACGTCAAATAGGTTCGATTCTTGTCAGAATGCTGGACACTGAGTCAGGCAGCTTTTTGAAATTTCTTTATTCTGTAAAGATTTGCGCAGAATCAACTAACTTTTAACTACATAAATTCTTTTAATTAGAATCTAAAGTTCATTTTTTTTTATAAGATCGTTATTTTACTTTATTCGTTCTCGATTAGTTTCAACTGTATAAATATTTGGATCCTATAGCATTCAAACTACCTTCAAAAATCCTTGAATTATAGGAGGACGAAAAATTTATGGATCAATATAAACTCGATCAATACTTGACTGAAGAAATAAAATATAAAATTTTCATCAATCCCTTCAATAAAAAAACTAAAATAAATAAGAGATAAATCGATACAAAAGCTTTATATCCTTGTGATTAAAAATAGAAAAAAAAAGATAGATAAAATCATATCATAGAAATGATGACCGGGGCATTACTTTTATATGTAACATACAAGGGTTATGTCTACAACAGGCTCTGGGAACACCTCACTTTTCATTGGAAAATCACTCTCCCATTTTATCTCCTTTGTGCAGAGTTCATTACCTTGCAGAGATGCATCATACAGACAAGTCTTCTGTCCCACCTATCTAGTCATAACTTTTTTCATAGTCTATATATATTCGTTCCACTCCGATTCCATTACAATCATGGTGTCCTTGTGGCAATTGAAAATGGTGTGAAAATAAAAAAAAATTATTTTTCTTTCAAATCATAGCAATTTCGAACCATTTATGGACTAAGCTAAATCGAAGTGCAAGGATTAAAAAAATTTACAGAAAGCATCGAATACATTAGGTGCTATGCTATTATTTCTATTTCATTCGTTTAGTTGAAATTGATTCCTGACGACAAGTTCAAAACTTCCTGTTTCTACTTAGCTTAGGTTGTAAGATGATGGCGGTTAGTGTTTGAAGCAGTTAATCTCAATTAAATGGCTGATATTGGCCAGTTGGTCGGAATTATTAAAGTGTACTCTTGTCACTTGAGATCTGTGCGGTTAGGGGGGTATTCGTTCTTTGAAGTTGTTTAATATAGCTCAGCTGGACTAGTTAGTTGGTTTATTATAATATCAACCACCGGAAAAATCCACTGAATGGATAGTAGGAGATTTTATGATGGACTTATTGTACAATTTATATGTTAAGCACTGTAAATATTTTTTTTCTCAACTAATTGGCCTTCCTACAGTTTTCTTAATTTAAAGCGAAACTATTTTCAATCAACAACAATAATAGTCGTAAATAAATGAACTAATAAGACTCTATAGAATTACTCAAGCTTTATTTTAATCAAACTTTTATTGCTTGTCGTTAAATTTTTATGATAAAATGCTGGCGCCAGATCTAGAAGTGTTTTGGTAAAATTGAAAAAACAAAAAATTAACTTCGTCAGTAGTAAGAGGTTATAGTGGCTTCAAATCTCATTCATCGGCTTATTAATAAAGTCATTGCGGGAATTCGATATACAAACAGAAAATTGAGTTTTAGACATTTATTAAAATTAGTTCAGTTGTTGAAAGGCTACACTAATACTGGAATGGCTACACTAATACTGAACGTACGAGATGTTGGAGATTTGAATGACAGCCTAATGATGGCATTAATATTCCTCACATAAGTAATCCTTGGAATTTTCTAGCGTTCTATATATATTTGCCCTCCCTCCACTCAAAATTTCGGAATTTTAGTTTAATATTTTCGTTTGAATGCTATTTTTCTCCAATAAAAAAATGGTTATTAACCTGAGTTTTTCAAATTCATGAAACCTGATTACTTAAGCTCAAAAGCCCTTCTTACCATAAATGCAACCCTTTTGCGTTTTTTATAACCAAATCTAACAACAAATTTCAGAAAATGCCTGAGATGAGCGTTTTAACTCATTTTCACTGGACTTGCTTAGGAAAGATAGTAAAAAAAGTACAAAAATGGTTGAATTTTTCTTGTACCGCAAATTTCAAGCTATTTGAAAGGTAAAGAACCCTACAAAGACCAGCTTGGTACTGTCCTCCAGGAATCGTAAGCTTGGGTACTTTGTTCTTTCTTAGCCCTTTCGACACACTCTGCAACTATCTGCCCATATCAAGTACCTCGGAGCCTACCTTGACTCGAAACTGACCTGGGGATTGCATGTAGAGGAAAAAGTTAATGCGCTGAATGCACGAGAACCTTTGGCTGCACGTGCGGCTTAAGACCGAGTATTGTGCACTGGTTATACACCTCAGATGTAAGTCCCATGCTCATATATACTTCTTGTGTACGGGGACTGAGGATGCAAGTAAGGACTGCGATCCGGAAACTGGCGGATCTGCAAAAGCTTGTTTGCCTAGGTATTACAAGCTCTATGCGATCTACAACTGCACTTAAGGTCTTTTTCTTAATCTGCCACCCCTGGATCTTTTCATTCAGGCAGATGCCAAAATGGCTGTGTGTAGATTGAGCTCATGGGGATGTTGGGATGACGGCTGGACTGGTTCTTTCCATAGTTCTTTGGCGTGTGAGCTGGAACGGGAATTTCCTCTGGCACGCATGCTACTTTATGTGATGGTATCAAAGTTTCAGTTTGGGCAGCGCTACTCTGTAAGATTTCCTGAAACGGAACCGTGGGCTGAGTCCTGCCCGGTTCGATCTAAAAATTTTCACCGACTGCTTTCTCACTAATGAGGGAGCCGGGGCTCTTGTGTACTCTCACGAACCTGACATAGGGTTGGAATAATCACTTGGAAGGCACACCACTGTCTTCCAGGCTGAAGTCCTCGCCATAACAATGATAGCGAAGATAGCTCTTGATATGCAGATCAAGGGAAAGGACATTGCTATCCTTTCGGATCGTCGGGCAGGCTTGATGGCTCTGAGTGGTCTTCCGGTAATAACAGAATTACTGGGGGACTGCAGACCGTCCGTGGATAAGTTATCTATCTACAACAAGGTGTCCCTTCAGTGGTTCCTGTTCGCATGCACATCATGGAAAATGAAAGGGCAGGTATGGCTCTGATTTTCCGTTTCTTGGACTGGAACCCACCGCTGCCACCTCAATTATCGTGTCTCTCAACAAAACTTTTTGTTTGCTTGTCCGACCTTTGCCCGGAGAAGAATGGATACGCTTGGATTGACCTGCCGTCTTATCTGCGGATGAGCCGAAAAACTTACCCTACCGATATTTGATGCGCTTCATTAAGAGGACAGAAAGTTTTTGCTGAAAGGGTTTTCTAGCAGGTTAGCACTATAGTTTTAGCCTCCTTGCTTGAGAGATCTCTCATCCCCCTGCTTAATAAAAAAAAGATCTTCTTTAATTAAAAAAAAAACTGTAAGCTTTTTTTAAAAAAAAAAAAAAAAACTGAGGTAAAATTTTTACTTGATTCTACTTTTTAATTTTTAGAAAAAATATTCGACATTCTTAAAGACAAATTTGCTCTGAACTCGAATTTAGTGAAATTTTTTATATTTTTGTTAAATATTGACGTGCTCTGTGTGACAGAAATTTGGGGGCAAAGTGGGCCCCAAGTCAAGTCAAGTGAAAGTGTGTAATTTGATTTTTTTTAGTTGCATGTAATTGGTGTCTCTCGTCAACAAGGACCTCTTTTATCTTTTCCTTGTAGACAACAGGCAGTATTCCAGCAGTTAAAAGTGGATAAAATAAAAATCATAAAATAAGTAAAAACGAGTTTTCAAACAAAACTGAGGCCAAGCCGCATGAAAAAGTAGAAAATAAACTTTTCTTCACACACAGAGGTGGACTCAGATTTTTTGATTGGGACATTTCTCTTGAATATTCTTTCTCTTCATGAATCAAATCACTTATTACCTCTGATCATACTGAAATATATCGGTGATTGTAAGCAAATAAAATCTGAGTCCACCCCTGTGTGTGAAGAAAAGTTTATTTTCTACTTTTCCATGCGGCTTGGCCTCAGTTTTGTTTGAAAACTCGTTTTCTACTTATTTTATTTTCTGCCTTTTTCACGTTAACTAAATTGTTATTACGTGCTGCATGGAGATATTTTAAAACAATTTTATGACGGCTGCAAAGACACTGATTTACTGAATTTTCCCGATTTTCCCGATTTTCCATGTTTTCCACAGACGTTTCCTATTACTATGAATTTTTTTTAAAAATTTACATGAATTTTCCTCGATTTTTCATGCAAGTTTTCATAATTGTTGAAGAGAAAGTATTGATGCCAATAGGAAAAAAAATGATTCCGCATAGCTTATAAAACTTTTTTGTCGGAAAATGTTCCGGAAAAGTCGGAAAATTCCGGAAATTCCAGAAAAATTCGAAAATACTGCATTTTCCTGAAACAGATTTATCACTGATCATATCGATGAACATTTTTCCGATGATTTTCCGGGTTTTCCATGGAGTTTTCCACAAAAGCAACTTTATGCAACTCATTTCGCTCTACAACTTTGTCTTAGGTTGCAAAACGCTCAAACGCTTCCTTGGTCGGAAAACGTCCGGAAAAGCGTTTTACATGAATTTTCCTCGATTTTTCTGCAAGTTTTCACCATTGTCGGAGAGAAAGTAATGATGCCAGTTGATAGGGAACTTGATCCTGCATAATTTAGAAAACTTTTTTACCAGCAAACTTTCCGGAAAAGTCGGAAAATTCCGGAAATTTTTTTCGGAAAACTCGGCATTTTTCCTGAAACGGACTTATCACTAATCAAATTTGTACCAAATTTTCAAATGATTTTTCCCGATTTTCCGGGTTTTCCATGGAAACTTCCGGTTCAAATTTTGATAAATTCAACTGTCACGCGACATGAACCTGTGTACCAAATTTCAGCTCGCTGTAATGACGAAAAGTGTGTCTACGAAAGTGTCGAAAATAGTAAAGAAATATATAGACAAATTCGTGTACGAGTTAAAGGGAATGGCTGGCCTCAAAAAATGGGCCCAACTATTTGGATTAGCGAGAGTAACGTTGCAGCCAGAAAAACGACGTTGCAGCAAGAAAAACGCGCAATGCTGCATAAGTGAAGAAAAAAATTGTTAGACCCATTTACATTTTCTTTACAGCCAAGTTAATATTTGTGCAGCGCTCTCATTTTAAATACAGATTCTCGGAGAAAACAAAAACCAGCCTTATTTAAATATTTCGCGCACTGCAACGTAATGTACATATTTCAGATTATTACAAAAAGCGCATTTCTTGGGTTTTACTTGGCCAAAAGTTTGCCAAAAAGTAAATTTTCACTTTTGACGGTTATGTCACTTTTGCTCTACTACCTACTCGAAGTTTACCCGAACAGCCTACTGCGAATTTTCGTCTTAAGGATCATAGTTTCAAACTTTCTTATTTGATAAAAACTTCATTACTTTGATGTTCAAAAGTGGCAAATCCTGAAAAGTGCTGTCCAGTCTATCCTACCTTCGTTGTTCAATAAAAATGAAAAATTAATCGGTTGCGGTTATACATTTTAAAATTCAATTTTAATTATTTCACTGTAACTAATATATATGATAGACTCACAGGATACCCCAGGTATATACTAAAATGTGTTCTCAGCTGAACCCTAGTTTGAAAATTTAGATTTTATTGGAAATTCAATAAAAAACATTTATTGCGTATGATATCTCTATTCCTGACTACAGGCTCTGTTGTGCTGGTGTTCCTGATGCTGCTTTCGATATTGTAAATATACCTAGAACTACCCCATTAGCGTAAAACAAACTTGCTAATACAGCACTATTTAAAGCTCATTAAACTCTGAATTTAGTGACTCTTTTCATGATTCTAAATCATTTCAGAGATGCGAATTTGTTTTAATGTTTTTGTTTATAATACGGTGGGCGAATGGCAGCTTCAATTTGCAAGTTCAGATTTCTCGCCCTCTAAAATCCGCAGTAAATTTTGTGCGTAATCAGGTTATCAGAATTTTATTGTTTGTGGTTAATTATAGATGTGAACTGTTTGAAATTTGTTTAGTTTATCTCTGAGGTGAAAATTTTAATGAGTATGGGCTTTTTCGAATTGTTCTGAAAGATTTTTAGTTTAACTGCTAGAAGAGCTATGGTAAGTTAGTATTGTTTTTTTATGTATGTATATCCTTATAAGGTAGACGGGTTTTCTCGTGCCAGCATGTTTTTTTGTGTCCTATTAAATAGAGCCACCAGCGTCTTATCCGATTTTTTTGCTTGAGTTTTAACCTTTTATCTGGATCTCATAAATTGGCCGTATTATTCAGACTAACATGGTATGCTCGAAATTTTTCTACATATAAATTATGGCGTCATGTTGGATAGCTTTTCTTGAAAATAAAGGGGAATGCCCATTTTAGGCCCGACACCTCCAGACATGAGAGGTGTCTTAAACGATGCATTATGATAATCTGAATATACTTTATTAATAATGTTTATTACGATTGAGCGGAAAGCTGTTGGGGGGGGGGCAAGGTTCGATCCAGTACATTTTGGTAAATCTTATTCAGGATAGAATTCCTTAGGCCCTGAGAAGAAGTATGAGTACCAACACTCCTATACTCATAGGCTTAAAGAGCCATACTCACTTTTTTAAGTGTTTCCCTCTTTTTTATTCGAACTGAGGTACTAGATTTTTCGCATTTTAGATCGGCTTTAACACTGCAGGCTTATAACCGATTGGAAAACGGTTTCCACTGTTCGCCTCATATTATTACCAGCTACAATTCGTAGTGAAAAAATTTTCTTTGCATACTTTTTGGGTGGATGTTAGAACCCCGGAGAGGGGGAGGGGGGTGGTTGCTGTACGACATTTTGTATATCATATGAAAGGTCTCGCGAGTACTTTTTTCCTGATTCAGAAAACTTTCTGGGGTTTTTGCTGCCGAAAAACCCATTTTCATGCACTTGTGTCACATACACTCCAGTTACTAAATTTCACATCTATTTTTCCACTTCTTTCTTTCATGGCCATTGGTGTTCTGTTGTAAATATTTTTCTCATACCAAGTAATTTTCAAAGATGCACAATCACGAGAAGTAGAAAAGTCGACTTTTTCACACAAGAATGTGGCTTAAGCTACATCCGATCGCCAAAGCTTTCTTCCTTCTTAATTGAAATAAACATTATTAATAAAATATGTTCAGAGTATCAAAATATATGGCTTAAGACATCTCTCATGTCTCACGTCGGGCCTAAAGTTGTATGAAAAATAGGCTTTCCGCTTTTGCTCATTTTGATGTTTGAACAATCCTTTTCTTCCGTTGCTGTTGAGAATCCCTTTTCATCCCGTTTGGATTTCAATTTGTTGGAATGAGAAAAAAATCTTTACACCCGAATCATTTTTCGCTTCCTAAATGTTATGTTTAACAACTAAACTGATATTTACTCTCCCCAAGTACAAAATTAAGTACCTTTTCTTTATCCCTATTTCCTTACTCATATCACTTTACATGACTTTAAAAATATCTTTTCATTCTACATCTCTTTCTTTCCATAATCCTTTTACGCTTGAATCCCGTAATCTTCTCCAATCACATTCACTGCCTCCCCTGCCTTATTAAAAAAAAAAAAAAAAATCATACAACCTAAAAAACGTTTGCATCTTTTGGAACATTTCCTGTGCCCTTTTTTCATACATATTATTGTGCGGTGGGATTAATTTTACTTTCACTGTTGTAACGAAGATTTTCCAAGGATTGTAGGAAAAATCCTTTTTCTAAATTGGCCCTTTGATTCGTTACCATGAAAATCTGATGTTAACACAAAAATGTTGACAAAGAGGGTAGAATAAAATACAAGCAAATTTGAAACGAATTTTTGGTGTTTTTCTTCCTATTTAACAAAGGATTAAAGGGATTTTGCAAAGAGGATAAAAGCTTCTATTCTCGATGTGACCATGTGAATATGTCCAGATGAACATGAAGTTTACAAGGGTGAAATTTATATTTCGCTCTCTCAAATTGTAATTTATGTAAAAAAAAAAAACACCAAAACCAGAATTACTTTGGTTTGAACAACTAATTGGAAGGAAAACAGATTACTTTGTAGATTTTGAGATTTTTGTCTTTTCATGTTGTAATGGTGACATTGCATTTTTTGTAATGAACTTTTCAATTCTTTTATTTATCCATTTACTGATATTTTGTCAAATTGGACACTTAAGTAAAAAGGATGTGTAACAAAATATTCTATAGGCGAATTATACATTAAGCAATAATTTATTTTCCAAAACTACAAGTACCAACGTGACAAAAAAATAAAATGCGGTGAGTACATGAAAACATAACTTTGTGACATTGATAAAATTTGGAAACTATCAGCTGTCAATTTCATGTTATCAAAATACTTGACAAGTGATAGATAAATGGAAAATTACGTGACTGTTGCCAGTTGTCTGTGATAATAACAGTAATGGAAAATTTTAAATTATAAATCCGTTCAAATATTACGAAAATTATGGATGCTCTACAAAGAGAATTTGTCATTATATAAGTCTGCTGAAGCTTTTTTTTGCGTTGAGTATCAAAAGCTTTACGCCCAGAATACTAATATTTCGGTTTGCAAGCAAGACCCAATAAACAGAATTTAATCCATGCAGCGTCATCAAGGGGATGAGATAAGAAAAAACATAGCTGAAAACTTAGAATGGAGTGATTGTGGTAAATTTTCTAGAGGCCAGGGTGGCCAATTGTGCTAACCTGCTGGAAACCCTCACACCAAAACCTTCCTGTCCTCTTAGTGAAGCGCATTATATTTTGGTGGAGTAAATTTTTCAGCTCATCCACAGATAGGAGGGCAGACCCAAGCGTATCCAGCATGCTTCGTATAAAGCCCGGACAAGCACACAGAAAGTACTCGGTTATCTCAAGCTCTCCTTCCAGGCAGGATAGGCACTCACGGCTGTCAACAATTCCCATCCTTGTTAGATTAACGTAAAGAGAGCTGATGATGCCAACCACAATTCCACATTATTTACTTCCGCGCCCCAAGAGAAATTCAGAGTAATTCCAAATAGGCCCATCAAGACAAAGTTTTGTATACCTTCAACCAGTATCAGAGCCGACTAGAAGGTCAGCCCCTTCATTCTCCACGATCAGTATGTGTCCAGGAAGCCATTGAACGGACACCTTGTTGTGGATGCACAGCTTATCCTGTAATTCTCAAGAAATCAAACCTTTGCAGGCCCGCCAGCTTACAGATCGCAGTCCCTACTTGCGTCCTCGGCCACCACATACAAGAGGCATATGTGAGCATAGGTCTTACAAGTGTGGTGTACATCCAGTGCACAAACACTCAACACACAACACACTTCATGCCTCATGTGCAGCCAAAGGTTCTCCTGCATTGAGCAAAGATCCTCATAACCGTATTGACTTTTTCCTCTGCTTGCAATAATCACGTGAGTTTCGAGTAAAGATAGACTCCGAGGTGCTTGACATGGGGATACAGTTCCAGGGAGTGTCCAAAGAGCTTTGGAGGAACAAAGTACCCAAGCTCTTCTAGAGAAGAGCACCAAGCTGGTCTTTGTTGGGTTCACTGTAATCTCATGACGGGTGCACCAGCCCTCAACAAATTTGAGGCCTCGTTGAGGATGTCACATGAGAATCGCACATTTTTCAGGACCGTGATGAGTGAGTCAACCAATATACACTAGAGTACCAAGAAGAACACGCCACCCTGCGCGCAGCCTCTCTCCAACAGCACACTGAGAGAGGTACGGCCACCCAACTGCAGGGTTAAGTATCATCGTCTTAGTATTTGGCCGATCTTTTGCAAGACAGTGCGTTCAATACCATGTCGAAGAGCGGCCTCATAGAGCAACTCGGGGGTGGGCCGATCATATGCTCCCTCGATGTTCAGTAAGGCTTCCAGTTCACGATCCGGACCTCTTCAATGATAGTAGATCTGCCCCTTCGGTAATCATGCATACTTAGCCTTTAGGGCTAATCCTTTAATATATTCATCCACGAGCCTCTCCAAGCATTTTAAAAGGAATAAGGAGGGGCTTATGTTCCAAAACTCTTCCGGTCCATAGGTTATAGTGTTAGTTCATAACATAAACCTCGTTATGTCTTTGGCATGGCGTGACCAATTATGATACAGTTGATATTAATTTTCCGTTCACATTGCACAGTATTTCGAAGTAGCCATATTTGGCCCATATTGTAATTCTGCTACCACCTTAAAATCTGATCATATGCACCCCCATCATCCACTTAAAGATAATACCTAATTTTTCTATTAATAAATTACGGAATCAAATTGAAATCCTGAGAATCATCATGGTCACTGAATAATTAGTTCAATTTCAAGTTATCACTTCTCACTCTGAGTATGACCATGTGAAAATCTTCTATCCAATCAATATTTCCTATTTGGCTTCTCAATTTAACTCCACTTTCTTCCAATCATCACCACTTACATATAATGGAAGAATAGCATTAGAACAACTTTCTTTCATGAACTTACCATAGAGAAATGAAATCTAATTTAGAGCAGACTTACCCAAGCTTTCGTATCAATCTAAAAAAAGTTAACCGGATGCAATCATCAATCATTTCAATGAAGTGAACTGCAGCACTAAGAATCTTATCTTAAAGCTCCCATAGGGAGAGCCAGGGTAGAAGGAGAGATTCATAGAGGTCGATCAAAATGTAATTTTTCACTCTTGCGGATTGAAGTGTAATAGCATCAGGATAGGAGCAATGTTTTATCTTAAAGACTTCATATGAAGAACTAATTTACATTTATAGAGCTTTTTAGAGTGAGTTATGTCCTTTCTTGTGTCTTTTTCTTTTATGAATCTGAAGGAAAATTCTTTTCAAATTGATTTCGAGTTGGTAAGGAGGTTGTGATTCAGTGCGGGATTTTGAGGGAAGTGAATTTTTAAAATGAATTAATCAAAATGTATATGTGGGATTTAAGGAATTAGTTTATGGCACTTGTTGAAATATTTTACAAATCATATACTAATCGAATACTGATGTAGCAGTAGTGGGAAATTGAGGATGTGAATTTAAGAAAAAAATGTTTTTTGTTAAAACTAAATGGCGAAATTTGTTACCATAGTTTATCTTAACATCGGTTTTACTATAAGCAATTAATTTCCTTCTAACAACTCCAGTTTCAATAATGATTGACATTCTGATTGAACGCTCATTGCGAAATCATCCTAAAAGACTTAAGTAGGAAACTAAAAACAACTCAAATTTCGCCTAGGATCAAGTTATGCAGTAAAATAAAAAAATAAAAAATAAATTGATTGAAAACTTCACAAAGTTTGAAACTCTCAAGCAAACCAATCGGGCAGATGTTTTCAAGAACATAAAAAGGTCTGAACTAGTTTGCCTTCCACTTCTTTTTTTTCTCATTCAGAAGCTATCGGATGTTACTGCTGCTTGGTTGAATTCAGAAAGTAAAGGATTTTGTCCATCAGCTTTCCAATTTTCAGTTTAAAGAAATGCAATATTACGATATCCGTCCAACGTCTTCAAAATCTATCAAACATTTTATCAGTTTACAAAAAACAAAACAAACTTTATTTTTTTTTTATTTCCTTCAACAATAGTTCTCTGTTGTTTGTTTTTTTCTTAAGAATCCTTGAAGAAGTTTTTGAAAGTAAAACGAAACTCTTGAAGTTTTTTACATTCACTAAAGTGGCTCTCAGGTTTCTGTTATTTGGCGCTATAAGTTGGTGATGTTTTCATTTATAATTTCCAGTAGATATAGTTAATAATTTATTAAGTAACAAATGGTTTTCTTCGGGAAAGTTATAGGGAGCGTTATATGGGTTGTTATTTACATAATCTTATGTTTTTTAAGGAATTGTTTTAGTTTAGGGTAGCTTTACTTTATTTTTACAATACGTAAATAGTGAATCATATTTAAGGCGATGATAGCTTGACTCATGATATCACAGAATATTAAAACTTGACCTTACTTCCCGGTAACTGCAATATAAAAAAATGGAGCATATATAGCGGTCTATAATATGCTCGAGTTTATTATTAATTTGGGAGTCTGGAGATCGTTTTGTTGGGGCAGCTGTGAAGAAAACTATGGGCCTTTCCTGACGTTTCGGTCCAGCCAAGGAGCTCTTCAGCGGTGTTCCTTATTTTAAGCTTCGTCATAAATAACCTCGTTGCAGGAAGTTTCTATCACATCTTTAGATGTATTCGATCTTTCCGTTTTTCGTTTGTGGGTCCTCATCGTTCTGAATGTAAAAAAAAACATTAGTAGTTACCTGTAACTTGAGGGATTAGCAAACTGACGCAACATGAGTCGTTTAACCCCGCTCTAAGGTGTGTGTCAATAAACCCAAACCAGCCATTTTCTTTTTGAAATACTAACTAAAAAAAATCTATTTCAATGACGGGCAAATCAAGTTAGGAGCACCGTTAACCAATGCATACACTATTAATTAAAACCACTAGACAACTCAACATCATAAGTGTGTAAGCATAAGTCACTTTAAATATCAAACAACATTTTTACTCACGTGTTTGTAATTTCGTTTTTTTTCTTCTATAATTCCGCGAACGATGTGCGCGTGCTTCGACGATTATTGTTACACTCAAGCGGATACTTCGACTGAATGCACAGTCAAATTCATACAGCTTCATTGTCAATGTTTTTTCGGTTAATTGCAATGAGTGTACCTGTACATACCCCTATAGTAAACTAACACTGGTTTACTCTACTTTAAAAACAGAAATACGAATCTTTCAGAAAAACTACTGTTTTTTTAAACTTCTTTGCTCTATCACAATTTCTTAACTCGAACTTTTCACTTTTTGTGGAATAACACAGAAACAAAAACAAGTAGATTGAACTTTAAATTTTTTATTTGTAATTTCATCAGAATAAGCTTATTTAGATTAAAAATAAAATAAGTTAAAAACGAGTTTTCAAACGAAACTGAGGCCAAGCCGCATGAAAAAGTAGAAAATAAACTTTTTTCACACACAGAGCTGTACTCAGATTTTTTGATTGGGACATTTCTCTTGAATATTCTTTCTATTCATGAATCAAATCACTTATTACCTCTGATTGATCATACTGAAATATATCGGTGATTGTCAGCGAATAAAATCTGAGTCCACCTCTGTGTGTGAAGAAAAGTTTATTTTCTACTTTTTCATGCGGCTTGGCCTCAGTTTTGTTTGAAAACTCGTTTTTTACTTATTTTATTTTCTACCTTTTTCACGTTAACTAAATTGTTATTTCGTGCTGCATGGAGATATTTTAAAACAATTTTTAAGTCATGTTTGGTGCCGATCCGAAAACAAATTTTTTCGAGTATCAATCAAATGGTTGAAGTACTGCGACGGTTTTCTGAAATTCAAATTATGTTTTAAACAGCGCTTTTTAGCTGTGTTCCAACTTGATCCCATATAACATGAATTTTCCCGATTTTCCATGTTTTCCACAGACTTTTCCTATTACTATGAATTTTTTTTTTACTTTTACATGAATTTTCCTCGATTTTTCATGCAAGTTTTCATGATTGTTGAAGAGAAAGTATTGATGCCAGTAGGACGGAAAGGAATGATTCCGTATAGCTTATAAAACTTTTTTGTCGGAAAATTTTCGGGAAGAGTCGGAAAATTCTGGAAATTTTCGGAAATATTTCCAGAAAAATTGGAAAATTCTGCATTTTTCCTGAAACAGATTTATCACTAATCATATCGATGAAAATTTGTCAGATGCTTTTCCAGCTTTTCCGGGTTTTCCACGGAGTTTTCCACAAAAGCGAATTTATGCAACTCATTTCGCTTTACAACTTTGTTTTATGTTGCAAAACGCTCAAACGCTTCCTTGGTCTGAAAAACTCCGGAAAAGCGTTTTACAAGAATTTTCCTCGATTATTTCTGTAAGTTTTCACCATTGTCGGAGAGAAAGTAATGATGCCAGTTGATAAGGAACTTGATCCTGCATAATTTAGAAAAAAATTTTACCGGAAAATTTTCCGGATAGTCGGAATTTTTTTTCGGAAAAATCGGAAAACTGCATTTTTCCTGAAATACATCAGTAATCAAATTTGTACCAAATTTTCAAATGATTTTTCCCGATTTTTTGGGTTTTCCATGGAAATTTCCGGTTCAAATAGATATGATAGATTCAATTGTCACACGACATGAACCTGTGTGCCAAATTTCAGCTCGCTTTGATGACGAAAAGTGGGTCTACGAGAGTGTCGAAAATAGTAAAAAAGAAATATATAGACAAATTCGTGTACGAGTTAAATGGAATGGCCTCAATAACAATTCAGTCCAGCAAAAAATATATCAAAATCTAGAAAAACAAATTTAAAGTCGTAAATTAGGAATCAAAATCTAGGAGTTAAAATAGAAATTAATATCTCGAAATCAAAGCTGAAAATCAAAGTCTATAGTTCAAATCTAGAAACCAAAATCGAAAATCAAATCAAATCATATAAACAATTGAGAAATAAGAACCGAAAAATTGAAATCTAGAAATCAAAACTCAAAAATCAAAATTTAGAAATCAAAATTTATAATTCAAAATTTAAAGTTCAATATCTAAAAGTCAAAATGTGATTTCTACAAATCACAAAAATATTTGCATAACAACCAAATTTTGTGCTGAATCTTCTGGGTATGTCCAACTTACTTTCTGTAATTTTTTGATAAACATTTTCAAAATCGCCAGTATATGTAGCAGCTACCTTAAATAGTGACGCGGTCTTTTAACAAATTAATTCTAAGCTAGACTACCATATTTAATTTTGAATAATTTTGAGAACACATTTACATTGTGCACAAAATCACAAATTTCTGTGTACATGCAATTCGAGTTAATCGGATGCAGTCTCCTAGATTCTTGATCCATTAGTTCATGTAACTAAAACAAAAATTAATCGTCATTGGTGCTGCTTGTTTTGTGAAGTGTTAGTACTTTTTAACTATTTCAATTCAGAAAGACTAACAGCAACACAAGAGAGTTTCTCAAACAGGGAATATTTGTCACAATTTATTACAGAAATAATTTACTGACCTGTTTTGAATGTTTACAGATACTAAAGCGTGGAAAACTACTAACTAATTGTGGCTACAATAAATTTTTTTCAGTTGAGTATAAGACTTAAAATCTCTTTTGAGAACCACAACCACTCTCAGAAGTTGAATTGATTGTGTAATGTGACGGAATGACATTGTGAGTTTGTGAAACATTTTGTCAGCCTTAAATTCCATGACCGCAAAGTATACTTTAAGGATATCACTTTTCTTTAGGAGTTTATGGAAATATTGATTGCATTCTGTATAGTGATTTGCAGCAATTTTTCTTCTTTTCCCAAGAGTATATTGACTTTGCACATTAATTTAGGAGAGGATCACCATAGATGGGATAAGAATTTCAGAAATATTAAATTGCTATGCTCCCTCAGCTATGCTTGGAATGATATCTGAGATATTGTTTAAAATTGATTTTTGCAGCAGAAAGTAAGTCTGTAATAAGAGCTTTCTATTATTTGGTTTGGTATTCAACATTTTTGCCGAAACAATGCCGAATCTATTGCGCATATAATCACTCACCGAGCGACAAAAGTTACACTGAACAGCACAGTTTATATGAGTTTTTTTCCCAGGTACGATATATATTTTCCGGACTGATTGGTAGTAGGAGAGGAGAGTGGGAGGGGAGTTTAGACTTTTATTTTATAACTATAATTCCCTCCTCAAATCGAAATCTGCTAATAGAAACGCGTTTGAAAAAATTCTCTCAAATTTCTACCATCCCGAATCACCATCTCCTATTCTGTTTTTAAGTTAGAAATAAAAACTTCGTGCCGTTTTTTTGTTTTTTTTTTAATTCACACTTTAATTTTAGTTACAAAAGAAAACTTGGCGGTTTAATAAATCCACCAAAGCAAGAAGACTTCTCAAGTTGGCGGGTTACAATATTCTTTCGTGGGGCCTACGTGATTACTCTAGTACTATTTTCCAATTCCTCTTATGCTAAGCTTAGGTTGAGCCGATTTAGCGACCTTATCTCTATAGGTTTACTTAGCTTCAGCATTTTTAATTTTAATTTTTATACATGTGCTTTACCTAATTCTGATTTACAGTATATTTAAAATTTAGTTTTAATTGCTTCCGATATCGTCTTTTTAATTCATACTATTTTATTTATTTTTTCCCCGACGGGAATAGAATCTACACAGAATCGGTCAATGATGGAGAACAGAAGAATTTTTTTCTTTTTTTAAAACTTTTATTTTTAACGATTCTAAATCAAATCATAAATACAAGAGGAAAAAACAACCGATTCTAACAAGTGAAGGTTCGATTCCCGTGCGGGAAAAAATATATAAAAATATTTGTGCGCTTTCATCGTTACTGGTTAATGCCAGCTAAAAGCAAACGTGTCTTAGTAGGCTAGTCACAAATAAATGCAAGAGGGAAAATCATCTGTCTCGTTAGCTCAGTGGTAAGAGCAGTCGCTCAAAAAAGGAAAAGGTTCCAGTTTCAAACCCCGGACGAGGCGGCGGTTGTTTTTATGATTTGATTTAGAATCGTTAAAAAAAATCTTCTGTTCTCTATCATACTATTTGTTAAAATTTGGCTGACTTTTAATTTTTAAATATTTGTCAAAGTTTTCATTCAATTTTAATTAATATTAAAATTATTTATTGACGTTTATCTTCCTTTATCTGTCAAAGTTTATTCCTCGATATTTCCGCCACTTGTCAAAATTATTTCAGCGATCGACTTAGGCTGTGTTCAACTTTTGGCTAGAGCCGGCTAGAGTTGGCTATAGCCAGAATGGCTGTAGTTAGGGCTCTTATTTGTGTGGTAAATGTCAAACTTGCGTCATTCCATAAATTGTTTCAATTTCATTGTAAGAATTATGTCGAGTAATAAAAGTAAATTAGTTGCAATAGGAGCTATAATAAAGGAATGGATTGATTCCCTAGAAAATATTGATTGATTGATTTAAGAGGTTTGGGAGCTTTTTCAGGTCTCCCGAACGAAGGCCAAGTCAAGGCCCATTGTTCACCCTCCAGACCCATGAGCGATCGCTCATAGGTCCCAACCGGACGCTCTTATAAATTTCCGTATTGGCTCCCAGCCCTCCTTGCCGGCATCATGTAACTTTTCCAGGAGGTATGAACCAAGAATTCTGTAACGTATTCCTGAGAGTGCCGGGCAGTGACATAGAAAGTGGGTCACTGTTTCGGACTCCTCTCCGCAACCCCTACATATAGGATCATCAAGAAGTCTCATCCTGTGAAGGTGGCCCCTGAGAGAGGAATGCCCAGTAAGCATGGATACCAGAGTTCTCAGGGTTGGCTTGTTGAGTTTTAGGAGCTTATTCCTTTGATTTGAGTGTGGTGTACCCCACAGTTCCTTTGTTGTCCTACCCGTGGGATCTTCTAAAGAAATGCGACTGTGTTGGCGGTCAGCCCAGCTTGATATGATTGAGACAAGGTGTTTTGGTGCAATCCCGACTGTAGAGGCAGGTTCCTCTGAGGCTGCTCCAAGACGAGCAAGTTCGTCTGCCCTTTCATTCCCGATGATGTTGGTGTGCCCCGGCACCCACTGCACTATCACTCTGTTATTCCGAGAAAGGGAATTCAGGGTGGTTTTGGACTCCATTAATAATTTGGAGGTTATAAAGGGTTTAGACAAAGCTTTGACATCTGCTTGGCTGTCCGAGCAGATGGCTATCTCCTTATTCTCAGTGTCTGAGTTAAGGAGGTGTCTTCCCGCTTCAAGGATGGCCTTGACTTCTGCCTGGAAAACCGTGGAGTGGTTTTCAAGGTTCATGGAGAACTCAATTTCATGTTCCTCACAGAAAACTCCCACTCCGGTGCCTTAGAAAATAAGTGAAACCTATATTAATAAATAATTTAATCACATCGCAAATGTTCAACATTACCGTCCTTGTCTGTTAATAATGGTACATTATTTTCGTAAATAATTGCACTTTTGCTATACACACAGTAATAAAATTGAGAATTTTTTTGGTTTCTTGACATTAAAAGCTAAACAATCAAACGTCAAGCTACTTTGGCTTCACCTCCAGAGCACTAACCAATTTGGCTATAGCTGGCTACAGCCAAAAGTTGAACAATAAATTTTGACAATTGAGCTAACATATACAGATATGATTTTTCGTCATTTATAGCTCTTATTTTTGGCTCAAAATTGGCTATAGCCAACAACTGAACGACCTCATTCTGGCTATAGCCAGCTAAAGCCGGCTCTAGCCATAAATTGACCACAGCCTTAGTCATTTTTATTTCTGGCTGTGCGTCAACGTAGTTCGTTTCGAAATTCTTTCAACTATCTCATTTTCATTTTTTGCTTTTGGGGGTTAGAATTATTGAGATGTGTCAAAATGGCTTATTTTCGAAATTATTGGAATCATCTCATTTAATTTTTACTAATGAGATATGTCAAGGTTAATTCGCAAAATTATTGATCGGGTGAATAGCATTTATTCTCTACTTGAGATATGATGTCAAAGTAGTTCATATGTGATTATTGTGATTATCTGTCTAAGTACAAGGCCAGTAAAATACTTCTGCTTCGTGCTGCTACGTGCAAAATAACTCCGGATGATGACGAAATATTGGCACCAACGGAAACAAGTATTCCTTAACACACGTAGCACCAAAATTCGATGAGATGGTTTCTTCTTCCAAAAAGTTTAAAGAAGACACACCACTTTTCGAAAATTTCAACACCACTTAAATTGAAATTCGCTCTTAGAAACTTTCAAAATGCAGCAACCATTTCAATATTTAAATTTAAGCGTAAATCTCCCCAGGGCTGGTTGTCTAATTTTATAAGAAAGTAAAGTTCTAGCTAGATGTAATTGAATCCCCGAAAGCTTTAGGCGAAAACTTTCAGTTTGAGTTCTTTTCATGTAAACACTAACACACATTTGCAATACTTTGAGAAATTGCTGCGCTTTGATAATTTCACCGAGGAGAATTTGAATTTCAAAGTAAAACCGCAAACATAATAGGACCAAATAGAATTTGGTGGCTTTAGTATTTATATGTTGCACTGTTACTAAGTTGATAGTTGTTTATCTCCAAATAACTTTGGTACAATATAATTTCGTTATCGTACGGAAATTCACAGCTTTAGAGGAATGGAGACATGTCATTATCCTGTGATAGCACTATATTTGGAAAATGTTCTTCCTTTAATTCAAACTGGCTTTGATGTGCATTTACTGTAATATTCTTCGTAATTGAATAGGAGGTGCTTGTAGCAAAGCTCTAGTTTGTAAAAGATTTTGGTGTGCCGAGGTAATTTTGATCGTTTGTAAAGCTTAGAATGGTCTATTCTACCTAGAACTATACACTATCACATTTCATAGATGAGGCAATCAGTAACGCCAGTGGACTAGAAAATTACTCATTTTGAGAACCACCACCTAACTAACTATACTTGCAAATGGAAGAGTATACTATAATGAGTATTTTCGTTGAAAGCATCAGATTAATGCTTTGAGAATATGCATGAATGCATATATTTCGAAAGGCTATTAGTAAAGTAGATTAGATTAGGTACACGCGTGAAGGGATTTTTAGAGGTATTAGCCTTACATTTATGTGTATTATGAAATATCTATTTTGAATCCCCATTTTCAAATTACTTCTAGACTTTTAAGTTTATGTTAAGACTTTTTTTTGTTTGGAAATCTAATTTGATGGATTGTGGATTGATGAAGTTGCAGAGCATCATTCTGGTAGAAGCGACAAGATTAGAATTTCAAATTTTTATATAAATAGTATCGTAATAATTTTTATTTCAAATTTTTTTTAGAATGAACATTTTTCTGCGCTTTCGACAGAGAGGGAGCAAAGAATATCTTTTTAATTATATTTTTTAAGTGCCATAAAAGAGGCTGCTAGCGAAACAAAATGTTTTTAAAAAAAGTAACTTATAGAAACTTGACGTAAATTTGCAAATATGGCAAGGAGTATAAGGTCTTTCATTTAATACATATAGAAATAAATTTTTGATGAGCTATATTCCGCTTTCAAGAGGAATGGACTTGTGTACATATATCAAGTTAAAATTTTATAGGTCTTGGGCTAGTTCGCATGTTCAATGGCCAAAAAATAATTATGACTCATTTGTTAATCAATATGCTTCCTCTCTAACAGATGAGGTCGCTTTTAAATATTTTCGATACACAGAATTTAAGAGTAAGTCCAAAGCTGTTCTTTACAATTGTACACTTTTAGATATTCACTGAAAGCGGAATGCCCATTTTAGGCTAGACAACTCCAGACATAAGAGATATCTTAAACGATACATTATGACACTCTGAATATATTTTATTAGCAATGTTTATTTCAATTAAGCGGGGGAAGGCTTGGGAGTTAAAGTTTGATCTAATACATTTTGGAAAATCTAGTACAGAATCGAGTTCCTTTGGTCTTGAGAAGAAGTTTGAGTACCCATACTCCTATACTCCGAGGCTTAAATAGCTATTTATAGCCATCCACATACTCACTTGTTTAGTATTTCCCTATTTTTATTCGAAGTGAAATATGTACCTACTAGATATTTCGCACTTTGGATCGACTCTAACTCGGTAGGGTTATGTCCGATCGGAAAATGGGTTTCAATGTTCGCCTCAGATCATTACCAGCTACAATTCGTAGAAGAAAATTTTTCCGGGCATACTTTTAGGCTGGTTCCAATACGGCATGTTTTATATCAAATTAAAGGTTCCGTCGAGCACTATCGGGTAGTGTACATTTTTCCCAATACAGTTCTTTCTTCCATGGCCAGTATTGCTCTGTTATGAACATTTTTCTCATAGGTAGTAATTTTCCACGAAACTCACTCCAGCTACATCCTATCGCCAAAGTTTTCTCCGTTTAATTGATATAAACATTGTTAATAAAATATTTTCAGAGTATCATAGTGCTTCGTTTAACATATCTCTCATGACTGGAGGTGTTGGGCCTAAAGTTGCATAAAAAGTAGGCAATCCTCATTTCATTAGATTTATAGATAAAAAAAGAAATGTACAAAAAATGGTTGTGTTTTTGATACAAAACTGATCATAATTCCAAATTATTTTTTTTCTTCTTTGTTTTGTTGAGAGGCGTACGCATTCAAAAAGAAAAGTTCCTAAGAATTTAATTAAATCATCATCACAGATACCTACCGACCTCGACGTGATTAATCTTAAATTTCTCTCTCTCCTATTTCTCATATATGTAAAATATGTTTCATTGCCTAAATTTTTCTTCATTCTTTTAAACACTCTAAGGGGTAACCTATTCCGAAAACTCCGTCGTCAGAGTTTCATCCTACATCTATCCTTCCTTTACTATCTAAAATTAAGATGTTATCTGCACAAATCTCAAATTACGTTGTGACCAATGGATTGTTACATGATCACCAATCTGAATTTAGAGTCAATCATAGCTTTATGATTGCCTTATTAAAAATAACTACTGACACTAAAATCGCATTAGATAATGATAAATTTACTGCACTTGTATTCCTCGACATTTCTAAGATTTTCAGTTCCGTTGATCATGGAATTCTTTGAAAAAACCTGTCATAGAATTTAATTTCGACTCTCATGCTGCTCGTTTGATCTTCAGCTACCTGAGTGGTCGATCTGAGGCAGCCTTTCCCAATGGCAGGCCCTATTTTGTTTTTGACAATAAAATCTGGAGTACCACAAGGCTCCATATTAGGACCACTTTGTTTTTGTAATGTTTGTGAATGTTATATTTGATGGTGTTAATTATTGTCAATTAAATCTTTACGCAGATGATTCTCAGCTGTTCGTTTCCAGACTCCTGCTAAATTCTGTTAAAACAAAGTGCTAAATCCTGTTAAAACGAACTGCATAGTGATTTACAAAGCGTTGCTCGACATTTGCTGTTTCCTCTCTGTAACACCTAATGGTGCAGATATCTGCCTTGTGAATTCCGCTCGAAACATTATAGTTATATTCAATAGAACGTTATCGTGAAGTGATCATGTTGACAGTTTATTACGAAAATTATATGGTGGCCTTTGTGCATTACGGACATCTAGTGCATGTAAACCATTCTCCTTGCCTGTTAAATGCTTATTCCACTAATTACATGCGGATGTGAAGTTTTTAGCGAACTCGTCATATAAGCTTAATGTGGCATCGAATTCAGTTGTGAGATATGTCTACAATCATCGCAGATATAATCATATCTCACAGCTTGCTTCGTCCATCTTTCGTTGCAGCATTGTGCTATATTGGAAATCTAGTTGTAGTTTGTTCTTGGCTAAAGTTATTAAATAGGTTTCTAATAGAATAATTGCATTTATTAGACTACAATTTACTTCACTAACAGCCAAGAGCCAATTCATGCGCATAAGGCTTGTTATGACTCTAAAATACTGCCCCATTTGTACTTTGGGAGCACAATCACTCCTAAAGGTGGATTCTTTCTGTCAACGAAAATTTTTTATTGACTTTTAATATGACGATTCGTTTCATACCTATGTACCTACATACTTAGCTTGACTAGGTTTTCTCAAATCTTGCTCTATGTAGATCCTTTCCTGGGATGATCTTTTTATATAATCCTTTTTTTTATACTAGAGATCCTGGCTTATCTTCAGTAATTCAATTTCTGAGCACAACTCGTTATATTCTGGAACAAGTTTGATAATTATTTTTAAATTTTTTGTTTCATTAATTTTTCCTTCTTTTCATTTTTCTATTTAGCACACTTTAATCGGCCAAAAATTACTTCACCCTCCACTCTGATACTTAAAAATAATTAACACCTAGAGATAAGTGAAAATTTATTCTAATACCCTCTGGAAGCCACAAAACGTGTTCTTCTGAATAGCTAATATCTATTACCTCCCTCCCCTTCCCCCGTTCTCTACCAATTGCAAAGGACAAAACTTTACCTAAAGCCCGAAAAGTTCACATCATTTACTATGAATGAATGAATGAATGAATATTTTCGAATTACGAAAACTTTCTTCGAACTTAAAGTAGAATTTCAATTAAGTAAACTTGATAGCGTCAAAGTAAATAGCAATTGACTTACTTTTATCCATTTTCCTTACCCTCCCCTCTGATAAGGAAACTTTCATGGTAGATAGGTACTTTGGCTTTCTATATTAAGAGATACGACTTAAATAATGCTGAAGAAGGAAAACAATTTAACAAAGTTAACTAACTTCTCTTGAAGTAGTAGGGTTATAATGGGCGGTGAATAACTATCTAAATTTTGGTGTCAGGCATAATTTATTATGGATGTGGGTACTGTGGCTTACTGATATCTACATATTATCTGTATGTATGTATATAGCTGAAAAGTTTGCATGAAACAGCTTTTCATTCGTAAATATTCTCTGACCACATACTAAGTAAAAGTTTTTCTGCACCAGCTACTTGTTGTTGTTTCATACGCGCATATGTGGGCAGTCAAATTAAAAGTTAAAAATTTCATGGATGAATTATGGGAAAATTTTTGTTTCACATAACTAAATTAGTCTTGGTCATTCAGAGTTGTTATGCAAAAATAGATTTGGTAACTCTTTATTTAAAAGGAAGTAGCAAAGAAATTAGGGAGAAAGACAAGAAGGCAAGATGAAAAGAAGAGAGGTGAGTAAAGTAAAGAATTTATCTTCTCAATATTATAGAAAAATGATTTTTTTTTTAACTATCAAAGCCTGTGTACTGAATTGCAATAGAAATATTATTCCAAATGCAAAAAGTGTGGATAGGTAAGGTATCTGCCATTTTGAATATTCATTCGAGCTCAAATAATAGTCATTTAAAATCATTAAAAAATCGAAGTTATCCAGTGTCCATTTCTATACAGCACACTCATCTATAAATGCTATCATTAGAAGTTTCTTGAACATCATTTAGGTATGTGCATATAGGGTGTACAGCAATTTGTATACCATATTTAAAAAATTGTAACACAAATAATTATGTTGTGAAAGAGGAAAATGATGGATCGTTTGAGTAGTAGTAGGGGATTTTGTGTTTTTTTGGGTACTTTTCTATGTTATACTGTAATTTTTTTTTTTACATGCACCCTGTAAAAATAACTGAGATATCAAATGATAATAAACATAGGCAATCGTTGAATGATTAATTGCCACAAGAATAAATTTTAAAAGATGGTCTCTTTTGTAAAAGATATTCTGCTAACAGCTCGATCGAAAAAGAATTCTTTTAGTTGAATAAACTGTCGTATGCGGTTTGACGACTCGAATATTTTGCCCATCAATCGCTCCAATGCATTGTAGGAAATGACATATGATACCCGCAGCGTTCATATATTTGGAGCAAGAATGCATTTTTATTTTTTATGATATTCCAAATTGTTTGACAAGTTTCTCATATAATGCTGTACACTGTTGATCATCCCAAACTATGTATGTGTAGTATATATCGTTTCGTAAAATCTAAGAAAATTGATTTCTCATTCAAGAGATCGCTGTTTGTGTATCAAAATTTATTATTTCTGTTCCATTTGGTGTCAATTAAGTGTTTTTGAAGAACGCCAGGAAAAATTAGAAGAGTCATTCCTCTTTGCATTCACTTCAGGTTAATGGGCCGACTCATTCTTTTTGGCTCCACTTCTGGAACAACACGTGGGCTCTATAGAAATGCTACCTATAGAAGTATCGAAAAATATCTGTAAACATTTGCTATTCAAGAAAAAGACAAAATTATAGCAGTTTAGGAGCCAAGTTAAAATACTATATATGTATTTGCCACCTTTAATAATGCAGAAAAAAATATTTGGCATTTTTTCGAGCTTCATTTCGAATGTTAAGACCTAGTCCAAAACTTTTATATAAAAATATATTTCTGTCTGAATTTGCCAGAGTTTTTATTTATTTTTAAAAAAACTGAATATCAGGAGTACAATCACCAGTACCATCAAAATCTTCCACTCTCCGTTTACATATCGTCACCCCAGTATTTATTTGCCCTATTCCTATAGATTCAGATCCTAGATCCTAGATTTATGACATCTTGTATCATTTTTGATTGCGCCCTATCGAATGATCGATACTGCTCTATCTCAAATATTTCCTGAGATATCGAAAGTCTGATTTGTTCTATGCACCAATAAGTAAATAATAATAAGTAAATTACGTTTTGTTAGAACAATAGTATAAAAAGATTTACTTTTTTGTTAAGTCACGACTTATTTGTTCTATATCCCAAGAATAATGTAGTTTGTTCTGTATCTTATAACTTAACACTTTGTGCTTAAATGTAGATGAAATCTAAAGGGTGTACTAAGTTTGTCATTCCGTTTGTAACACCTCGAAATAATGGTCGTAGAGCAGATTGGATTGGACACCCACGCATAATATTATTAGTTATTTTGATTTTTGCATGTCCGTCCGTCTGTCCATCCGCCTGTGTACATGATAACTCGAGAACGCGTATACTTAGATAGCTGAAATTTTGCACACAGACTTTAAAAATAAAATAAAATTAATTTCTAAAATGAGACAAATCTGGCAACTCCTTCGTGGGGTTGCCATACAAAAATTTCGTTTTCCACTATATATTTGGACACTGCCTGAGAACGCGTCGGCGTAGAGAGCTGAAATTTGGTACATGGTGTCCTCATTGTTTTCATTGCAAATAAAATTTCAAAAATGGACTAAATCGGGCAAGCCATTCTTGGTGTTGCCATATAAAAATTTAGTTTTTATACGGATAGTGTCCTAAACATTTGTGTTGTACTAAAAACTTGTTCAGAATATGAAATCCTATAAAATTGGTTATAATCATTTTTTCTGTCCGACGAACAGTTCTAGAAATATATGCGAAAAACTACTGCAAAAATCAATATTGCTGATAAGAAATTTGATACGTACATTCATCTAGGGTATCATAAGAATTGGACTTAGACCAATATTAGCTTTTTTACTTGATTTCAAATATCGCCGGTAGATGGCGTACAGTGGGAATGCAAAATTTGAATAGATTTAATGTTTTTTAAATAGGTAAATAACATCGGATCTTCCTGAAATTTTGTACAGATAATCTCTTAGTAAAAGAGCATCCAATAAAAACGAAAAAATGCATTAATCGATAAGTTGTAGAAAAACATTTCGAAATGAGTTTTTCAGACAGAATTGTGGCCTTCGAAAATTAAATTTTGAAACTTAATCAGAACGGGAGGTAAAGTCTGTTAAAAAAAAGCAGAAAAAAAATTACAAAAAACTAGCAAAAGGGATTTTGCTAAATAGATAATATTTACCCCCACCTCCGTCAGAGTAAGAAAGATAACAGATTATAGATAATTGTAACGAAAAGAAAGTGGCTTAAATGTTGCAAATATTCTCGCAAGATGGTAGTTATCAAAGTTTTCCGAAAAGTATTAAGTTTAACCCCGTTCACGTACGTTATGCATTCTTTTGGTTTTGCTTGGCCATCTGGAGTTCTCACTGGCTTTGTATTTTTTCTGGTAATAAATATTCTTATTTTTCAAAATTTTGATGCTATTTCCATTGACTGATAAAATAAGTAATTACGAAACTCCTAAGATGTTGCTTAAATACTAAATAAGACTACCACTACCTTGAGAGAATTATAACCAAAGCAATTGTGGGTCCAGTCATAAAAGACCCTACTTACCTACCTGCGATTATTGCTTGTATGCAATTTTATGATCTGGCTTGAATCTGCCAATAATCCTCCAGTGCTAAAACTGATACAGATTTTGGCATGCGTTGCTTTCCCCAGCGATAGAGGGTAGTTAGGGCATTAATCAGAAGCAATAAATTTGGGTTACATGGAAGAAAGTTTTTGAAATAAATAACGGTATTTATGAAACTTGTGTGTAAAAAAATCAAAATTTTGGAAATATTTGAGAATAATTTAAAGATGCTTAATTAACAAATACAGAGGAATACATTTTCGACAACTGGCCACAACTCCTAAAGGAAGGTTTCTAGGGTGGGGTATGTGGAACAATTTTTTGATCAGCTTACCTCAATCAATCGCGTGGTATACCGGAAGGTATCTTGATCTGAATCACCCTGTATATGCACTAAAAGAAAATGTTTATTTTTGAATATAATTTATGTAAAACGAATCGAATACATAAGCACCTACCTACTGTTTTTTTTTGTTATATTAAAAAATTTTGTATTTCTTGACTACCAAAAACTTTCACTTTGTTGCCACAACTACATATAAGCCATTCACACTGGTGAGAGCTTAAAAACTATCAGCGCTTAAATGGTCTATGGTACATTCAGACATTTTGTTCTATATCCAAAATATTTTGCACATTTTGTATTAAGTGACTTCTATATACAGTCTAAGTCTAAGACTAACTTATTTTTCTTAAAGATATACAGCATTTCATTTCAGGTAGAGATACTTTCTAGTAACATTCCTTAATGAAGTGTAAGATAAAATGAAGTAACTTTCTTTCCGAGGTAGACTTTTTTACTAATGAACTTGTTGATCTATAGCACATACATATGTATAAGTAATAACGTGACGATATGTTCCTCTAAATACAGAAATGTGCAGGATCTATAAAAAAAATTCGTTGTAATTCCATATTTTCACTTAACTTAATTAGACATTTATTTTCGTCATCGTCTGACGTATACACGTCTCCCATGTTACAATAATTCAAGCTGTAAATTTTTATAAAAAACATATTTTGAAACATTTCCTTTTCCCAGTTTTATTAAATTCATTGAAATCTTCTGAAGCACGAGAATATGAATACAAAAGCTTATTGCATGATCACTGACAATTACCATAAAACAAATTATTTATTTACTTTTAAATTATTATTATAAACTGCATCTAACCTGAAGCAAATTCTTCTGTACAAGGTAAATCCATTAATGTCTGAGAGGAGGTAATCTTCTGCAAAAAGCTCATTAACATCTCATCAAGAGCACGCTACTACTTACCTGCCTTACTATTTGCACCGTCATTCTAAGCTCTACCGTTATATTTTAAGCTTAATATGAGTATGCAAATCATTCAATGAATGTGCTACCATAAATACCTGTATATACCTGTATATAACTAAGTATAACCTGGAGGCATTATGTCTTACGTTTTAATTTGATGTTTTTTTCTTTTTTTTTTGTATTTATTTTCTGTCATGAAGAACCCACGAGTGTAGATACGGTAACTATCATCTGCCTGACTAGTATCTGCCTGCTATATAGATTGAGGTGTCCGGTATTATATTACAGGTGAGTACCTACCATCATTATCATAGCATTGATGCATCTTAAACAATCGCCAGGTAAGGTGCATTTTATATTGAAGTTTTCCTAGGAACATATTATTCAAGGTGCATATAGACATGTCAAAGTACAATTATGCCTTTGGGTACTTGGGTGTTCATCAATTTTATTGCCATAATCCCTGTAACTATAAGATTCGTGGGAATTATGGTCATTATAGAGTAGGCTCGAGTAATGTTGATGGGCTCATTTCTCATTTTTTTATAATGAAATTAATAGGAAATTGAATGGATTATGTAAATAATGAAACAGTTACTATTTAAAGCAGTTCTTGGTATATAGTAAATATAGTATATAGTAAAAAAAATGTGCGGATGACAGTCAAGCGATTTAAAGGAACAGTTTTTTTTTTAATTGAACTAAACTTAACATATTGTTTTTACTTGTTTTAATGTCGCAGGATTTTTTTTTGAAAATTTTAAAAGGAGTTGAACATTGAAATTCAGTTTCGAAAACAACAGGGACAGTAGCACTTGTGAATTTTTGATTTTTATTTTAAAAATGATATGGAGAAAATGGCAAAGAAATAGAATTGCGGGCCTCTGATAATTTGTATATGGCCCTCTGTTAGATGATATTATTATAATATAATATTCTTCTTAAATTGTGTAAGATAAAAGTTACAGGGTGATAGAAAAACAAAATTTTATAAAACACAGATCGCGGCTACCACATAAATAAAACATATTCTTAACCCATCTGTCCTATTATCTTCAGCATACTTGACCATATTTAATAGCAACTGCTGACCATTTTTTTTACCTGAATATGTATTTTATGAAATGGAAATAAGTAAAATCGAAAAAATAAAATAAGTAAAAAACGAGTTTTCAAACAAAACTAGGACCAAGCCGCAGGAAAAAGTAGAAAATAAACTTTTCTTCACACACAGCGGTGGACTCAGATTTTTTGATTGGGACATTTCTCTTGAATATTCTTTCTCTTCATGAATCAAATCCCTTATTACCTCTGATTGATCATACTGAAATATATCGGTGATTGTCAGCGAATAAAATCTGAGTCCACCTCTGTGTGTGAAGAAAAGTTTATTTTCTACTTTTTCATGCGGCTTAGCCTCAGTTTTGTTTGAAAACTCGCTTTTTACTTATTTTATTTTCTGCCTTTTTCACGTTAACTAAATTGTTATTACGTCCTGCATGGAGATATTTTAAAACAATTTTATGACGGCTGAAAAGACACTGATTTACTGAATTTTCTCGATTTTCCATGTTTTCCTATTACCATGAATTTTTTTTAAAAATTTACATGAATTTTCCTCGATATTTCATGCAAGTTTTCAAGATTGTTGAAGAGAAAGTATTGATGCCAGTAGGACGGGAAAAGAAATGATTCCGCATAGCTTATAAAACTTTTTTGTCGGAAAATTTTCCGGAAAAGTCGGAAAATTCCGGTAATAAATATAATAAGATTAATAGAATTATTAGATTCTTGCGAAATTTCGAAAATCGGAGAAATCGTTAATTTATCATTCAACAAATCATGACCACTGTAATCTTCTGTCAAAAACTTTTCTGTTCCACCATTTTCTTTTCCGAAAATTTTGTTAAAACGTTGAAGCAAGTACGACGATGAAAGATGCTGCAATGTACGTTACTTCACTCGGAGAATACACGATTAAAACAAGAGATTTGGAAAACATTTTTCACACAAACGTCCTATTAGATGTATGACAAATATTTCACAAACATTTGACAAACATTTCTCAACTGCTTATAAATTGTTTGTCAAATATTTGAATAAAGTTCTTTTCCAATGTTTGTTATGTGTATATGAACCTTAAAAGTTGGATTAGCATCTTAAGCTTATATTTTAGTTGCCTTTTAAAAGCTTCACATTCTTAAAAAGGACACTTTATTTGTCCTTCATGACCTAAATATTCATATCAGCCTTCAAGGGATTAAAGACGTCAATTATTGCAATTTCAATAACTACAAAAGAGTAATATTTCAGCGTTTAACTTTTATATTTATTTTTTCTCCTTCAAGTCTTGAACAAATAAAAAAAAACGGATAGCATAAATAAGTTTTATTCTATTCATTTTGGGCACGATGATTTAACAAAAATTTTGAAAGTAATACCCAAAAGTATACATGAAAAACTGTCAATAACTGTCAGTCAAGAAAACCACCTGAAATTACAAAGAAACGTGTGTTCAAAAATTCCCCCGCATTTTAATACCGCACTCAAAATAACCACAGAAATTCACAACCACCAAGGGAATACCTCAGATGGAGAAAAGAATATTTTCTTTGAATTATTATACATTTCCCTGTCAGTATACGTCACGTCAAGTACATACATCATATTCTTCGCAGTCTATTAAACTTCATATATTTTATGCAATCATCTCTACATGCATACACACATAATATACATTTATACATATACATTTAAGATACATCAGAGCAATGCTACCACCGTGTATGCCGCGGGTATAACTGACATAAAATCTTGAAGATGAGTAAAGTTTAAGACAATTTCTCTGTGACATGTTACAAAGAGGAAAATTTGTTTTTTTTTTTAGTACATTTCCTTTCACATGGAAATTTTCATGGTTCCTTTTCCAGGAATTGTGTAATACATAAAAGCAATGAAACTCCTTCAGTTTCACAGAAAACTGTGTTTCTTTTTGATAAACTGGATACGATGAAAGTTAAAAATTGCCAAAAGTCACATTGTTGACACCATCTGCTTCAGTTCATACCTCCACGCAAGTATCAGTTTAAAGCTTATTAAATTTGATGGAGTTATTCTGCATGTGAAATTCTTCTATTAAATGAAATCTGAAGATGTTTTAGATGGTTAGGATTTTTTTATTTTATTTTTTTTTGTTTTATTAACGGATCATGTGTGATTTGGTGCCTTAATTGGTATAAATTGGGTAGTGAAATTAGGATGGATAAAAGCAGTAACTAGTAAAAGGAAGAAATTTGCTCTGACACTTTTGTTTGATGTGCTTATAGCCCAGTCGGGTTAGTAAAAAATACTTTACCTTTCCAAAATTCCCGTCAGCTGTTTTATTGCTTTAACTTTGGGGGGTGGGGGTAACTGGTAGTCTAAATTCAAAATGGCGACCAAATTTTGCCGGTGCGCTAGCCACCATCTTCAATTTAAGCGGGAATTGGTTTTGCTCAATATCTCGGCAATTTTCAACTTTTCAACAAATATTTGAAGGACTTAAGTTCTTGTAAATATGATTCTCTATAACTTTAGCCCTTACAACTTTTATCGGGCGATGGATATATTTCGAATGAAGCAGAAAAAAAGTGGTAAGGTAAAATTATCGAATTATTTTGTTTATTATTAATTTTAGGACATAAATGTATTAGAACAAAGTTGTATAGAATTACATTTCTTACAATTTTGGTCTCCACGACTTTTTTCCTTCGGCCAATATTTAAGGTCCTACGCTTGCGATAAAAGCATAGAGCAACATAAAAATTGTATTTTGCGAAATCCTTTCCGTAGCACCACAGGAGAAGAGTTCCAGGCGCGTTTTTTTTAACGTGGTATACCCAGTAGGCCTAATCCACATTTTATCGCTTGCAAGCTGATTGTGGTTTCTGTCGTCTTCTTCCGTTAAGAGTCCAGGCGATGTTTTTGTTTTCCTTTTTTTTTCCTTATAAGCTCCATAGATGTCTAGACCTTTTCTTTCAAGATATCGTCACGTCACTCCGTGGCAGTCAGGATTTCGAGCTGGGCACAGCTGT
The DNA here is from genome assembly GCA_963930735.1 of Dioctria linearis. Lineage (NCBI taxonomy): Eukaryota > Metazoa > Arthropoda > Insecta > Diptera > Asilidae > Dioctria > Dioctria linearis. Next base: position 6,438,516 of record OZ005743.1, on the reverse strand, counting down.
GATGCTGCCTTATTAAAGGTAACGTCCGACATTCGTAGAGCTCTTGATAAGAATCACCTGACTGTCCTGGCACTCCTTGATTTTTCAAAAGCCTTCGACAGTGTCAACCATTCCAAACTCCTTACCGTCTTATTAAACAAATTTGGATTTTCTTCATTTGCGGCATTAATCGGTAGCTTTCTTATTGGACGATCTCAGCAAGTCAAAGTTCATGATTTACTTTCGAGAAGCTTGCCTCTCACGTGTGGGGTACCTCAGGGTTCAACCTTAGGCCCTTTATTGTTCAGTATGTACATAAATGATCTGCCCAACGTAATAAGAGACTCGAAAATACACTTGTATGCGGATGACGTCCAGATATACCTCGATAGGCCGGTTGGCCTGATAGAGGATTGTGTCGAGAGAATTAACACAGATCTGAAAAGAATTTCTGAGTGGTCCAAGAGGTACGACTTACTTTTAAATCCTAATAAATCAAATTACATGATTTTTGAGAGGCTGGATGTATCACAATTTCCAACTGTAACTCGGAATGGCACAGCTTTACCTTACGTTACATCTGTTCGAAATCTGGGAATTATCCTTAATTCTTCTATGAATTGCTGCGACCACATTAAAAATATATTGGGTAAAATTTATGGCATACTTCGAAGGTTGTGGTTGTCTGCAAAGATTCTGTGTCCTGCTCTTCGCTCTAGGCTGGTGAAAACACTTCTCTTGCCCTATTTCACAAGTGGATGCATTGTTTTCTCTCACTTGGATTCGATATGTACGAGAAAGCTCGATGTCGCTTTCAATGACTGCATTCGTTTTATTCATGGATTGAGAAGATACGATCACATTTCCCTGTTTCGTAACTCTCTATTGGGTATGTCATTAGATGTTTATCTAACATTGATAAATTTGATTTTTCTTCATAAGGTCATCTACACCAGGCGTCTTCGATATCTATTTTCCGACCTCAGCTTTTTAAACTCTGATAGGCACCTAATGCTGCGTGTTTCCCGCTATCAACATAGAATTTCAGAACGCTCTCACCTTGTTCATGTTGCTCGCCTTTGGAACAGTCTACCGGCGGCATTGCATCTTACTAGCTCGGCCAGTTCATTTAGGGTACTGCTAACTCGTCATCTCGCTTCAGATAAGAGTCATGCGGGTTGACATTGCCCTCACACTCCGAAATAACTATGCGCTTTTATTCTTGTTTTTATTATTATTTCCAGGTAATTTTTATTTCTATTTTCAGTTTTCTTTTCCATTACCTATGGGTTCCTGTTTTGTATGCTTTCTCATTCCCTGCACTGCTATTACTTGTTTTTGTTCCCTTGCTTACATTTCAATTGCTTATGATTTTTTAGTTTGTCATTTATAGCTTTAATCTCTTCTTTAATCTTTTCTTTTTTCTTTATTGTTAGTTTAATATTAATTTAGCATTTTCCTTAAACATACCAACTAAGTTTGTATCATCAAAGATTTCAACATCTGAGATATTTTATCCCAACAAACAATTTGAATTTGAATTTGAATATCGTCGTCGGAACTGCTTGATTCTTTGTTTTTTTTGCGATGGTCCTGCAAAATGAACATCATCGGTTTCCTCTTCGCAGATCTCCTGACATTCAATAGTGGTGTTCGATGTTGATCAGTGGCAGTATTCTCAATGATACTATCAACTTCGTCATCATCAAATAGCTCCTAAAGTTCGGCAACATGGTATGTCTCACCACTGCAGCTTTGGCATATAATTGAACAGTTTAGTCCTGCTTTAGCATTTGCAAGAAATCGTTTTGGGCAACGATTTCAGTGCGGATTCTTCCGTGGTGGTTATGGGTTCCAACTCGCGCTGATCTTTTTTCCAACCCCATTCTGTGGCACCCATATCGTACTGCAGGCACATTTACACCTGTAAATACGTTCGGTTAATATGCTATGCCGCCGCTGTTGAGGTGGATTGAAGAGAAGTTAGGTTAAATTTATTTTTATTGACTGATTTGGCGAAGTACTAGAATCGCAGAATGTCGAGCGATCTGACGTCTTGGTCGCCTCCAAACAAGGTAATTAAATGACGTTCTCCAGCTGTTGCTAACACATGTTTGTTGATGCTGTGTTCTTGGAATAAATTCAGGCCTGTTCCCAAAACTAGATTTTTCTGGAGAGTATTTAAGAATTTGCCGAAATTGAATATAGATGATGTCGTGCCGCATTCACTAAAGGCGTGCAAGAACAATATGTGTTGAACGACTGATTCTTCGTATTTTAAACTAGGCAGTGGAAACAGTTGTTTCGGAGTCCGATCTCTCCCTGGTTTCTTAAAGAAGATTTTTTCAAGTAACGAATAATGCTTGCTGATCTTTCACTGTATTTTTTACTCTATTATTTTCGTTTCTAGTTTCTTCGCGCACAAAACAATTCTCCATTTTGGTTTCAATACGTCTATTCCGTATAGCATTGGTCTACAAACGGAGCCTTTTCGGGTCGAAGGGACGGTGCAGGCTCACTCTTGTTTGTTGCGTCAGCGCCTAGAGTATACTGTTCGCTTGAGTTCCTTTAGGCTTTCCATAGGAATAGGACTTTAAATATTGGTTCTAGGAAAAAAGTCGTAGAGAACAAAATTGTAAAAGTTATGTGCCATTACAAAGCTTGAAAGATTATCATTTAACAAATTTTTAGTCTTTATCACAAGGTGTGATGATGGGTGATTTATAAAATATCTTCTAGTCATCCAAAAGATGCATTTTGGCTCTCCACAATACAAAAAAACATTTATTTAACTTCTGAATTAGTGTAGAATTGATCGAAATCACTCTGTATATACATATGTATATGTCATTATATATGGAATGGGGCATTTTATGAAGATATGGTTATCTCAGGTCAAATTGGAATGAGTTTGAAAAAGGTTTTTCTAATGGCCATATTGATATTATCTGCATTTCAGAAACGTGGTTGAATGGCGAAATTGATGATATTGTTGTAAGCTTACCGGGCTATTATATTATTCGTAATGACAGGACACATTCCATTGGAGGAGGTATTGTTATTTTCGTTAGAAGCAGTCTGAAATGCTCCTTGGTTTCTTATTCTACTAGCAACTCTCCCATATGTGAGTATTTATTTATTAAGGTTAATATTGGTGCACAGCCTGTCTTAGTTGGATGTGTCTATAAGCCACGGCGCTTGTCAGATTTGTGTACTTTGTATGATGTACTTAGTAAGTGTGCCTGTTTATTCTCCTCAAATATTATTGTTGGTGACTTGAATATAAATTTATTATTCGATAGTAGCCAGAGTAGAGGGTTGCTTAGTTTCTTTGAGAGCCTGGAACTCGAAGTCATAAATGTAGCTCCAACTAGATTTCTTAGACTTAGTCCATACCCATCAATCTCATAAGCTTCAGTAATTTGTCGATGCCGGGCTTAAGTGATCATGATGCAGTTTTGTCCTCCTTTTCGTTTGAAGTTTGTAATAATTGCAACAATATCTTTTAATACCGTGACTTTAAGCATATTGATTTTCATACCCTGAATAGTGAGGTTAACAAGGTACAGTGGACAAATATTTATCATATCGTCGACGTTAATGGCCAAGTGGAATATTTTAATGATAACGTTAACGCCCTATTTAACAGGTTTGTTCCGCTCAGGGGATATAAAGGCAAATTTAAATGTGAATGGATGAATAACGAAATCTATTCATTAATACTTCAACGTAATCACGCACATAATCTGTGGAAGCGTTATAAACACATCTCTCTTCGCGAAAACTGTATTAGGTTGCGCATCAAACTACTCAAACTATACGTTCAGCGCGAACGCATTTCTACTCTTCAAAGCTTGATCCTTCTCAATCATCCCGTACATTATGGCATAATATTCGTTCTTTAGGTCTCAGTAAATCCAATCAACAAAATTGTGATCTTGATCCAGATAGTTTGAATGATTATTTCTCCAGTGCCAATACAAACATGTCAAGCAAACCCCTCAATTCAGTTCTTCATAAGGGCCATGAGCCAATTTTCTCCTTCAGAAATGTTACTAAAACTGAAATTATATTGGTACTTTCCTCTATTAAGGGGTTATCTACTGGAGCAGATAATATTGACTCTAAGTTCTTGAAACTTTTACTCCCAATATTGCTACCTTTTATAATGCACATTATTAATACCTGCATTACAACCTATTCTTTTCCTTCAGTTTGGAAAATAGTCAAAGTGCTTCCCGTTCCTAAAAATCGACGCCCGTCTAATGTTCAGGATTACAGGCCGATTAGTATTCTGCCGATATTATCGAAGGTTTTAGAAAGACTGCTTGCTGATCAGATGAAACTTTATTTATCCAAAGCTAATCTCCTTTCCCAATCCCAGTCGGGGTTTCGTTCTAGTCACAGTACTACATCTTCACTTCCCCATTTATGTGATGAAATTCGTTTAATGTTGAGAAACGTGAAGCCACAGTGCTTGTGCTTTTGGATTTCTCTATGGCATTTGACTCCGTAAATTGTGGGATACTGATTCAGAAACTATCCTATTACTTTAGGTTTTCTTCACCTGGCTTACGTTTAATGGAAAATCTAAAAATCGTACATCCCATTTAGTAAGGCTTCTTTCAGGTGTCCCTCAGGGATCTATTCTGGGGCCAATTCTATTCTGTATGTACATTAATGATATTAAGCTAAGTGTAACTAGAGCTTCAATTCAGCTTTATGCCGATGACGTTCAATTATTTCTGTCATGCCAGTTAAATAGGCTCCAAGATTGTGTTGCCATACTTAATGAAGGTATTTCTTGTTTGGCCGCTTGGATCAAAAATAATCAGTTGGTTCTCAATCCTTGCAAGTCTAAATCAATTGTAATTTATAAGAGTTCCATTGATACATCCTGTATGCCTCTGGTCCTACTCAATGGGACCCCTATTCCTTTTCAAGATACAGTTAATAATCTTGGTATTATTTTCAATAAGGAACTAATGTGGAGTGAGCATGTTAATGGACCTACAGCTAAGATCTATGGTGGCTTACGTTCACTCTGGCAGCCGGCAAGATATACACCACCTGCCTTGCGTAAAAATCTCATTATTAGTATAATAATCCCTCTGATTACTTATGCAGATGTGGTCTATTGCCAACTGGACTATAGAAGCAGATTAGAACTGAATGTTGTTTATAATTCTTGCGCTCGTTATGTTTATGGTATTATAAATAGAAAAGTATTTTGAATCGCACCTTGGAAAATTACCTTAAATATCGCGTATGCCTGTACACTTTTAAAATAATTCATAAGTTTTTACCTGAATACTCCTTGCTAGAATTAAATTTCCTCAATCTCCGCGCTCGAATCAACTTGTAGTTCCACGTCATTTAACTGGTTTTAGTTTTAAGTGCTTCTTCATCTATGGCATCCAACTATGGAATTCTTTGCCAATTTCAATTGAACGTCATGGTGCTTTCTGCAGTTTCAAACAATCAGTTTTTGAGTATTTTTCGAATTTATAACTCATTGTAATTTTGCAATTTTTTCAATTTGATATATTCATCTTCACTTTTCTTATTTCATATATGTATATATATATTTCTTTTCTATCTTTTTAATTTCCTTGGATTCTAGGATCAATGTGAATTTAATTGCAAATTTTAGTTTTAAAGGTTTTATATTGTATTTTTCTCTTCTTACATAATTTTTTCTCCTCTTATTGTTAATATTATTAAGAGTAAACACAGGAAAACGAGTTTGTACTCATGTGTGTTTTAAAAAAAAAGAGCTTATTATTATTATTACTTGACAATGAAATCAATATACAAATTATCACATGTTTAAAATCCGATGATTTCATTATTAAAATGACAAAAAAATGCAAGCAATAATAAAATTAAATCGACCCCAAAAGTGCATAAAATTTCTGTGCAGCATCATTGCAGATTTCTTCAATAAAGACGGAAACATCCCCGAACTTCAAAGGAAATAAAAAAAAATGAATCAATCCTCCTATCAAGTGGAATGAAGGCAATTGTAAAAAAATTTCATTAAGCACAGAAGTCTAATTCGTTTTTTAAGAAGCGCACTTCAGGCATCGGGTCGGCAATCATCAAATAGAAATAAAAATATTTTTTTTTCTTTCTCTACAGAGTCGTTGAGTTTAAAAAAAAAAACAAAAGTGGCAAGCTAAGCCAAGCATCACAATATAAAGTACGAAGCAAGACAAAGAGCTCTTCTTTAGATACCCACAGAACAAACGAATTGTTATCTCTTGGAGACGACTCTGGCAAATGGCAAGATATAATAATAATAATTGGATTTCATCCTAAAAGGCTATGAGTCTGATGAAATGGTCTTCAATGTAACCCCAATAGAGTATAATATCATAATACACTCTCTGCAGTATCACAACTGAATCTGAACATCATCATCGTCAGAAAATGATGAAGTAGATAGTAACTAGGGTCATTTTACAACATTGGACAACACTGTCCATTATGGAAACATTGATTGTCTGCAAGCGTTATATGGATTTCACCGTTGTTGAAAGGATGGTCAGAGTTGTTATTAGATTTATCCACAAAAGATATAAAGAAAAAAGGCCTCAATCTGGAAGCAATAATGATTTGATTGTGTACGAAAGAAAAACAGGTTAACATTTTAAAATTTTCCTGGTTTTTCGTAAGGAATATAGAATTAATTTGGGAGGTTGGGGGGTTTAAATGTCATTAAGGTTTTCTATATTGTTTTTTTTTACCTTGCTGATTAGTAAGAACCGGGTGAACTGGAACAATTAAGTCTGAAATATTCGAGAATGGCGTTCGACTTGCGAATATATGTGATAAAAGTGATATTCCAAGAAATATTTATGAAGGATCTTTAGTTAATGGTGAGTTCTTTGAATTAGGGTCGATAGGACAAAAATGCCCAATTGGTTGGAGTGACGATAGAGGTGGTTTTTCCTTGTCTAAACACACTTTAACAATTTTGAGCAATCATTTTTGATTATTCATGCTATCTTGGCATTTACATACATATACAATTATTGTTTTTCCTAGATTCCCAGAAGCTTTAATCCTTCCTTGAATTTCTGCGTTTAATGCTATGAAATTATTTATTAATTTATTTGCACTTTTTGTTATTGCCTTATGCACTATTGAGTCAAATTCCACGGGAGTTGATAGCATCTCGCCTAAGTTCTTAAAGCTCATACTACCCTTCCTTGATTCACCTTTTACTGGTATATTTAATTCCTGTCTCACTGCATCAGTATTTCCACAATAGTGAAAATTTTCTAAAATCATGCCGATAGCTAAAAGATCCAGACCTAATTGCAGAGAATTTCGACTCATTACCTTATTGCCGTTTCTATTTAAGGTCGTGGAAAAGTTAATGTTTATAAAAATCTCGAACTATCTTGAGCTTAACAACCTCGTCCTTCATTCTCTTTAATCTGGCTTCCGATTTAAACACTCCGGCATCATTATTATTAGAAATAGTGAATGAGATACCGAAAGCCATGAAATCAGATAATCTATTATAATTGTAGTCCTACTCGACTTATCCAAGGTTTTTGACATTGTAGATCACATGATTCTATGAAATAAGCTAGTTATAAAATTCAACTTTTCACTTTCTGCAGCTAGGCTTTTGATAGTTATTTGACAGGTAGTTTACAAGGAGTATATTGTAATGTCACGTACTCCTCATATGCCAGTGTCAATCGTGGAGTTCCACAAGGATCCATTCTTGGCCCATTGTTTTTTTTTCACGTATATATATGATATCTTTGAATCTATATCCTACATATACTGAGCCTCATTTTTATGCTGATGACGTACAGTTATTTCTCTCCAGACCTCTTGGTCTTATTGAGGATGGCATAAGTAGCATTAACGAAGATCTGGTATGCCTTATCCGATGGACAATTCAAAATGGGCTTATTCTTAACCCTAAAGTAATGAATGCCATAGTTGTTTATAGGACAAATCTCGACAAAACACGATTTCCCCCAGTAATCCTTAGCAACAACACATCTATTCAATGGGTTGAGTCCCTTCGTAATTTAGGTATTGTATTCAATGACATATTTACCTGGGATGATAATATCAATAGTATCTGGTCGTTATGGGCCTCCAGTCAGTTCACTCCTCTAAGCACACATGGGCCCCCGGCTCGCTCGTTGCTCTTACCAATAATCACCTGTGGATGTGAGATTTATGGTAAGCTAGATCATCGCCAACACTATGTTTGGGTGTAAGCTTTCCTCTTATTTAGACTTCTGCTCATTACTAATGTTGATAAAAACCATTAAATTTTTATAGCCCGGGTTATATTTTTATTGATTTTCAGTTCTATACATCTAAAATAATTCTAAAGCCAATTTACCAAGATCTCATGGATTGATAACTAAATGCATGATCTTCAAGCACACCTTTAAGCTTTATAATACTTTACCGCATGATGCTAAACAATCAATACTGTCATGCCCTTTCGGTGTCATTAAAAGGAATGTATTTAACTTTATTATTCATAACAATAAAAAAATAATAATAATAATTAAGAACAGTGTATAATCTATCTCCCATCTCCAACACACACACACACAGTAATTAGAGTTCTTGATCTTCGAACGGAACCTGTAATCTCCAGAACCATGCACATATATCCCGCCTGTGACACACATGTTTTTTTTAAATTCAATTATGAAATTTTGTATGGTCAGTAATTTTTTTTATGTCATATTTTGTACAAGAAATGTAAAATTTGAATTAAATTTGAATTCCATCACTCAACATTTTCAAATGAAAAGGTAAACTTCTGTTCAATTAATCAAATTCCTTGAATTCACATCACATTCAAATTCATAAACCATGAATTTAATACGATCAACTGAAAAAAAGTTAAATTTAATTCTTACATATACATCCAGAGACTACACACAGACCCATATTCAATTTGCATAGAAGTTTTCAATAAATTTCAATAAATAATTCACTAGGAAAATTTTTCTCATCTTCGCCTGCAGAATTTCTAAGAAGAAGAGTTCTACTGCAGTATTCAACTTGTATGTAGTTATGTACATATATATATATGTAGAGATCTAAGATGAGGAAGAAAAATAAGCTCGATGATTATAAAAAATGCAAGACACGTTAGATGCCTTAAGTATATTCTTGTGTTCTGTTCACCTTCATATTGCAACATCGACGATACTACAATACTCTACCTGTTAGATTGGACCAGTACCTACAACAATTTAACCAACTCCCCAAGCGATATCAATCATTTAGAATTAACTGAACTTCAGTTGTTGAAACTATCTTTAGTCTAGGATTAAATATTTAATGACTTCATCTCTTAGCTTTGGAGAAGGCAGAAGCATAGTATCTGCACGGCATAGTTGAATACCTGCAGAACAAAATCGAGGATGGAATAGAAAAGCTGAGCTGGTGAGATATGAACCGGAAATGAAAGCATAAAAATTTTAAACAACGATGCTAGGAGAAAGTTGCAGACAAAACTTAAAATGCAGTTCAATTTCAAAGTCTGTAGGGTTCGTGTTATGGGACACGCTATATTTCTCCATGAAGTTTAAAGAAAGCCAGTTTATGCCGCATTTCTCTAAAACATTTTTCATCCATTCTTAAATTTTTGTGAACTCTTTCCTAATTTATGTATGTACAATTGCTGATGATGAATACATCTCACTCAGTCGCTGTATATTTATTGTCCTGAATTTAATTTATTTATACTTCCATTTTATTATTTTAGTCCTGGAAGAGTTAGAGCCCTTGAACGTTCTTCAGGTACCATTGAAAGTCCACAGGATCTACCTGATAATTTTTTTAAATTGTGGCCGCATTGAGCTGAGGTATCCATGGCATGGAATGGCAATACTGCGGGCATTAACAAAATTAATTAAAAATAGTATTACAAATAAAATTTTGGATTAAAAATGAATTAAACCCTCTGGTAAAAATTTGGGAAAAAATGTTAAAAGTTGGTAAAACTTGGGTAAAAAAAATGTAAAATTGTCAGATCTAGCCAGAAATTCCACAATGTGTTCCAATCTGACGCCCTTTTTATGCGGGACTGGGATCTACTGTAGACAGGAACTAAGCCGTACTGAAGAGTATATGGTTCCCGCTGATATGAAACGTCTTAGTTTTTGAATAAATTTCTCTTTCAAAAGATTTTTCTTTTTTTAAAAAGTTTCTGTCATTCGATTCTCGAGCAGCAGATCTTGAACTAATCTGGGTAAATTTTATACTCACTAAATTCTCTGTGGATTCATGGTAGTCCCGCTTAGGACTAATCTTGCTAAGTATTCAAGTAAATATTTACTTAGTAGGTATTTCGGTTCATATTATGAAATATTCTCAAATTAAATGCAACGCCGCATTGTTAGACGGAGCTGTGTGTTACCATTTTAAACATTTTTAATTTGTCTTCAAAAATGTTCAGGACAAAATGGCATCAATATTGCTACAAACTACTACTACTATGATGTCCCTTCTCAAGCTCTGCAATCCGCCAGACATAAACGAGTTAATTTCCATAAAATTTTTCTTACCAAAACCGCTAAATTAAATTAGTATTATTTTGGTACTCTATAAAATCAGAGAATTTTAAACAATTTTATCCCACCATCAAAATTCTTTCGAAATTCCCTCAAAAGGATAGTGAAAAATTCTGGAAGAATAATTATTCTCATTTGTATCACTCAGGCAGGAGTATCTTAACCTTCGTCTTTTCTAATTTCACAATGGAATGGCACAAGAAAGGTTAAAACGAAGGATGCTCCCAAAGCGTAAAATATCTCCGGAGGAGTTAAATGTTCACACGCACACGATATGAATCTTTGGAGAAAGGCCAAGTAGAAGGAGACCATAATTATAATTGTAATTGCATTCATTAATATCTCCGACCCAGACATGTTCTTACAAGGGTTTTGGAAAGTCTTGATATTCGCGCGAATAGAATTACTACGGGGAAATGCTTATGTACGTAGTAGGTACATATATTCCTTTTGAAATAATACTTGTATAGTCTACCGAAGATACTATACTTAAATAATGAGTTGTTATAAGATAAGGGAAGGCCACATGGGTATACAAGTAATTATTAGTTAACTGCCTGTCGAAGATATTTTAAGTGTTAATTTCCATCCGCACTCAAAGATAATGAGAGGAAGAAAAGCCAATTTTAATAAATCGCGCATTAATTATAGGGAGGGGTGTAGATCTGCTTCTTACTCTCCCATAAATAGATGAATGCCTGAGGTACTAATTATAATTGGATTCAATAGGGAAAATTTGAATATAAGCAAATTACTCAATAATTTAGTGATTTTATGTTTAAAACAGCATACAAGAACCACTTGTGAAATGATTATCGTGTGAAAATGGTGAAGCGATAGAAGTTGTTATTTTGCATAATGTTAATTGAAACAAAGATTTCAGGGCATAATAATATATACCCTGTCGTCTTTCATATAGTGAATACAGTTTGATTAAAATTCGCGAAGTACAAACAATATTTAGACAAAATTCATGTAATACGTGCTCTTACTGCCATAATATTAGGAGTCTCGAAGACCTCTAATGTATATCTGATAATCGCCATAATATTCTGGGCTATTCACAACAGGTCCAAAAAATGTTCGGTTGATGATATCTTTTTCACTTTGTGAAAAGTGTCGTATTTTTGTAAGAAGGGTCACCTTAACAAAAGCCCTGTACTAGGTTAGGTAAGGTTAGGTTAGAAAGCCCGCGCGAGTCCGTGCGATCAGTCTCACTTAGACCATTTACGGTCCATTGTGATAACATCTTAATGGGATCCTAACAGGGAAAAATACCTCAGATTTAGGGGGTGCGCTGAAACCAGCCACAAGAGTTAATGAACCTTATAGAGTCTCCCAACTACTTGTCTGCCTAATCCCTAAATACGCAGAAGGAGTAGTTACTGCGCGCAAACCTCCTACGCCTGGCAATGCTTAGTTATTCACACAGAAGGTTAGCACCCAGTTTCCCGAGCTTACAGCAACACCGTTACACAAGGCGAGATCTAATGGTGTTTGAGTTCAGGGCCTTGATTACAGCTTATCTGTTAATATTTATCCTGATAACTCGATCACTGGGTGCAATATAAGTTGTTACCAGTAGCTTTGCTGCTTTGCTAATTGCCAGAACTTCCGTCTGGAACACACCACAGTAAGCGGTACGATTCCTACATTTGAGGGAATGTTGAGTACACCTCGCCTCCCACTCACACATCTAAGCCCGTTACTAATTCGGGTCGTCTGTCAAACTTTAGTTCGTTGGTGTATAGTTAAACTATGCTACCCAAAATTTTAAAGTAGACTCATACTCTTAAAGTCATAAGTCATGGAAAAATTGTTTGGCTTTACTACCATTTTTATGTTATCACGTTAGACTTCTACCTACGAGATCCAAATTTAAAGTTTGTTAGGTGGTTTAGGTGGTTGGCTGGTGGTGGGCTGCCTAATATGTGGTGGTTGGGTTATCTAACAGGATGTGAAACTTTCATTTTAAGTAGCTTAGAAGATCTTAAAAGTCACCATATACTTTGCCACTATTGGAAGATGTCTTTGATATTTGTCATATTTTTTTTTGTATTTGTATAGTCTAGGACAACACAATCTCGATATAATTTTTTTCATATTATGTAGATAAATCCCAGTCGATTGGCATATAAATTGAAACGCCTCGTCATTTCACTTTCTTCACAAAATTTTACATTCGCATAACTATAATTTTGGAGCATAGTCAATTTTGAAGTACCAAAATTACTATCGATAAAGAGGAATAACATTTCTCGGCATAGATAAGGAGCATAGAAAGTGAAATTGTGACCAGTTTTCCAGTATAAAATATCTCCAATTTAATTACACGTTTAGACAAAATAAACCCTTTTACATACTAAATAAAATAAGTAAAAAACGAGTTTTGAAACAAAACTGAGGCCAAGCCATATGAAAAAGTAGAAAATAAACTTTTCTTCACACACAGAGGTGGACTCAGATTTTTTGATTGGGACATTTCTCTTGAATATGCTTTCTCTTCATGAATCAAATCACTTATTACCTCTGATTGATCATACTGAAATATATCGGTGATTGTCAGCGAATAAAATCTGAGTCCACCTCTATGTGTGAAGAAAAGTTTATTTTCTACTTTTTCATGCGGCTTAGCCTCAGTTTCGTTTGAAAACTTGTTTTTTTACGTATTTTATTTTCTCCTTTTTCACGTTAACTAAATTGTTATTACGTGCTGCATGGAGATATTTTAGAACAATTTTATGACGGCTGGAAAGACAGTGATATACTGAATTTTCCCGATTTTCCATGTTTTCCATAGACTTTTCCTATTACTATAAATTTTTTTTTAAAAAGTTCCATGAATTTTCCTCGATTTTTCATGCAAGTTTTCATGATTGTTGAAGAGAAAGTATTCATGCCAGTAGGACGGAATAAAAATGATTCCGCATAGCTTATAAAACTTTTTTGTCGGAAAATTTTCCGGAAAAGTCGGAACTTCCAGAAAAATTGGAAAATTCTGCACTTTTCCTGAAACAGATTTATCACTAATCATATCGATGAAAATTTTTCCGATGTTTTTTCCGGGTTTTCCGTAGAATTTTCCACAAACAACTTTATGTAACTCATTTCGCTCTACAACTTTGTCTTAGGTTGCAAAACGCTCAAACACTTCCTTGGTCGGAAAAACTCCGGAAAAGCGTTTTACATGAATTTTCCTTGATTTTTTCTACAAGTTTTCACCATTGTCGGAGAGAAAGTAATGATGCCAGTTGATAATTTAGAAAACTTTTTACCGGAAAATTTTCCGGAAAAGTCGGCAAATTTTTTCGGAAAATTCGGAAAACTGCATTTTTCCTGAAACGGATTTAACCCTAATCAAATTTGTACCAAATTTTCAAATGATTTTTCCCGATTTTCGGGGTTTTCCATGGAAATTTGCGGTTCAAATAGATAGATAGATTCAATTGTCACGCGAGATGAACTTGTGTGCCAAATTTCAGCTCGCTGTGATGACGAAAAGTGGATCTACGAGAGTGTCGAAAATAGTAAAAAAGAAATTTACAGACAGACAAATTCGTGTACGAGTTAAAGGGACGGGCTGGCCTAAAAAAAACCGATTTGAAGTTATGTAGTCTCTTAAAACAAATAATCACAATAATCACAACTTCTCTAAAATCAAACTTTTCGTCCATGAAATCTTTTTGATAAACAACTACCCACCCACCCCTCAAGAGCTAACAAATTGCAAAAATTCTTTAGAGCAGAAGTCTTAGTGAAATGCTTGTGGTTGACAAAAGAAATTGCAGGTAGTAACAGCAGCGCAAGAGTATGCACAATTGAACTACATTTTACAAAAATATTGCCACATTGCATCGTAAAAACTACTCCTCTAGGAGTAAAGTAATAAATTACCTGAAAACTTAACTTTCTCTAGAGATTATGGTCTTCAGCACGAATATTGTAACAACCACCGTAGCTTGGCTCAGGTGCAGCAGATGTGTCAAGAAGTCCCAGTTATATGAAGTACACCTACCTACATTATGTAAGTACATAGAGCTCTTGTTGGTTATTATAGAAATTTACTACCAGATGGATTGTAAATAGGTTAAAGGGAGGAATAATTTAAAATTTAACAAAATGCTTTAAGTGTTAAGCACATGAGCTTTAAAGTATGTAGATTAAAGTTGTTTGTGTCGATTTTTTTCCAGGAAGTATTTTTTTGTATATATACATAGTTTTTTGTAGAGAGTAATGAGTAATGAGACGAAGATTAGTAGTTATGGGAATGATCATAGACCTATATTAGAGACCTCAGAGTATATTTGTGATATTTAATACTTTTTAGATCTAAGATATGAGACTACAGATTTTAAAGGTCAAACCGCTTCTATTAGCTTAAACAGTGAACAAGTATCTACCTTAGTGGCTTCAGTTAAGGAGCCTCTGGGAGTTCTATCTCTTTTAAATTCAAGACTTCGAACATTACAATCTTTGTAAATTAACCTCCAAAATTATGAATTTTAAAGTACCATTTTTAGTATCAGAACTTAAATCTTGATATTAGACCGGTCACAGATTTTAGCTTATATATAACGTCGTGTTTTAGATTTAGGCATTTATCCATAGAAAGTAAGATGAGACTATTAAAGCTATAGTTATAATGATTTTTCGTTAAGGGGCCTGGTCAGGGTACTCAGGGGTAAGTATTGCTCTGGGTCGGACTACTCTAGCCTCATCTGCGTTACACACCTATTTTCAGTTTAGTCAGAGTTTCCGACTTGCGAACATTCAGTTATTCTAATACACTTTTTCCTTCAATTTTTTTTCTTTTTTTTTTAATTAACTTGATGATGAACTATGATAAAGTTCGGACACATATTGTCGTTCAATAATATTTAGTGAAAATTGGAACACTATTTTCAACTTAAATTATACACTTTCCTCAAAAGAATTTCAAAGATTTTGACTTTTGACATTGCTAAAGCCCTAATCTATCTTACTAACTCTTAACTAGTCTTAACTATAAGGATTTTACTCGTTTTCCTGTGCCTCTCGAGCAAGCCAGTTTACGCAATTCCTAAGAATTGCTGCTGGAGCTTAGTGGACTTGAAGTGAGAAGGATGACAATGTACCGATCGGTCTAAAAATTATTCGCCTATTTATGACTTTTGATTCAAATTAAATTTATGAAGACTTTAGACATTAGAAGGGAAATTCGAATGTATATTTCGCGCCACTGTTTTTAAATGTTATTAATTAAGTTTTTGATGAGTGAGCATAAATATTGTTTATCTGATGCTTGAGATCTTAGATATATGTCCGTCTTTGGCAGTAAGGGAATATTACCTGCACACGTATAGCTTAGATCTAAAAATCAGATAATAACTCTTTTGAAATTAGACATTATGCCGAGATGAGATTTTATACCATAATAGGCATTTCCGCTTATGGTTTAGTCCTATTGTCTTAGACCGCAATTCTTTACCTAAATCCTGTTTTTTTTTTACTACTCATATCTTATTATATAGTTATTCCAATTCATTGTTTATTTTATTCATATTAACTTTATATCTTCAAAATATGGCTGGCTGCACAGTTGAAAATCTTGGAGTAAATTTTATATTTTAATAGTATCTATGTATATAAATCCATTCAAACTACGGGATCGAATGCATACTTTTACAAAGTATAAATTTGTATATTTCTATAGTGTAAACATTATACCAACATGATATGAAAATGAATACCACGTAAATATGGATTTCATAGTCTCCTGTATAAGTGAAATTTATAAAATAACCCCATATGAAATTCATTCGCACTCAGAATAAAACAATATAATATAAATTTGGTTTGAATCAGAAACTCTATTAGTATTGATTTAAATAATAATAATAAATATAAAACGTATTTTATAAATTTTCTACTAACTTTTTTTTCATTAAAAAAATTCTTCAGTTAGGTACTAGCTCATATAAAAGAACCTTACAAAATTTGTTATTCCTGAAATTTATGGAATAATTAGGCAGACATTTTTGACCACTATACATATTTTTTAGAAACTTATACCACATAAAGTGAAAGTCTGTCGTTTTATTAATTTTAATTGAAGCTTATAATAATGAAAAGCAATACTAACAAATATTGGTATATACTTGGTTTTGAAGTACCTATATAGTGATCATGAACGATGCTCTGCCTGATGAATCTTTAAAATATTCCGCGTTCAGAAATCCAGGCTGAAGTAATTAAAATTCTTTTTTGTATCCAAAATAATAATAATTTGGAAATTTAAACTTACCGTATAGAATTTAATGAACCTGTCTACAGCGCTTTCATCGGTAAGTCTTTTCAGCTTTTTAATTCCGTTTGGTATAGGAGGAAGTAACCGAATCAAAGAACCTAAAAGAATAAATTTCATAAATCGTACATTTTTTATTTTTAATATTATTATATAACCTTTTCTCTTTCCCCTTCCATACATAATATTTTTTCTCCAGAATTTCGGACGGCTTAAAATATAAGAGGTGGTATTTTATCCCATGCTGCAGCTAAGTTTACCTTTCGGTGTGTTAACTCGAAATCAAAATTAATCTGTTTGAATATAGTAAATGTTTTTAGTGAATATTCCTATCCAATAGGTACATTAAAACAGTATAGGTTATTCGAATATTTTAAATTCATTAGTTTACAAAATAAATATCGGCAAAATTATAAGAAAAAAAAAAAATAGGACCATGTTTACGATCAAAAGCTAATATATGTATGTAGAGCACTAGTTCTTACTAACCAAGTCGATGCAAATTAAATAACCTTCTTCTTCTGTATTTGACGGTCGATTGGAGTATGCTTTTTACATGATCAACTTCTTCTGGCAATATCGCTCGTTTAACTTCCATTACTGCAACGTGTAATTTTTGTAAGTCGACATTTTCTTCGTTTTCTTCTGATGTATCATTAATGAAATCAATCTCAACATTTTCGATGTCTTTTCTAATTTACGTCTTTTCACACGATCATTTTTTAGCTTTACTTGAAGAAAACCTGTATTAGAATTATTCACTAATAATTCTTGAAATTCATTCATTTTGATATCACTTTCAGTTCACAATAATAAATTAAGGTACCTACCACTTTTTAAGGAAGGAAAAGTGTTAATGCAGGCAGAAGCAGCAGCAATAAATTGTGCTTTCGATCGTTTAAAACCAACTTTCCTTCAACGTATTCTGCTAGCATTGACACAACTCTTCGTCTGGAGATATCACTTAATGAAACATTTTGCTCAATACTTTTTAAAATATGTAATCCTCCAATTTTGAACTTATATAAGTTTTGAAACTCTAAATTTAGACAATAATTTAATTTATTAATATTGACAAAAGTGAATATACCTCTGAAGTAGTTATCACCGATTCTCCAATAAAACAATTTAATCTCTTCAAAGTACCTCTGTCTGAACTATAACTCACTGCACAGGAAGTCTCAAATTACTTACAATTAAATAACTATTTATTTTGTACTAAATGAAGGGAAACTATCGCCTATGCTCAATAATGTCTTCAATTTTATTTTTAAAATAAGGAGAGGATGTATTCTATAAATATCTCATCATCTATTATTGCGGTATAATAATTTAAAAAAGCAATCAGAATCTTCATAGAGTAAGTTGAAACAATTTAGAGCTATAGAGTGTAAGAACAATGTCTATTATACATTATAATCGATAAAATAATGCTATATTACAATAGTATAAGTAGGTATGTGAATAGTAAATATGTATGTAATTGCTTACTATCAGTTTGGACTTATTAACAAAACTGTGTACTCACCTGACCAAACAAAATCCGTGTGTATGCTAATTCTTTACGTCTATTGTGCACTTTAACTAGTTTATGCACACCATTGTACTCAGAAGTAACAAACATTTTTATAATATTATGTATGCGCACTTTCACTTTGATTTGTCTGTACTCATCGAAATCTCTAACTTAAATGAACAGAATATCAAGACTCATTCATAAACTCAACGGTTTTCGTATTATTTATGTATATACGTAAATCGTATTATAATGCTTATAATATCTCTCCTATTATTTTTATTCCAAATTTGTATACTCAGTTAAAAGCAATAAGACATATTCCAGCGAATGTATAACTTAAAATTCAAAAATATACTAGGTAAACGCGAAGAGATGAAATTTATATAAATTTTTATATAAAAGAAATTTAAACCGAGCCATTAAGAAAACTAAACCGTTAGTATTTTTTAAATATTTTAAAATTATTAATCAAATACAAGGTGTCTTATTAATGAAGTTTATAACACTTTAATATATAAGAAGTGCAATATTATCGCATAAAGTTATTCGATATTTGTAATATTTATGTTTTTGATAGGAAACTTTAGATGAGGAGAAGTAATATAAATAAAAATATTAAAAAATATTTAATTTTACACCAAAATTTTCAAGTGTGGGTCTTCAAGTACAGACATACATTTTTAAAAATTAAAAAAATTTATATATATATACAGGATGTCCCGTAAGTTGACGTCAAACTGGAATCGGGTGATAGTTCAAATCAGAACAGTTACCAGAAAAATATAAAAAAAATCTTCCTACAATATTTCTTAGATTAAGGAAAAAACAATTTTTTTCTTCAAAAAGCCCAGTTTCGAAAAATTTCTTTTCACCTACTAAAAATGATTTTAGTGTACCCAAAGCTTGCCGTAAGACCGTAACTTTAAAATTCTAGTTTAAGTGAGGCGGAGGTTCATTACATGAAGTGTGAGTAAGACAGATAGTGACGCTTTCAAGTTAGAGATCCTAACTTTTTGTTGAATTTAGGACAAATTTTCCTTAAGTTTAAAATTAAACACCAATTATTTGGATGCTAAGATTTATTATTTACAAAAGATGTTCAAACTGCCTTCCTTCAGCTGCAATACAAGTTCGATATCTTCTTAAAAAGGATCGGGTTATCAGACGGGCAAATCTTCCATTGTTGACAAATTCAACTGCTTCCGTAATTCTGGAGCTTATGTTCTTGTAAAATTCGGTGAGCTATACTTTCAGGCATTACTGTGCTTTCCTGGATTGCACGTACCAAAGTACTTGGGTCTTCTTCAACTGCTTGAAGTACTACGTCCTTGTAAGGTAAGGAACTCTTTCTTCACCATGTACTTGGTTTGGATGTTGGCCCTCTGCGGAGAGTAGACGATGTACATTTGTAAAAACTCAATGATTTGACGAGCTAGAGCATCACCATCTTGCTCACTCACATTTCATGCAATGAATCTCCATCTCACTCAAACTAGAATCTTAAAGTTACGGTCTTACGGCAAGCTTTGGGTACACTAGAAACATTTTTAGTAGGTGAAAAGAAATTTTTCGAAACTGGGTTTCTTGAAGAAAAAAATTGTAGCAAGTGTTATACCACTTTAGAATCTTTATTAAATGCGTCAACTTTTAAAGTTACTTGCCAAACTGGCGTAGTACATTTTTTTTTTCATTACAGTCAGTTGAAGTTGGGTGAAATATTAATTTTCTATACTTGGTTCGGCAAAATGTGACATTTTCTTCCAAGCTAGAATAGTTGGCTTAGAATTGAAAGCAACAGGTTACATAAGCACTATTCGGGATTACGTAAGAAAAATAAAATTGAAAAAAGTAACGTTTTGTAGCAACAGTAGCTAAAAAACCAACACAGGGTGTACATTTTCTCGAAAACAAAAGAAATGTCTGTAATTTGAAAAATACATGACTTAGATTTTTTATATTTTTCTGGTAACTACATATTATGATTTGGTCTATCACCCGATTCCGCCTTGACGTCGACTTACCGGACACCCTGTATATAAAGAAATCGATAAATTACTCGAGTAAATCGGTAGAATTCATAGCTTATGAGTTTGATTCCTTTTAGTTTTCACAGGAGGGTTTAAAATTTTAACCTCACTCACAAATATTAAATAGCAGCATTTAAAAATGGCACAAATAAACTGGATCAAACGAAGCACATTTATTTAATTCAATTCTTATTGTATTTGTCTCAGATACTTGAAAGTATATCTTCAATAGAGAAAAGAATTTTTTTCATTTGTAATTTTATGCTTACTAACGCGATAAACAACACGAAGAATTTTTCAAAAGGATATTTGAAATTGTAGGTATCCATTCAAATTGGAAAATATATACTCCTTCAAACTATAGCAGCCTCCTTCTTTACGAAATATATTCAGTCTTCGAGTTAAGTCACATTGACTATGGTACATGATATATATTTTTCCATTACGAGACGTCACCTTTTCGAATCTATCACTCAACATAAATCGTTAAATAGATAAGTGGAGTATACCGCTGCTGCCATTCGTAAAATATTCATTTTCCTATAAATTTCTTATTATTAAATTTTATACATTTCATTGAAAAATTGATTTTTTCTTTGATCATTTTTCATTTTTATTTTCTGAAAAATTTAGTTTGCCTAAGGAAATTTCAGTGCGTGTCTTAACAAATTTTGGCTAAGCTTCTGAATTGGTTGTGACATTTTTGATGAATAAAAACAATTATTCTATAGATAAGTTTGCATTGATAGAAAAATAAGGATATTTTTCGATACTCAGCACTTATCGTAAATTTAAGTCTTTTGTATTTGCACATTACACAAAAAAGAAAGTTTAATTTAGGGTGATAAAAGAAAAAAAGAAAATATTTAAAAAGTACGGAAAAAGACCCCTTCCTTCCAGAGATAAAAATATGTGTAAAATATAGTTATGTATTTTAAGCCTTAGTATGCTATTGGCCCGGAGAAAATTTACTTATACCTACCTAAAATATTGTGGAATACCTTGCCAAATTTGTAATGGTAGATTTTGCAAATGTGGTATTTACATCTCTAGAACACATGTAAAAATCTAGGTTCCTGTATTAAAATAAAGATGGCCTTTAACTAATATTAGGGACCGAAGTTTTCAATTAGCGAATAATACCTGGACCGAATGCAAAATTATACGCGACACAATTTTTTTTTTAGAATTTTCATTCATTGCTTTTATTATCATTCTCCGAGACTAGGATTCCGTAAAAACATTGTGTGAGAGACTGGTTAACATACCACACAACTTGAAAAAAATACTTGCACTACTAATGGAAAATCATTTGGTGTTTTTATCAGTTAATATTAGGGGAAAAATTACAAAACATCAAAAAAGGCAAAACAAAAAAAACCTAGAAACAAAAAAATTTAAAACTAATAACAGGCTAAAGGATGTTTAAAAAAAACTGACGTATTTCTATTCTATTAGTTCTTGGCTTAAACAACTAATGGGGGGATTTTCTTAATATATGTAGTATACAACTTCGTAAAAACTTTTCTTGTTTGCTAGCAATATATTCTTTCATTAGAATTACACAAGTTTTGTGGTGCAGCCTTCTGGTTGAAATAAAATCTAGGAAGGTTCAATATCATTACAACTCCTCATTGCTCGCCATGGATAAACAATAATGTTAAATCAATAATAATTGAGCGCCATCTTGCTTATAATCTCTGGAGGAGGTTTGGTGGCTCAGAGCTAGAAAGAAACTATAAAAGATTACGAAACATTACTACAGCTGAGATTCGGAAAGCGAAATCTAGGTATTTTCGTCCATAGTTGGATCCGTCTTTGCCATCTGGTACTGTCTGGAGAAATATAAAAGAAGCCGGATTTATCCCAAAATCTTACGACAGTAGTACTTTTGAGCTAGATGAACTTAAGACTTACTTTGTAAATAGTTCCCGTAATCCCGGCTTACCTAATGTAAACGTGTTCCCCAATACTGTGAATAATATATCCGCCCAGTTCTTTTTCAGGAATGTCACTATTAATAACACGATATTTGCTATAAAATCGATCAAATCAAATGCAATAAGGTCGGATGATATTGATTTGCGGTTCCTTAAGCTCATCTTGCCTTTTATAATTAGACCAATGGTACATATTTTCAACACGGCCATTACAACTTCATCATTTCCGACACAGTTGAAGATTGCAAAGGTTTATCCGATGAAGAAAATAAGTAAATCCTCTGTGCCACAAGACTTTAGACCTGTAAGTATTCTTCCAGTACTATCTAAAGTTCTCGAGAGGTTACTCTATGAGCAGATTAGGACTTATACGGAGGCTCATTGTCTGATCGCAAAGCAGCAGTGTGGCTTTAGACCTAAGCACAGTACTGCTTCTGCCTTATTACATCTCAATGAATCTCTTAGAAAAAATATTGAACTGCGAAGAGCCACAATACTATGCTTATTGGATTTTTCCAAGGCCTTCGATTCTGCCAATTTTCATATTCTTTATCAAAAATTGGTGACTCAGTTCAATTTTAATCAGTCTGCAGCAAACTTTATATTGTCATATTTAACTCACCGTAAGCAAGCTACTGTCTTGAATGGGTCCTCGTCAAAGCTGTTACCTCTTCAATCAGTTGTCCCACAAGGGTCAATATTGGGTCCTTTCTTATTTATGTTGTATATTAATGACATCGTGATAGTTCCTAAATTCTCTTCCATGATACTATATGCTGATGACGTGCAGTTATTCCTGTCATCATCTAAGACTAATGCTGCTAGCGATATCTCTCACTTTAATGAGGATCTTTCTCTTATACATAACTGTTCACTCAGAAACAACTTATTCTTGAACCCTAATAAAACTCAGAGCATAATTCTTTACAATCAGTCACTTGACGTTTCATCCTTTCCATATCTTTATCTAAATGGCACTCCTATTGTATATAAGACCGTGGTTAAGAATTTAGGTATGCTTATTGATAGTGATCTGTCCTGGCAAAGTCATATCAATGCTACTGTGCCTAAGGTTTACTGCGGGTTGAAAAGCTTGTGGCGACATGCAGAGTATACCCCAGACCGCTACGCGAACGACTCATTAAGGCTCTGATTGTCCCTATTATTACTTACGAAGCTTGTGTATGCTGCAATATTGATAGCTCAGGTCGTAGGAAGCTAAACGTGGCATTCAATGCTTGCGCTAGATATATTTTTGGCCTCAGGAGATATGATCACGTGTCAGCTGTAACTAAGCAAATTTTTAGATGTAAGTTGGATCACTACTTGGACTACCTGTTATGTATTATGATGCACAATATAATCAATAATAATTCTGCCGAATTCTTTATGGATAATATTGAATTTCTGTCATCACAACGTACGCTGTTATTGCGGGTTCCTCGCAATTTTTTCCTATATAGTTCGCACGTTTTTCATCTATGGAGTCAGAGTCTGGAATAGTCTCCCTGTATATGTTCGGGTACTTCGGAGTCAGCGGGGTTTCAGGATGGAGGCCTTAAGTTATTTTAATAAAGTTTGAGTGAACACTTAACGCGTAAATAGCCCTTATTTTGTTTGTTCGTTTATACTTATTTTTTTATTACTCTTTTCTACTATATATAGCTTATTATTTTATTATTCTTTATTTTCCTTATGAATTTTATTTTTATTTTTTTAATACTATTTCTTTTTTTTATATAATTTCTTATTTTTAGCTTTTCTTTGTGTTTTAGTATTGTCTTTTTTTCTGAATTAAGTCATTATACGCATTATTTTTGTAAAACCTATGTACAAGAGTATGCACGTATTAATGAGTCATACGACTCAATTGTGCAAATTAATAAAGCAAATTTAAATTTAACAAAAATGTTTTAGCGTCTAATTGTAATTTATCAATATGACATTGTGCAGCAGTACTCCAGATTGGTACCAGCGCAGCACCATACAGGCAAAAGTATTGTTTTGTAAAATAAAAGTTTGTTGTTGAAGCTTAAAATCGATTTTCTGTTAATCATGGGGTACAGTACTTTGATAAATCTATTAGATTTATCTACCCTTTCAGAAATATGTTGTTTGTACGTCAGTGTCGCACCTATGTTGGTATTATAGTTCAGATTTCCAGCTGAACTCACTAGTATCGAATCTAATGTTTGAGAGTGGCAAATTTCTAGTGGCTCGTTTTTTCGTGAAAAACATTGCCTGCCTTTTGGTTGGATTTACCTAAATATTCCACTGAAGAAAGTAGTCGCTTAGATCATTAAGATTGGTTTCAAGATTTGATACCATAACTCAAACCGACTCATTTGAGGTGCACAAGTAGGTGTCATCTGCAAAAAGAGCTAAATTTGCGGCATTTGCTTTGGAAATATCTGCAGTATATAAGATATAAAGCAGAGGACCCAAGACAGATCCTTGCGGAACACCTTCAGCTATATTGAATTTGATCGATTTGGAATTTCCTAAATGCACGCTAAATGTTTGGCCAGAAAGAAACGACTGTATAGTCGTGGTTAAATAGATGGTAAAGTTCAAATTCAAAATTTTGTACATTAAACCCCCATGCCAGACGCCTTTTCTATATCTATAGCTACTGCGGGTGTAAATTTACCTATTCGGAGGTGGGATTTCATGTGCTGACTGACGCGCTTGAGTAGTTGGTGTATGGTCGAGTGTCCTTGTCTAAAACCGAATTGTTTATTGGGCATTTTCAGAAATTCTGGTTTTAATTATTTTTCTAAAATTGTGCTGATCGAACTGACTAGACTTATTGGTTGGTCTGTAGCTAAAGATATTGGATAGATCTTCTTTACCCGGTTTCTTTATCGGAATAATTTTGGAATTTTTCCAATCTCTAGGGAAATAGGATTGTTTAAGACAGGCATTCTATATTTTAGTAAGTATTTAGATGGCGAATTCAGGAAGGTTTTTAACTTGACAGTTGCTGATTCCGTCATCACCGGGGATTTTTTTCTTTTGAGGAAATCTATAGCAGCTTTTACTTCGTTAATTTTATACCTCTAAAATCACTCTCGATAGGTGTGGTTATTAGATTGTTAAGTGCATTTGTTACTAAAGATTCAGTTTCAGTATTTGATATAGACGTTGTTGCTTTGTGGGCATTGCAGAAATGATTACCAAGTTCATACGGTTTTTTGTTTCCAGTAATTGCAAGGGAGTTGCTAACTTTTAGGCAAGGTATTCTAAAGTGTTTGTTTTTGAAGACTTTAGTTAGCTTCCAAAATTTCTTTCTAGTGTCTGGAGTGTAGTGCTAAGTTGTTTATTTATCTGGTTAGCAAGTTTTTCTTCAATATTATTGTTTAGGAAATTGACTCTGGCTTTGTGAGGGAACAAATGACTTCTTTGCCATTGCCTGTGCACAATTTTTTTTCTCTGATTAATGACTTTAGTTCTACTGAGATTTGTTTAGGACTATTAGGAGTAAGACGTAAACGCGTTTTTCATAATTCTACAAAGGGACCCAATAGAATCATCAATTTGGGTCGGTGTTAGAAGTTCCCAGAAATTATTATGTTGCCGGAGCTCAGAAGAAATAATTTTCTGGTAGGTGTCCCAATTTATATTTTTGCTGTCAGCAATTAAGTTGTGGTTGGTGTTTGACCGACAGTTTAAGAGCTATATAGCATAGCACAACTTGTCAGAATAAGCACTTGTTCTTACTAGTGCAGCCCCAGTACCTATGCCGTGAGTTAAAGTTACTACTTATTACGAAATCACTATTTGTTCTCAACAATTTACCCAAGACACTTTTGAATCTAGCAGTTTTAACCGAGTCGCATACACCACCTGGGAAGTATTTTGCTAGATGTGATCACATGAATTTTTCAATTAAATCTAAAAAAAATTAGAAAAATGAAAATCGACATCTACATGTAGGATTAAAATCGCATTCTCTTGAATGACAGCTGAGTGGGAGTCAGGTTGACAAAATGTTATTGTTGTTTTATTTGCAAATTGAACTGAAGAATTAAGTGAAAAGAAAATCTCAAAACTATAAAATTCCAAGAATGTTTGCCCAATTTTGGGTGGTTTATTGCTTTTTTTGTAATTATAACCGCAGGAAATTGTAATAGAAAAATAAAAATATTAAATCAAAACTTAAAGTTTTTATAGAATTAATTTTTCAACAAAACACACAATTTCATCAGATCGCTTTAATGATGATTGAAATAAATTCAAAAGACACACACAAAATTACTACCCCATCATCCCAAATTAAATTTATTATGGAGTACATCATGAAAATATAGAGAAAATATTTATTCCTCAGGGAATGGAGGAGGGCTGAAGGGTGGAGGCAAGGACTCATAAAATACATTTCTTTAAAAAAAAAAGAGAAAAAAGGACCGAAATAACAGAAGCAGTTTAATTTTCTTTTTTTTTAGCTTTTGTTCTCTAATTTGTCTAAGGAAGTCTTATGCTTTTCATTCTGGCGCAAGAACAACAAACCTCTTGCTAAAATGGAGAAGTTAATTTTAAGAAAAGCGATTTTCATTCCACAATTCTCAAGAAAATGTTTGAATTGTGGAGACGAAGTAGGTATACCTACACTACTTTAAAAAGACCACTAAATGAATAGTTGTGTGTGTATTTGATATTCGTTGAAAAAAGGATTTAATTAAAAGTTGGCAAAATGCCCTATTCTACGATAAGGAGACCATAGTAGAACCCATTAAGAGTGAGATTTTGGTAACCATTGTATTCGGCGTTGTTTAATTTTATGGCTGCATGTAATCATTACCGTCTTGAATATTCTTGTAATTGTTCTTCTTCGTAAAATTATATATACTTCCGACATAAAAACTGATGTTATATATTCTCCCTTTTACAAGTCACTTTCTGTCTGTTCCAGAAAATGATACTTAATTTCTTATATATATATATACTAGGTATAGATGTGTATGTATGTTACATATACGTTTTCTATATACATAGTGCTTCAGAAAAGAAATCTCCAGAATTGTGAAAAGTTTTGTGACACTCATTGGAGTGAGGTTATAGAGGGAGTTAGTCTCATTCATATATAAAACCAAAAGTCAGCAAGGTTTCGATTTCCTTTCTCTCGTTGAAAAAGTAAACACTTTACGAGCTTTTAAGGACCAATTTCAAAATTAAATATTAAAGTGGTCTCTCAATGGTGGATTTGGATTTCGGAATCTCATGTACCTACCTACAGTATACCAATCGAGTATTATACCTTCTGGTTTTTATAGGATAATTGGTGTGGCATTGGTGACAATATTAGAATAATAAGGAAATGGATTCTATTGCTTGCGGAATTGTTTTAATTTATTACCTTTTTCATTTGTTTAGTTGTATTGAATACAGTTGAAACGTTGAAATAATTTATCACAATACAGTGGAATTCTATACAAATACTGCTCCTTCTAATGTTTGTGGAAAATTTCTAAAATTATTGAATTCCGATGTAGACAATTTTGTGGGGCTATTGAGAGATTATATTCACGTAACCATATTGTGAGCCATTGTATTTTCTACTTGGGTTAAATTGTTTCTGGCTTTAATTCAACACTCATGCTAAATTAATTATACATAAAGTGTTTTGAAAATGTATGAATTTTATAATTTTGAAATGGATGTCACTTTCTGTGGGAGTAAGCTCACCCAAGCTCGGTCAGTAATTCTTAGAGAAAACTCTAAAATAACGAAATTATTGAAAAAACAAAAAACTCTTATTTGAGTGAGTAAAAATTTTTGTTGATAATTTTTTTTTAGTTAGTTCTACTAAATTTGAAAGGTTGAAAGGTTTCGAGTTCAAATTATGTATCCCGCTGAAAGTTGCAATTGTATAATAAACTTGCGCAAGTAATTAGAGACAAATTATCGCAAAGTATGCTAAAATCACGTCCGTAAAAAAGGCATGGTAGGTACTTGTTACAGCCGCATATACATAATTGTAACATTAAAACCTAATGCTTCTTTGCTTACATCTGTAGGGCAATAGCTGCTAATGAAACAGAAAGGGGAGGAATTGCGAAATGGAACGGAGAGAAATGAAAAACAAGGCAGGAAGAGTGACAGGCGACGAGGGGCTCCCTCTCCTAGTGTGGTTGGTTGAGAGGTTAAGTTGTAGCAAAACGTGTTCTGTGAAAGTAACGGAAAAACCAACCTGGCAAAATTATTAAAGGAAAACTGCAACAAAAAAAGGGACGAGAGTTATTCGCTAGCAAAAGGATCAAATATGGATAAAAATCTGGCCAGAGAAAAGTCTGGAATGAGTTTATGGTAGTGGTTACCACGCCCAGGAAAACCCTTTCCTTGGAGGAAATTGCATAAACTCTGGTTCACGCACAATTTATCAAGATTGGTCCGAGAAGCGCCGACAAAAGAAAACCGCTATACCCTTATAAAACAGTTCCCAATTGGTTCCTGTTGAGATAGTTATCCGAACTTTTTATATAAACAATTTCGCTACATCCATCCAGTGGAATGCTAGGACGAACTCACCATAAATTTACTATTTTTAATAACTTTGTGTACATAGATATTTTGAAATTACTATAAAAGTTCAAAGTACGGTTAATTAAATTCATCCTTATTATTGTTGTCACCTCACTTCAAGTGACACGACTATGTAAAATTCATAGAAACACCTAAGAAACGAAATAAAAATCGACAACTGCAGCAGCAAAAAACATGGAGAAATGTGCGTCGAGCTATCGACTTTTGTCATTTGCATATTCCTGTCGACAATTCTCACTTAATTTCTTCAGGTAACATCTGTCTTCTTTTCTTTGTTTCCTTTAGTTTCTATGAATTTTACATAGTCTGTCACTTGAAGTGAGGTGACAACCATAATAAGGCTGATATTAATTCTTGCAAAGTCACGGCATAACCAAATCTTTATTTGAACCGTATATGAATATAATAATTTGGCGACATCCGTCCAGCGAAGGGCTAGGATGAACTTACGACAAATTTAAAATTTCAAGTCAAAACTTGTTATACTTAATATCAAAGGACTAAGAACTTATGCTACCCGCGTGGTAAGGAAAAAAGGGGACAAATAAAAGAAAAAGTTCTGGATTTAAAGATGGAATGCTTCCGGAAGCCATTACATTACACTATGTCATAAAAGTCAGCCTATGTAACATCAGAAATATTCTCCAAGTGTTTGAGAATGCAGTTTATCCCTCGAAGCTCACCTGGATGTGGGTATATGTAGTAGATGTACTCATTCTGTATGTACCCAGTGATAAAAAAAAGAGCCCTCTAAAGCGGCCCATACACGGCGAACATGATGTCTAAATTGGTGTGTTACACATGAAAGCTTTTTCTCCACACACTTATTAAACATGTTGTCCAAGATAAGGACAGGAACCTGTGTTCCGGAGCTAATAGAACTCTTATCTGTTAACTATTATCTTTACTTAAAAAGCGCTAACTTAAAAATGAGGAATTCCTGACAAACATCGCCCTACGCGGTACAATATGTTGCCAAACATGTAGTCCCGCCCCTAAAAATCAAACTAACGTATCATACCGTCAAACAGGCATACACACGGTCAAACCTGCGTGACAGCATCGTTGTCTTAAGCGACCAATACTTCGTATGTCATACATAAAAGCTTGTTCTCCACATACTTATCAAACATGCTGTCCAACATCAGGAGAGAAACACATATCAGGAGCTGCTAGAACTGTTAACTACTATCTTTTCTTCAATAGAGTTCAAGATTCAAGAATGACGAATGCGTGATAAACAGCGCCGATACATGGTACCAAATGTCAAATATCTGGCCCAAGCCCTAAAAATCAAACTAACTTGATTTTCATCCAACCGCATGACACACTACGTGTCACATGATCAAACGGAAATAAACACTTGCATGTTGACCAACTCACTTAGAACAACGATTTGACCGTGTATGTTCGTATGTTCGTGTTTCACGTTGTCATACGTATTATGTCAAGCGATTGGACGAAAATCTGGTTAGTTTGATTTTTACGGGCATGCTACATGTTTGACAACATGTTGTACCGTGTCGGGCGATGTTTGTCAAACATTCGTCATTCTTGAGTGAACTCTATTGAACATTTCTAGAAGCTCTAGATATGTGATCCTGTCCTGATGTTGGAAAGCATGTTTGACAAGTATGTTGATGTGTTGAGAAAAAGCTTTCATGTGTAACACATCATGTTAGACAACATGTTCGCCGTGTATGGGCCGCTTTAAAGCCGGTCCCACACAATGTGTGGATTTGTTAAATATTTGGCAATGCGTCTCGTTTACACATACTTCGTCAAATGAGAACGCATTGACAAATATTTGACGAATGCACACATTGTGTGCGACCGACTTAAGAAGCGCTCTAGGAGGCATGTTACATGATGGACGCAGACGTTTTTTGAATGCGTCTTTTCAAAAGGTTTATTGAGCTTTTTGAATAATGATCGCAGTGCTTCTTCCTTAATCTCATAAGAGGATCTCAACACTGCGTCCAGAGAACATTATAGTAAGGTGCTTGCGCTTGCTCATAATTATTTGTGGTATTACATTTTATTAAATATTCTGAATTTTATTCTCACTTTATTACAAGAATTTCAGCAGATTATTCCTAATTACTCTGAAGTTCACATTGAAAATGAGAAATGTCTTACTTCATACAATAGTGGAAAAATCCGCAGTTTAGATTCATGGAAAATTAGATAGGATCACCTCTTGTTGCACTTCTGCTGAAGCTCATCAAATAATCTTCTATTTTGCTTCCAAGTGATGGCTTTAGAAGCTCTTGAGTTACTTACTTGCGTCTATGCTTAATTTATTGGAATGATCAGTGAATATTCTTGTAAAGAGCTGCCAAATGATGGCGCCAGGGAAGCGTTTAAATTGTGCTCCTTTCAGAAGCACTAGTTTTTCGTCCAAACGGGTAATATGGAAATATTAGCATATCAATGGAAAATGGTATAAAAATAGTTTGTCTTCTGAGTCATACAACACAATTCCTAGTCACTTGGTAGAGTAGTTTTTAAGTTATTGAAGACCAATTATTATCAAGCGTTTAACTATTTTTTATTGGGAATCACCCGGAAAGAGAAATTTGCCATCTTGTGTTTATGGTCTAAACATCAAAAATGTGGGACAAGGTTGCGAAAAAGACGAATGAGATCAATAAATTCAGAAATGAAGTAAAAGCAGATGTACCTCCTTAATTTGAATTATTGTGCGAAGCTGTTCTGTCACATTGTAAGCTAATTCGTGTTGTCGATCAATTATGGTCCGTCTTGAAAGAGCTAGTTGTTTATATTTATCAACTTTCTCAGAATCTAAGCATCCTACTGCTTCAAAATTGTACTCCTTTATCATTTCCACATCACTAAATGGGTTTCCTCTTTTTCAAAGTATATACGCTATTTTGAACGTATCATCAGTTGCAGCGGTTCCTTGCTTACTGAAAGCACTGAAAGCTTGTGTTTGATCCTGCCTTTCTTTTTTCATTTTTTGAAGTGCAGATTTTCGAGCTTCTCCTTCTAGTTGGACATATTTGTGGTCTTTGTGAGATAAATAATGCTGATTTGCATTGTATTTTTTTAATGTTGTTAGTACAGTATTGCATAGTAAACAAAACATTTTATCTTTTACAGAAATAAGATAATATTGGATTTCCCATTCTTCATTAAAGGATCTGTTTTCCGCATTCAGTTTTCTTTTAAGTTTTTTTGACATGGTGTATAAGTTGATAACTTAAAATAAAAAGTGATATTCACACATATGTTGTTAATAAAAAGAATTATAATTAGATATAATTATCACAAATTAATTAAATGTACTTACTTGATGGTTAAATACACGGTAAATGCAAAATTTAAATTATAAATAATAATAATAACTCCAACCGATTACGAAATTAAACTAAATCATTTGCAGTTGTGTTTTCCCGCAAAACGAGGCCTACTGTGTTTATCTTATAGAAAAGTAACCGAAAAAATATTTGAAAAATATTATTAGTATTAATAATTATTTCAAAAATTTTCACAAAAAGAATTTCAATTGTAATTTGTAATAAAATACAAACTATGTGAAAAGGCCGCAAAGAATATTTCAAAAGGCCGCAGATTCCCCACTAAGCACTAATTCTTAAATGATACCCTAGAATCTAGGGCCTGGACGAATGCCCGTATGAAATTTTGTATTGTCACCTCACCTATCTGTGCAAGTTTGATATCTAAAGTGGTTTTTCGCATATATTTCTAGAACGGTTCGTCGGATAGAAAAAACGATTATAACCAATTTTAAAGAGTTTTGTATTCTAAAGAAGTTTTGAGTACAATAAAAATGTCTAAGACTGATCGTTTTTACAGTATACGTAAAAAATCCAAACTTTTATATGGAAACATCAAGAAAGGGTTGCCCGATTTAGTCCGTTTTTGAAATTTTATTTCCAATTACTATGAAAACACCACGTGCTAAATTTCAGCTCTCAATGTCGACGCGTTCTCAAGCAGTGCTCAAATATTTAGTGGAAAAAGGAATTTTTGTATGGCAACCCCACGAAGGAGTTATCTCATTTTCCAACATAATTTTACTTTTTTTTTAAGTCCGTGTACAAAATTTCAGATCTCTAAGTATACGCCTTCTCGAGTTATCGTCCACACAGGCAGATAGACAGACAGACAGACAGACAGACAGACGGACGGACGGACGGACATGCAAAAATCCAAATAACTAGAGTATAAAAAAGTTGCCCAAAAATTAGGCAACAGCCCTCTAATAGGAGTGAACGAACAAATACGAAAAGGAAGTAAGTAGAGATGTTCATTAGGGCTGTACTGATTATTAGGATTGGGTATACATACATGAAATATATAAATTTTTATTCGAAACCCTGAGTTGACATATTTTGAAAATAAAGATCGCGATCTCAGACATCTAATATCTTCGTAGACTAGCAAAATTTATCTAGATTAATGAGAAACATACATTTTTATATCTAGAGAGTATACTAAGTTTGTCATTCCGTTTGTAATGCACAGAAATAATGATGGTAGAGCAAAATGGATTGGACACCCCCACCTAAAATTAAAAGTTATTTTGATTTTTGCATATCCGTCTGTCCGTCCGTCCGTCCGTGCGCACGATAACTCGAGAACGCGTTCACTTAGAAAGCTGAAATTTTGTACACGGACATTAAAAAAAAAAGTAAAATTAAGTTCGAAAAGAGACATATCTGGCAACTCTTTCGTGGAGTTGCCATACAAACATTTCGTTTCCCACTATATATTTGGACACTACCTGAGAACACGTCACATAGAAAGCTGAAATTTGGTACATTGTGTTTTCATGGTAATAGCAAATAAAATTTCAAAAAAGGACTAAATCGGGCAACCGCTTCTTGGTGTTGCCATATAAAAATTTTGGTTTTTTACATATACTTTGAAAATGATCAGTCCTAGACATTTTTATTGTACTAAAAACTTCTTCAGAATAAGAAATCATTTGAAATTGGTTATAATCATTTCTTCTGTCCGACGAGCCGTTCTAGAAATATATGGGAGAAACCAATGCAAAAAATCAAAATTGCTCAAATCGGTGATCATATGAAATTTCATACGGGCATTCATCTAGTAGGGTAGGTAGGTAGGGTAGGGTAGACCAATTTCACTTTTCACTTGTTAAAATATCATTTGGCCTCTGAATTTCTCTTACTGTTTATATTAAAAAAGCTTCGACATTAGTCTGATTTGAATGGCTTTTTCCTTATTCCTTGCATCAAAACTTTCCTAAAAGCATTGCAATACGCATCACTAGCATATAAAATAGAAATGAATTGACTAACTCCAGTTTCATTTCAATACTATCTTCTCTCGGAAATTGTTTTTTCTTTTCTTTTCAATTTATAATATCTATTCCATTCCTGGGTCATTGTTCAAATATGTAGGTGTATATCTGTGTGTATCCTTTGAGCAGAACAGGAATATTGTGTATTTCTATACCCTCTATACATTTTTCGAGATTAAATTGAATTCACAAGAAAACTATTTTTAAGATATTCTCTCTATCTTCGAACACTTTAAACAAATCCTTTTAAAAAATTCTTGACATGAATCCCGTGACGATAATTGAATTAAAAAAAAAAGAATAGAAGAAAGTAGTTTGAAACTGCAAGGAGACTTGATTAGAGTGCAAGGGAAAAAGTTTTTTATTTTTTATTTGTGGTACTACTACCAAGAAATGTTCACCGGCAAAAGATCTTCTCTAATCAGTAAAAAGATATTATATCTGAAGATAAGAAATTTTCCATGAAGTTCAATAGCTTTTTCAGTTCAACTAGACTAGATTCTCCTCCAAAGTACACAGTCATGCTGCCATTGTGTAATAATTTCACTTAAGAAAACTACTTTCGTAATCTCACTAACTTTAATGTCTCAATCGCTGGCTTTACACTAGAATTGCTTGTAACATTCATTTTATCTCATCTCTAATGGTTTAATTGCGCCATTCCTAATCGTTGATTCTCTCCTTTTTTTTAAATTTCTCCTTAGTTAGAAGAAGCTCAGGATATTGGGATTACTGCAATGCCATTCCCAACTCTAGTATTTCCTGAATGCAGTTGCATATTTTTGTATTTCTTTCATTTTAATTCGTGCTTTAAGTACAAATTCCTTTCAATGAATTGAAGTTTTTTCAACTATCGTTTATCTATTCGTACTGAAATTTTGTTTTGTTTTGTTTATTTGAAACTGATTGTGTCATCAAGTTGGAAGCAGGTCAAAATAAATGCTGACATGAGAGTTAACCATAAACTAATTACCTGTCTTCACCTGTAAAAATACTTGAACTTTTATATGCCGCGTGCCGAGCAGATGTTGTTCCTCTTACATAGATGATTATACAGACTCTGCACATAGTGCCTCTATTTTCATTCAGATTGATAAATGGATTTTTAATTGGCAGCCAGCATGCTCATAGCTGAGGACAAACTGACTGATGCATGACTGACAGATGAAGTCATTAAGTTGACAATTTAAGGCAGCCGCAGCTGCAACAGTAGTTTCATCGAAATTATCTCAAAATGAAAAGATTTTCTTGAAGAAAATTTTGTAAATTGTCTAGTAGTGGAAGTAGAAGCAAACACGAAGCCTTTTATTCTATCGTTAATCTTAATCTGTAAGTGATGTGTATGATGAATTTAAAAGCATCATTCTGATTGTGATGTTACTTTTGCATGAAAATTTATCATGCGTTATTAAGTTCGGTCTGTTCTGTTACTTCAGGAATTATTATGTAACAACTTTCGTAGACAAATTAACTAATCTGTTCATTCATTCATACGCAATTATTCTTTATGGAAAATAAAAAAAATCACAATATAACTCAAAACCACTTTAATTTTTTCATATTGCTTATCTGAATGATTGACATCTTTCACTCGGAAGACTTTTCATTTTGATTTTTTAGTAAATTTAGAAAGTACATAGTTCTAATTACTTTGACAATTTTATTCTGATCACTTAAATAAGAAAAATTCAGGAATTATAATTAGCTCACAATAAATTTAAATTTTAACTCCCATTAAAAAAGTAATGAAAAGTAATGAAGAGATAGCAAATAAGTGAAAAGTCATGGAGAGTAGTGAAATATCATGGAAAATAAGTAAATTAAATTAAAAATTAATAAATAAAGCAATAAAAATTAATAAAATGTAAATAAAAAATAAATGAGAAGTAATGAAAAATAGTAAAACGTAATGAAATGTAATGAAAAGTTATGAAAATTAATCAAAAGTGTATTGGTCAAAAACTTCAGCCCCGCGACGAGAGTCTTAAAAGCAAAAAAAAAATAGGAGTCGGGACGAAGAAGGTTTGAAGAGGATGGAAGTCTGTCGAGAGGAGGGCGATCGACCATTAAATAAAAGTGTGTCAAACCGAGCAGTCATCAAGAGAGCGAAACAAAAATAAAAGTCTCATTTTGTTCGAGAGTTTACTGTAAGGAAATAAAAAGAAAACCGACTCGGGAAATAGCCTGAAAGCAGTGAAATATGCTCGATCGCCATTACATCTAATCCTCGTTTAATTCCTTTATAGGCCGGGCGATACAACTGCCGTGCCATACGAAAGTGTCTAGCCACGCAAAAACTACGCCTATATTGCTTTGGAGATGAATATAAGCTCAGACTAACCAATGCTTGTAATATAGCTAACCGAAGAATAATATGTTGAACTTAAGGTTGTAAATTGGTGTATCTTTTCTCTCTCCTCCAAAAGAGGCGGTCCTCTCTCCAACAGGTGATTATAAAAATGGGTATTAGTCAAAATGGGCCAGTGGATATCAAAGGGAGGATGCGGCACATAGCTCTCCGCGACTACCAATACGTAGTTCTCATCATCGGTTATCACAGGGATCAAGGCAAAGACCCTTCAGGACATGAAGTGTTTGTTTTAGTTTTCGTCTGTACTTTCTTTAGGCACGTTATTGTTTTATTATTGCGCGTATTAGCTCGAGATTTTGTTTGTCCTACCTCACACTTTCGCCAATAGTTGAGATGCACTAGTATGGCAACCAGGACCTGACGTCCTCCGTCCCTCACTCGAAATCAAGCAACTTTAAGAAAAGTAATTAAAATTAATGAAAAAAAAAGAAAATAATTAAGCCAAAAAATGTAAAGAATTGTAATGAGAAGTAAAAGTAAGCAATGAAAAGTAATGAAAAATTATGAAAATCAATAAAAAGTAAGTAAATAAGAAATGAAAAGTAAAGTAATGAAATGTAATGAAAGTAATGAAGCAAATAAAAGTAACAAAAAGTGATAAGTAATAATTGATTATGGATTAATGATTAGCGATTAGTGATAAGTGGGGAAAAGTTGCGAATAGCAGTATATACGTAGAATAAAGCATGGTGGTAGTAAAAGTAATCGGACGGTGAAGTTCTGGCAAACAAAATTCTTATCACCCTGAGTATCCTCGAAAATGTTAGAGCTGCTTTCCTCCCTCCAATTGTTATACAATTTGTTTGATTTTCTGGATTTTATGGATTTTACATATCCCGCAAAGGAAAAGCAACTCGTTTTAAATATTCTTTTAAAAGTCCATGGATGAATACGTTCAGTTTCATTCCAATGTTGAGCAAGGTGTATATAAATAAATAGCCAACGAGATACAAAGCTAGAGATAGATACAAAACAAACAAAAACAAAATTGTTGACGATATATATTTTTTGTACAACATTCTTTCACCAAAAGGCGAGTTAATTTCCAAAACTATGTCAGTTTCCGACAATAATTTAGCAAAAAAGAAGAAAAAAATATGAAAATCGAGTAGAGGATTTTCTAATAGCTTTTCATTTTCATATTCTGGTCATGATGCGATATCATTTCCTATTTTGTGGCTTCGAACTTCCTTTCCTTTTTATTAGTTTTCTGCCTTTATTCATCTCATTCCACCTTGTTTTGTTATCAGTTATTTTGGTCACGTACAATTTCCTTATAAGATTACCTACCTCATCGCAACAAGAAACTCCTTTTCTTTGGTTTGTATTTATCCATTATGGTTGTTGAGAATCACACTTTTTTCTCCTTCAATAAGATTATAAGTAGTGAAAAGCTATGCGGTGTAATTTGTTTTCAGTTAGACTTGACAACGGTATTAAATTTCTTATAAAAGGTGCCGACATTGTACTAAGGAAAAGAAATTAATACGCTTTCTTCTTAGGAGTTAAAAATTTCTTTCATTGTTTTTTGTTTTGTTTTGTTAGTAGATAGTTTCACAAGTTAAGAGAAAAAACGAAAGATTTTATTAGTAGTTTTTGGTGGATGGGTTTTATCAATGATGAGAATAACATACATAGCAGTTGCTTTCTATCGGCGTTATTCAGTTGGCGCTGCGTGATTGTTCTTGCAAAATTAAGTCTATAATTCACATCGGGAGCGACGGGGCGGGGCACGGCAAATAGTTGCCGCGCGGCGAATTTAAAGATTACCAAAAACACAATTTTGCCGCTGCCATTGGCGGCAAAATTCCTTTTTCATTCGAAATAAGTCAGCACAATTTGTACATGAGGCTTTTTGCATTCCTAAGTATTTGTAATCGAACCTCATCACTTTTCTCTGTTTTTCTTCAAGCAGAGCTGCTAATAATAGAATTTCTTCCTCGGAACTAGAGAACATTTGGATAAAATCTGTCGCCCTTGGTGTAAGGACTCTATTTTGCCGAACAAATAATACCGGAGATGTGGGACATGATCAAACCTGCGCAACCCACAAATGAACGTCACACAGTCGTTTAGGGTAACTTCCATATGCTTATACAGATTCTATCCAGTTTAGGAAAGACCAAACATCCAAAAGTGAAATAAGGCAAGATTAGTAATTTTACTAGCTGTATAATTGAACGACTGGATAACATATTTGCTGAAAGCCACAGTCTGCGTAGGCCCCCGTAAATTTTTCTGATCGTATTACTAATGTTAGCACAGCACTTCATATTAGGGTTTAATACTGTCCCAAGGTTGGTGACCTTATTTGACATAGGCAATGAAACGCCGTTCAACAGTATAGGTGGTATGTTGGTTTCATTGAGTGTGCTGTTATAAAAGATAGTACAGTACAGCAGCCGATTATAGTTGGACCAGGCGCAAATTCGGTCCAAATCAGAGTTCATTTGTGCAACGCAATCCTTGAAGAGGCCAATAGATATACTTAGATACAGCTGTACATCATCAATATATAGATGAATTTTCAAATCACGCTCAACTCTCGGTAGATCATTGATGAATAAGGAAAAAAAGAATAGGACCCAGAATGGATCCTTGGGGAACCCCTCGTACAAGCGGCCACGCAGCGGACAGAGATTCTTTTACATTGACTTGGTGACGACACGGTGAGATGAAAAAAACTTTTGATCAGGGAAACAGCTGAGGTACTATAATTAAAGGAGGACGCCAGTTTCTGGAGAAAAATGCGATGGTCTACGCAATCGAAAGCTTTCGAAAAATCCAATTTTACGCCAACTTAAGCTTGACTGTACTCTTCATCCAGGGAATCTACAATTTTGGAGGTACAAAACTCATTCTTCTACGACCCAGATAATTTCAATTAAATAAATATAAATTAATTAACTACCTGAAAAAGAAATCCCACAGTCCCCCGATACGATTAAATCATTAGCTTCAGATTTGATAATTTGATAAGAGTTAATTTTTTTTTGTAGGAATTTACTTGACAATTTTTCTTCGGAATTTTAACGCGTTATATGATATATGAGTTTTTTTCAAAAAAATATCTTTAGAATCTGGCATTGACTTGTCGATTTGGTATGAGCAATATTTTTAGCAATTCTATTAACATGAAATCCTTTAGAATAATGACTAAAGTAAACTAAACAATTTATCTTCCATCATTTAATTTATGTCAGGTTATATGAACATCTAACAGATAGCTTGTGTCTTATGAAAACCATTTTCACTATGCACTAAAATCTCTTAGCAAAAAGCCCTATAGGCTTAGTTACAATATAATTGAAGAAGATGATACAGCTTAATGACGTATTCAATAACCTGAAGAATTCATTTTTTTTTCATAGTTTCGCAAGCGTTGAAAGTAAATTCGTATTTCATCTTCTCCACAACAAAATAATATTTGTATGCTGCTTCATATGTTTTTATTCATTGAGGGAGGAAACGAACGAGTTCATGATGGTGGTGGAAAAAAAAGGAATGTAAAAATTAAAGAATGTTCCGGTTAATTAGGAAAACCCATTAAAAATGCTCCTCTGTAAATGTTTCCATTTCCTTAGATGAGATCGGCTTACTGTGAACTGGGGGTAAAGATAGCCTCGGGTATTTGAAAAGTATTCTAAGCTATTTAGAATGTCTGCGTTAAACATGCTACGAAATGAGTTTGGAGCCAGGCAGTAGGGAATCGATGTTAGATTAACATGAAAGATATATATATTTTTTTAGTAATTTTTTAACGCAAATTATTTAAGTCTGCATGTAGTATGGTGAATTGCAATGGTAAGAATTGAAATTTCATGTCATATAAGATTTTTTAATGCGTGTCAAGTTAATTATGGGATACTAAATATAAAGGATACTAAAAAAATTTTTTTGCAAGGTTTGCTGATTTTAATATTGTAGGTAGGTTTAGAGTAGAGTCGGTGATGAATACTATTTTGGACCATGATTTACAGCGTGTCCAAGTTCAAAATTCACCATTGAATAAGCCCATAGAATTATTATGTTAACAATAAGATTCTGCTTAAATAAATTTTAATCTTTTTGCCCCATATCGTGTGAAGGATTCGAAATAGTTGAAAGAAATACGAGGAAAATAAAAGAGCGATCCTGAACACTTCAGACCTTCGATTTGTTCACGGTAATAACATTTTTCAAAACCAAAAAATCTGTATCCCTTGGACCCCTTGGCTTTGCCTGGTACCACATGTTCCTAGTTTTATTGGTTGAATTTTTGACCTAGTGAATTTTTCATACAGAAATATCAAGAAGACTTTTCTTATAAAAATGCTATCAATTAAGTTGATCTCGCATATGTATATGCACTTAGTTAAAATTTTGAGTATGAATTATATGACGCGAAATACTAAATGTTTCCTTTGTACTCAGCAGTTTAGCCCTAGACAAATTCATACAGAAAAATCAAGAAAACCTTCCCAGGCGTATATGGCTAGCAAGAACTAGCCATACTGAAGAGTATTAAGTTTTTACTGATACGAAACGTCTTTTGCACTTTTATCCACTGAATTTTGTTCAACAATTATTTTGCTTATTTTTTCTTTTCTTATTTCAGAATCAGCCTTCCCTCTTCAAGATCGGTGACATTTTATGTTTTTCATAAAAAAAAATCTATAGACTATACCCATTTTGGTTAAAAATTAAATGTCACAGATTTTGACGAATAACCACTTGTTGGAGGCTTATCAAAGGTAGGAATATCCCTACAAAGTTTCGCTAAAAAATCATCATAACTACCCATGGATACATCTTCCACTTTTGCAGTCCATAATAGTTCGAAAAAAATGTTCTGATAATTGACTATTTTACAAGTGCAAGTTCCTTACAAAAAAAAGTTCTCAAAAACATACAGACACTAACGTTTTAGTTCCCCTTTCATTCTATAGCTATTTTACCAATTCCATCAAAAAATTTAGAAAACTAGATGTTACCAACTGCAAAATGAAGCTACTGTGTACCTACCTTCCTTGAATAAATTTTGTGCTGATGTTGTGAAGTGGTCTTTATCTCGAGATCTCTCCAAGTTGTCGCTAGTTTATGTATGTATATCAACTTTACTTTACAGAAATTTGCATCCTCCTCACTTTTACATCTGAAAAGAATTTCTTGTAAGTTAAAAACACTTAACAAATCCATTTTAGCTTAAACTTCCTGCAAGGAGGATATTTGAGAAAATTTCGCGTATAAAAATGGGTCATTTCCTGCCAAATTTGCTTCTGAAATGTATCCGTATGCACATTGAATTTGCATGATGATATCGGGTTGGATCACAGAGTCCACCTCTACATAGATGTAACAATTGAGGTCAAACTTGTGCAATAGTTTTACCATCACCAGCATGTGTATAGAAATCACTTCAACAATTCATGGAGTATGAGAAAATTTTTCCTATGAAAATATGCACAGCGGTTGGCAACATGTACTAGCCTGCCACATAACTTCTTGACTTGGTAAACTGGGATGTTTTTTTTTTGTGTGTTTGCATAAATCCACTTTCAAATTTTTGCGAATCACGAGTCTCAAGTTTTAGAAATCTGGTAGAAATTTTGTGATGAGATATATTATGCATAAACTGAATTATTGTGGATGGTAAATTCTTGATTGTTTATTCTATAGAGGAATATTTTATTGTAATCAGCTGTTTTGGAAGGTAGTGCTGGATTTTTAATAAATTAAATAAACTTACCAAAATTAGGTTATTTCTGGGGGCAATTACTGATGCATACACTATTCAAGTCATGTAAAAAAAAAATTAGACAGAAATAGTCCTAAGTGCGTTTCAATCGTTTGCATTTTCAATTCGAGCTTGAACATTTATTCGACGGTAAAATTTTATATTAATTTAAAATTGAAATATTTTATACAGAGTCATATGCATCAATTCTGCGCTAATTTACCTCCCTATCAGATGTCGAGAAGACAGAAATTCGTATAGGACAATGAGGAGGGAGAAGGAAAAATTAAAGACAATTGCATTTTATGAATCTCTTTCCCTTCTCTTCTTTGAAGTTATAGCTGTCAACATTTTGAAAATCGAATTAAAGTTGCCTCCTATCTCCCAAATGACTCATTTAACCCCTCCCCCCCCCCATAAAAATCTCGACATTTCCTATTTGCATTACTTGTTATAGATCACCGTGTATGTGGACGAACTTGCCCATTTTTCCTATTAATTATATTTTATGTATCTTCGCTTTTAGTTCAAATTCGAATTTTCAAAAATATTTTCCGAATTATTCATCAACTGTTATTTCTCATTAACAATCACTTATTTACCGCATTAAGTTTTTCGTTAAAAAAAAGATACCACAAATAATAGATTTTCACGATTAATTAACGACAAATTAACGATAAATTCCAAAATTTATTTTCGTGCAAAGTTTTGTCCAAGTTTCAGCGAGCCTCTGAGTTAAATCTATGGCACTTTTGCACTGAATCCAATGTTTTTTTAACACAAAAATGTTTTTGAAAAGGACACGACAAATTTACGATAAAAAAAAACGAAAATTTTTAGAAAACTCCCAAAATAAGTCAGGTAAAGTTGAGAATCTTCTCATAGATGTAAGATTAAAAATTTGATTTCGCTTACGTTTAATTCAATGACGATTTCTTTTCTTATAGTGAGTTAGTGACTATTTGCGAGTTACGAATTCCCGAACGAAATCATTTACATATATCTGTACTGTAGTTATCGCCTCCTACTGCTAGACAGTAGGTACTTGTAAATTTATACTTATGAAAATTTCGATGATTTGAGAAAATTATGGATGCTGTTGTAAAGAGAGTTTACTATTGGTCAGATCTGATTTCGAGTGTGG
Organism: Dioctria linearis; assembly: GCA_963930735.1. NCBI lineage: Eukaryota > Metazoa > Arthropoda > Insecta > Diptera > Asilidae > Dioctria > Dioctria linearis. The sequence continues at coordinate 6,395,103 of OZ005743.1, read as the reverse complement.
GAGAGTGTTTTATTATTATATTATATTTGTGGCATTAAACACAACACTCACAGGTGAGGTTCGACATTATTTTATTTAATAATGGCAGATTAAAATTAATTATGAAAAATATGTTTTTCACAGTCCTAAACGTAAATCTTAATATTATGAAGTAGGCCTCACTCGATTTTATGCTCTTCTTCCCATCATTATAAAAAAAATTTAGTTTCGAAATAATTTCATTCAAAAATGGTATGTTGGAAGACATCTTTTGCTGTATCTCGTGGAGTACTTGAGCTAGGCTAATAATGTTAGATTTATCTGAAAGAGGAGACAGATTAGAGATGTTTTCTGTGGGTACAAAACAGTTTGCTAATATGGATACTTTAGAAGATTTTTGAGCTTCAAAATAGATAGTTTTTCGAAGAAAAAACGTTTTTGATGTTATATCGTTATTGTTTTACGTTTTTACTAATAAAAACTAGTAGTAATACTAACAAAACAAGATGAAATGGCGGTACAGTTGGCAAAACGAGCTGAGTTACAGCCAAAAAAGCGTTGCAAAGACCACATTTTCGAAAAAAATTAAAATCCCCTGTAATTTCGAAAATAACACGAATTCGAAAAATATAACATTTTCGATTGCAAATGACCTCATCATTAAGGGGTTTTAATAATGCATCGTGAAACTAGAGCACACTATAAACTAGCACTTTAATTACATAAGGATAATGCCTTTTTAAAGGAGGTAAGAAAAATTTGGAATATTACACATTTTAAGTTAATTCGCACTACTTAGGTATATGGTTAAATTTTAGTTATTTTACTTTTATATCTTTATGATCCTTAAATTTCATATTTTGGAATTTTAAAAAAGAAGCCTCTTCAGACAAATAATAATAATAATAATTTCAATGAATTTGCAAATTGGATTAAAATGCAGAAAATCTTAATTTCATCTGTAATCAAATAAAGTTTTATTCATTTTTTTCATTTTATTCGGGTTTTTATCTTTATTCGAATAAAAAATGCCCATCTCTGTTGTTCGTATTGCCTTTCTGTTTGCTTTTGAAAATTTTTTAAATGAAATGACCATGGCTAGACAATTTTTACACACTATTTTTTTTCTTTTTAGTATAAACATATTATTCCTTGTGTGTTTATTTCAAATGTCAAGGGTGTAAAAGGGGAAGGCCTATTTTAGGCCCAACATCTCCAGACTTGAGAGATATCTTAACGATGCATTATGATACTCTGAGGGTGCTCAAAGTTTGATCTATTGCATTTTGGAAAATCTAGGACAGAACCGAATTCCTTAGGTCCTGATAAGAAGTTTGAGTACCCACACTCCTATACTCGAAAACTTAAATAGCTATTTATAGTTATCCCAATACTGACTTTTTTAGTATTCCCTCTTTTTTCCCGAACTGAGGTACTAGATTTTTCGCAATTTATATTGGAACTAACTCGGTAGGGTTATGTCCGATCGGTAAACGGGTTTCACTCTTCGCCTCAGAATTTTTCTCTGAATTCTTTTAAGGTAGGGGGTAGATACCCCGGCGGGGGGTGGTTCGGATACCGCATGTTATATTTCGAATTAAAGGTCTCGCCGAGTTTAATCGGGTGGTGTATATATTTTCCGATGCAGAATACTTTCTCGGGGGGTTTTTGCGGCCGGCAACCCCTTTTTCATGCACTTGGGTCACATACACATATTTTTGCAGTTCTTTCCTTGATGGCCATAAGTACTCTGCTGGGAACATAGGTGTCCCAAGTCCTAACTAGTCGGAAAAGTAGGGCTCTAAAGTCGCGTCCTGCATCCATCTGCGCACTTAAGGACTGCTATTGTAGATTAAAAGGTTTTATTTTATTTTATCGGACTTTGTAATAATATAGAGTACAGACCACACTTTATACGTAATTTGTAGATTATGTTCAGAAAACTGGCATTCTGGAGGGGGACCGGTCCCCCCCCCCGGTACGCCCCTGCTTCTAGAATACCGGGATATTAGATTTTTTTTCAAAACTAATTTCATTTTGTGTGTGTTTCGTCAACCGTGCCACCGCAACGCATCGGTGTGTGGTTACATTCACCGAACCGCCACCATCACCGCTACCCCTACCGCCATCGCGTCTATGTGTGCTGGCCTTTAAGATTTCTAACCATTATTATCTTTTTAAAATGTTGCAAAGATAAACTACGAAAAAATTTGTTGGTTGTGTAAATATAGATAACATGATTCATATTTTTATGAGATGCGGTTTGAACCCCACTTGCGCTCACATAATACCCGCGAGGCATTTTGATGGCATCTAGAAATTATTCACTAAAATGCTATTGGGATTCTCTGAAAAGTCCGAGTGATATTTAATTCGGTCTTTCATATTCCACCTAGAGAATTCCAAGCCCAATTACAGCGTTTAAATAATTTTTAATAATAATTTTCCTTCATGTCCCACGAGAAAATTAAGGAAGTCTGGAAAAAAAAATATAAATAAAATAAAAAAAAAATTTAGGAACGTGTGCCCTAATTAAAATTTAAATGAACCTAATCAAAACTTTATAACACGGGAAGGAAATTAAGGTTGATATTAAAAAAATGTAAAGCTAATGTTGCCGTCAATTTTAATTAAAATTTCAATATACAGACAAGAATTTTATACATTACACAAAATTTATTTCTCTAAAGTACCTACCCTCTACCTTTAAAGCTCTGCAGATTCATGTCCTTTTTATTCTGGCAAAAAATTCCAAGAATTTGTTTTGCAAAATGTCAATGCTTTCAGTAGCTTGTAAGGAAAATGTCGATGACGACGAATTTTTAAGAATACGAGATTTCTCTTCACGTTTAGATTTGCTTACGAAAACTCCCTCGCTAACTTAAGTCTATACTTACCTTACACAACGAATAGGAGAGTATTGGCATTTTGTATGTAGCCTCTGTTTTTTTTAGAAAAGTGTATTGTTGTTCAAAATGAGCTGCTAAATAAGTAAATGTGTGTGTGCGGTAGTGTGTGTGAGTGTCAATTCACCTTAATAATTGGAAGTCCCCAAATAAAATCTATGTGCACTATATATGTATACAATTCACCCTCAATAAGGTTATTTGATTTCACCCTCATTGCAAAATGTTTTACACTTAATGTGGGCAATCGATTTTAGATACTAAGAGAAGGGTGTTCTACTACTGGTGGTCAAATGGCGGGGTAAGGGAATGTTCTTTATCATCTTTGTCTGTTGCTTTAATTTTCATTTCTTGTCTAATGTTACTTTCAATATTTTTAGCAGAGGGTGTAAAATCATTATTTGCAGGTGAGTTTTAAGTTCATAATAATATTTATTAGAGCGAATTATAATTAGATTTTCGAATAGAAGCCGATTATAAAATTACAGATCCCTAAGTTAATGAGTTCTTGAGCTATCGGTCGGATAGATAGATGGGACAGATTGGCAGAGATAAAAAAAAACTAAATTCATTTAAATACTATACGTAGGTTAGGTGTCCCATCCATTTTGTTATGGTAGTAAAGGTTCTCTATGGATTCATCTAGGATATTAAAATGCGGTTACTAAATTGGCAAACAGTTATAAGACCAGTTACCCTTCCACTGACGCACAGAAAGGTTCTCATTTGTTTCATCAACGGAACCGTGATGACATAGTTCTGGACCTGCAATACTCCTCTGTTACATGCTGTGCTCTTTAGATATGTACACATTTCAGTAAGGTCATTTGCTATTTACAAAATTGTATACAACGGCTCTCGGGGCAACTAGAGTGGTGTGCCGATTTTTCATGGCATTGATGCTCTGTTGATATTCTGATCTGGCTTAACCGATTTGGATCTTTCCAGTTTGTCAAAAGAATTTCTGAAGAGAGTTTGAGATTGAGATTCTAACTACTTATATCCTTTGTCGAACTACAGGGTGTTTCCTCCATGGTGGTCAGTAGAGCAGAAAGTGATGGTACTCACCTAGAGAAACTAAACATTGTATGGCAGTGGGGGGCATAACAACCGTTTTGGAGTTACGGGGTGACCTGAATAGGGTGTGAGCTAATAACTTCTTAACGGCTACAGATACCACATAGCGTGTAATAGGTCAAATTAAAGAGGATAGTCTACAGTTTACATTTTTTATAAAAAAACAGTTATGTTAATCACTTTTTTGCAAAAGATATAAACGTCAAAGTGAAAACAAGGTAAGATAATCCGAAATTTTGAGTTTTTACCACAATACCTCCTGAGATGAGACGAGCATCAAGCTGGTTGACCAGTTGTTGGAAAGCCCATGAAGCTCTGCCTACAATGAGCTCTTAACTGTGACCATACGCCCAGCACTTTTTAAGATACAGGGTGTTTTGTGAGAAACTAGTTTTTTTCTTAATCACCCTGTAACTCCGAAACGGTTGATATGCCTCCCCCCCCCCCCTGCCATACAATTGTTTGGGTGGCAGGCTGCCTGTGTGTGGGTGTGTGTGTGTGTGTGTACCTGCCTGGCTGTATATGTGTATATGTGTGTGCGCGTGTGTGCCTGCCTGCCTGCCTGTGTGTGTGAGTTTTTTTTGCGCTTGGCAATTATACCCTAGGTGGGTATATTATTTAGGGCAGGTAAAGATATGACCTGCAACAATGCATAATCCCTTGACAATAGGTGTGCGCTTCGTAAAGTATTTTTGACTAGATTAATTTTGAGTTGTGCGCTTCGCAAATATACCCCATCCATCCTGCTTCCCTTAGGAAACTCAGGATGCATCTGCTTTGCTTTGCAGCTACCCCAGACTTGAAAAGAAGTAGCTATCCAATAACCTACCTCTTTTATTCATCAGGATGCAAGAACGGATTCGATTACCTCCGAGTTCTTACAGCTCCTGCAGAAATCGTTCGCTGATATTCCCAATCTTCAAGCATGGTCTCCTATTTCCTATTGACCTATAGTAACCTCTACTAGATTCCTGGCATATGTTCTGCTGTCATTAACACCCCTTTTCTCCTCTTCCTGTCATATGCATGCCACAGTTACCTCGTGATATGGCAGATTTCCATTATGATCCACTGGAGGCTAACCTTTTGATAGGCGCCCCTGATGATCTCCTCTTTCAAAGCTTCGATCGGAATCCTCACATAAACTATCTCTGCGAAACAATTCATTTCATAGCCCTTTTTGGCCAACTCATCAGCCATCCCGTTCTGTGTGCCCAGGTACCTACCTTATGCCGTTAAATCAATTCCTTAAGGCTGGTTTTGTACAACCGCACCAATTTTGATTTAACCAGCATTACATCCAGCGCCTTAATGGCGGCCTGGCTATCATACAGACTCAAGCTTAGAAAAAGGAAGGTTAATGTCCTCTTCGTATAGCCAAAAGAAATTAATAATCTCATCCTAACTGCTCGTATTAAATTACAGTCATGGTAAGAGCCGTTTACTGCCAAAACCATTAAAATATTTAAGACGAAATTCCATTGAAATGCGCATGTGTTTGCACCTAAAACCATTTGCACTGAAATATTTTATCGCCTGGAGCAATTTGCATAAAAGGATTCCTTCACGGAAACATATGCAGGTATATGCTGGAAAATATCGACTTACATTAAAACGCGTTTACGTCAGAAGTATTTTGCAATAAATTACGTTTGTAACCAACTGCTTAACACTCGTTCTCTTCTGAAAATCAATACCAATTTGGACCGGCATGAAAATCCATTGTCACTTTTACAGCAACTTCTCGGTATGAAAGGTTATCACATATCTTTACAAATGGCTGAAGTTTAATATGCACTACTTTTTGTCCACAATTTGTAAGTGTTTTCGCAAGATCATAAAATTGCATGTGCTACAAATATTCACCAAATTTTCGTAGAATAGCTATACGACATTTTTTGATGATTTTTATAAAGAATTCTTTGTACCACTTATGAGATGTCATGTGTGTTGTCAATGAATGTTAAATCTGCCCGAAATATAAACACAAGTTTATATGTAAAGAGGAAAAGCCCAGAAAAACACGCCCACTTGCATGTACAAAATCATAAGTACAAGCCAAGCATAATCTACAATATACAAGAGCGTGAATTACACAATATAAACCAATCTAATCTAATGAAATTAATCATAGGGTTTTTCGAGTTTCCTTGACCTCGCAGTTTTTCTCTAGAATTACTTTAGAGATGGCGCCGATGATCATTCTTAAAAAGTACCAAAATAATTCTGTCAACAAGATTTAACGTAATTTATAATGTTAGGAACTCCTCCGGTGATTCTACAGGGTGTCCCCGAAAGTGGTGATATAACCGCTATGGATAGGTCATACTTAGACGAGCAAAACATTGTATTGCTGGGGGGGGGGGATCTTAACGCTTTCTGAGAAAACGGGACATAAAGATATTTGGGTATGTTTGAATAGATCGCACTGTAACTCCTGAACGTTACACCCCATGATAACGATTTAAACTGTAGTACATAGATAATTGTTGGGCCTCTCAGATGGTCTCTAATCTTCCCCCCTCTTCCTCTTCATTTTGAAGTTATGGCTCAAAAAAGCTAAAATTTCCGAATTTTTACTCGTTTTTTTTTTTTTAGTTTAACTACAATTTTTATCAAAAAACACGTGATCAGTACCAAATTTTCATAATGGATTTAAGAACCCCAAAACCTTAGCTTTAAAATGACCTATCACACTCTGTACCGAAAATGTAACCCTTTCTGGGTTTTTTCCACTTTTCTTAAGCATATCTAGCGAAAATGGCTGAACAAGTTTAATAAGTGCCATAGGCAATTATCTTTTGGAAATGACCTATTTTAGTTTATGTATGACATATTTATAGCCTTCGCACCACTTACGGGACACCCTGTACATACAGGGTATTTCCTCCACGGTGGTCAGTAGAGCAGGAGGCGATAGTACTCACCTAGAGAAATAAAAAATTGGGGTATATTTGCGAAGCGCACAACTCAAAATTAATCTAGTCAAAAATACTTTGCCTATTGTCAAGGGATTACGCATTGTTATAGGTCGTATCTTTACCTGCCCTAAGTAATATACCCACCTAGGGTATATTTGCCAAGCGCAAAGAAGCACACACACAGGCAGGCAGGCAGGCACACACGCGCACACGCTCACACATACACAGGCAGTCACACGCACACACACACACACACACACACACACACACACACACACACACACACACACACACACACACACACACACACACACATACGCACACATACACACACACACACGCACACACACACACGCACACACACACACGCACACACACACACACACACACACACACACACACACACACACACACACACACACACACACACACACACACACACACACACACACACACACACACACACACACACACACACACACACACACACACACACACACACACACACACACACACACAAATACACCTGGATGGATCTATGGCGGTTCAAAAGGTTATTCCATGAGTATAAGAGGCACAATGGACCCAGTCGTGGTCTAAGTAAAACAGGCTAGACACTTCCAGCGACACCTTTTATTCCTAACCTAACTTAAAGCCCGAGTGTGTTATCACACAAAAAACAAAAAAATTAAGAAAAAACTAAACAGTAGATTACAATTGACCAGAAAGAAAATTAGCTTCCTTATAATCAATCCTGATTGTCATAAATAAGAAATCTAACAGTACTCAGTGATAATATTGAGGCTGTTAATTAATTCCACCAGATTTACAATAATAATGATATCAACTCACAGAAACATCAGCTCCATTTCACATGCCTGCAGCAGTTATTGATTGAATAAGAGATTCTAAGAGATCAATTAGAGTTGAATATTTAATAAATTAATTAATCCATCTAAAACGTACATCGTCAAGTGTCTGGTTGTGATGCGTAATTATCTGGGTAAACTAGCAAAATGCAGTTTGCCCATAAGATGAGATTGCACTTTTCTCGCAGAACTTGTAATCTAATTGAGTAATTTTTAGTCTCTAACTATACTAATGTCGCATCCCATTTAAGTCTGGGAAGAGAAATCCATGAAGGGCGCGAGTAATTGTTAGTCAAGTGGCTCTTAATAGCAGTCAAGTTAGCCTCTACACTTTTATTATATAATTATCTTTTCAACTAAGGTGGATGACACTAATTGCAATAATCTATGGATGATTCATGCTCTTGAAGAACAAGATAACTCTGAAGTCAACTCTGTCATAATTTAAGTGTACGTTCATATCATGTTGGTTAGTTTTTGTTTTTTTTTTAAAGCGAAAATTAAATGAGGGATAAACCAACAAGGCATTTGAAACATGACTTAATTTTAGTATTTTCTATTACGTATGTGTAAGTAAAACTAGAGGTAGTGTGTGTTTCTATATTATGAATTTTTTAAAGATAAATTTCATGCATTAATCTTTTAGATTTCATAGACATTTAATTTTCCTCATAACTGATTCGGAGAATCCTTACCACCTCTGAACGTCCTAAATGCAATTTACCAAAAAGCTTTCAAACTCCTCCAAAGCACGACATCAATGCAATTTATATTTGTTGAACGTTTATACATAAGTATTACACCAGTATGCTACAGACAGCATCACCTGATCTAGAGATTAGTGCTAACTTGGAATGCTCAGATTGCGATTAATTTTCCACCCACAGCATAAAGTTAATATTTCATTTCCAGTTTTGGTAGAGCAGCTTTAGATAGGATTTTAGACAAATTGCTCTGAAGTTTTTCGTAAACGATAAAGTTCCCGATGTTGTTTGGTTCACTTTTTGTATTTTCCGCAGACACCTTTTGTTTTGCTTACAAATTTTCGAATACTTGTTGAAAGTGGTCAGTCCAGTGCAGATTGTTATACTGCACCTGACGTAAATAACAGTTGAGTTCTATTGAGAAAGTTTATGGAAATTTTTGTAGTTTTAGACAGATATTAATTTTACACCATTTTTCAATATAATTTTTTTTCCGAATATACACTAATTTTTGAATTTAGGACATATGTGATAGTTTTATCTTCGTTTCTGTGTACGTGTACTGCGATTAGGAGAAATTGATGTAACTAATTCAAGTAAATGAAGCATTTACACTCAGTAGTGAACGATATATGGGTTGAGGGGTTATAATGAAACTTCGGATGCAATTCATTAAGATAGAATTTCCGAAAATCCCTTACATCAAGAAAAGCTTAGAAATGTTTTGTGATTTCTATTTTATTGAAATGACTATGTATCTCGAAATATACAGGAGACTTTCAGGAACTAGATATACATGGCCTGAATTAATTCGGTTGCACAAGTTGTTGTGATCCGGACACAAATTTGCTACAGGCCTACATGATATGAATACCTGATGGATAAATCAATAGAAATTCTGAGGTAAATCAACAGTTTTTAACTTTAACTCCTCACATTCTCACCGGAAGGTAAGATTACTTCTGAACTAGTGATTTCATTTACATATAACAAAAGCGAGAACAACAACAAAAGCTTTTGGAATTCTACATTTGGTTTTGCACATCAGAAACCGAAAATTCTAATCCTCCTGAGTGATAACATTTGATTTATCAATACCCTAATACAGGTGAAAACCTATCCGTTTATCTCCCCCTCATCAGAGTTACAATTTGTGTGAAGCTTTAAGTTTACAATTTTAAAATTTTATTACCTACTCGTGCTTAGCCTAACCTAGGTTATGTTAAATTTCATATTTATTAACGTATGACAAGAAATATTGTTAACTTTTATTTAGAATATGCATGGTGTTTCATAAAAGCAATTATTATTTTTTTCAACACTTTAAATACTCTTGTGGGACATTTGTTTCTTGACAAATACTGCAATTGGACCTATAATTTTAGATGGGTTTCAAACCACTATATATTATTGGTGAGCGTCGTGGGCGTCGACGGTGTGTCTCAGATCGGGAGCCATATAATCATTAGCCGAAGTGCTATCCATCTACTAACATTTTAAATTACTAAACGAAGACATTACCGAGATTCTAACGTCGTCAATCTCATACTTATTTGATAAGTACGTACCAATTAATATGAAATTAGTTGTTAATGGTTGTCCCTGGGTCACAATAAGAGTTCTTAATCTCATCGCGGAGTCTGAGTTCCTCTATCAGCGTTACAAACATCTTAGAACATTTGAGGCATGGACATTGTATTAATCTGCCCGTAATAAGGCTGCCACGGCAATCAGGCAATCCAAACGTCAGCATTATTCCTCCAAAATGGCCGCTAACCTCGTCCCATGAAGTCTATGTCGGAACCTACGTTTGATCGGAGCTTATGAAAAGGATAAAACTGAATGTAACTTCGATTCAGACGAGCTGAACCCGTCGTTTACCACTCCAGCCGCCTCCAGCATTTGTCAAATTAATCTACCGCGAAGTCCTGAGATAACTCCAAGTAGCTCGATTCATAGTTTTTCGTTTCGTGGAGTGGACATTACTGAGCTTGTATCGTCTTGTAACTCAATTAGATCTGAACACTGACTTATACCAATGGACTGAGCCAAAACCGTCGAGAATACTTCCCAAGCCATGAAACAGAAATGTATATGTGTGCGTGCGGAGTCCGTTTTCGAAAATATTCAATATTGATACTTATGGAAAAGTGCTAAACATTAGCTTTATATATGCCATAGAGCCTAAACTACTATCCATACAGGAAAAGAGTCTTCCAGAAATTTACAGCTTGGTTTCTTAGCTTCCCAAAGGCTACAGCCGGAGGCCGAATCTGTAGGCAGCTACATTCAATATCATCAGCCCACGGCATGCCATGACTGCACAACGGCATACAATGATTACTCAGCTGAGAGTTTTTGTTTGAGGAATCGTAGTCATGTGGTTCAAATATATTTTTCTAAATAATTTTGTTAGAAAAGGTATACAAATTTTATTTCGGTTCGGAAGGTAAGAAAGCAAGCTTAATATTATCAGAACACCATTATTCTGTATAATTAGTAGTTTAGAGCGGAGGAGCTATTCAAATGAAACTTTTGTCAGTTTTAAATAAGACACTGCAAATATTTTAGAATGTGTGGACTTCGTTGGGGCTCTCATGTGGTAGTGAGGATGTATGTTTCATGGCTTGTGAAGTATTCTCGACGGCTTTGACTGAGCGTATTGTAATTTTCCTAGAGGAAAGAATGGCACAAGTTTTATTGTTTTCTCTTTCGCCTTATGCAGAGTTGGAGCTACCAACACGTAATATTACTCATTGAACGTTTTCTTATACCATTTGATGTTTTTATGTTGGCACAGATGCAATGACCGCAGAAAGAAGATCGTAAAGATAGTAGTTCTTAACATGGTCCGTCTCTCTTGTCAGAACGAGTTTAATTCCTTATAAGCGATTAAAATATCACTTGGGCACAAGAAAATAAATTTTTTTAATTTAATTCGATTTACGGGTGTAAAATTTCATCTGATTGGTTGAATTTTACATGTTTTTTTAGTAGTAAAGGTTTTAAAGGGTGCTCTAACGGTGATATACAGAAACATAAAATTTGTGCCACATGAAATAGCAAATCGCTCAGTCCATTGTTATAATTTAGTGTATCTGAAGCAATTGGACTGGACAACTTATTACACAGATTTATTAAACTAATACTACTTTCGTATAATAAGTTCATGCCTTACAATTTCTTCATTTCCCTCCAGGTGGAAGGTAACATTCTTCCAAAAAAAAAAAAAAAAAAAAAAAAAAAATAGTCAGATTTTCCGGCTGACTTTCGTCCAATCAGAATACTTTGTTTTTAACTAAAGTGTTAGAAAAATTGATGTACCAGCAAATACTGAGCATGTGGACAAAAATAACCTTTTAAGACGGTGTCATTTGACAGTTGTGAAACGGCCCTATTAAATTTTTATATCCGATATTAGAAGCGCGATGGATAGTGATAAATTCACTACGCAAGTCTTTTTTGATAGTGTAGATCATGGAGCCCTTATTGTTCCTCTTTTAAATTTGGTAGTTAAACAGCGCACTTGATGGATAGCTTTCTGAGTGAGCGTGGCCAGCGAGTCAGGGGCAGCAATGTTTATTTTGCATTATTTCCTCTACAGTATGGGGTTCCCCAAGGATCGATATTGGGTCCACTGTTATTCAACTTATTCATTAATGACTTGCCGAAAGCAGTTCGTGATGAAGAAATACTTATTTATGCGGATGATGCTCAGATTTATCTAAGCCGGTCTATAGGTCTTCTCGAGGGCTGCTTATTACGCATTAATAGATATTATAGATAATGGTCTGCAACTTAATCCCGTAAAATCACTTTCTATAAGTTAATTAATGCACAGAAACGGTTCATCTGGTGACTTCATCTATATACTAAAAATATCAACAACAAACTTAGTAGAACTAACATCTGATCGAAAGAACACAGAACATGGAATTTGTGTGTACAGAATAAGTATTATTGAAGTATATATATATGTAGGTATGCATATCATACCTGTCTCAGATTATAAGTTAATTCTACCAAATTCTTGCATATAACTACCAGTTTACACATGTACCTACACATACTTATAACACACCCCCAACAAATTCACACAAGTTAATTCCAAAATGAAATTCTTGTTATAATTCCATTCACGCCTTTAAAATAGAAATCAGCACCTGATACACATCAATTATCACTGATGCTCAAGGAAATTTGCATAAAGCGATTACGTACTACATTGGCTCTCCTATATCCAGCCGAGTGGCTCAATAGTTAAATATTTTCTTCTTCTGGGCTAGAATTTCGAGTCTGCTTCTAAAACAAGATGGCAACAACCACTTGACAAAACCGCTGCAGCTTTATACTCAAAACATGTTCCAGCACAATTGGAAACAAGCCACAGATGTTGTTGCATCTCATAGTCATAGTCCAGACGTGCAGAAATCAAAGAACAATCCCCAAAGGTATTTGACCATTCGGATGTCCATGTTTGGATGAAATTAAATCCTTGCTATATATATATATGTGTATTTCATGTCCTGGACCGGGATGGATTATACTTGAAAGGAGGAATATAACATAAAAGACATGATGAAATGTGTCCTTATACGAGTATATGTACGTAATACCAGTGCTCCTGTACTTAACAGCTAAAGATATATTTTATGTTAGTAGATTTTCATATACATATATATACATATATATTCAGGATATATATTATACATGAAATAACATCCCTGGACATGTACTGGTAATGTAACTTTAATTATTCTTAAGAACTTTAACTTCAGAGTTCTGATTTTGTTTCTATTTAATTTAGTCGTTAGGAAAATGATAGTGGGAATATCATAGAATATTTCAGAAAAAGGAAATTCATTCCCTACATATACATACAAATGATTGCCTAGCAAGATAATAATTTTAAACACGAATCCTTGATGGTAGGAACATTCATCTCATTTGGGATCCAACATCATTCTGACAAGGGTTAATTGTGGCAAAATAATCCAAGTATAGCGAATTTAGGACTGATCTTCAGGAATACTCTAAAACATATTTACCGCACAGACCATAGATTATGTACAGTTCTGGCAGGATAATAAACTATTTAATTTTAAATAGTAGTTGAGTTTAACTTTTGCGAAAACAATTGAATTTAAAATAGATTTCGGTAGACACTAAGTATGAGAATAAAAATTTGTGGAAAATTTACCATATTGGTTGGAATAGATGTCCACGAAAATGTATCTCATGTTGAAATGAATTAAATATAAATTGAATATAGTGGAAAAAATTAAGATAAACCACTTAAATTATAGATCCTAAAGGGGACTTTTCATACAATCCTAGGCGTCTCTCTTCAGACATGAGAGATATCTTAAACGATACATTATGATACAATGTTTATTTCTATCTAGAGGGGGAAAGCTTTGGCGATTGGATGTAGCTTGAGCGACTTTCTTGGGTGAAAAAGTGGACTTTTCTACTTCTCGTGATTGTGCGCAATTGGTGCATAGTGGTAGACTTGTAATAAGAAAATGTTCAGAACAGAGCACTAATGGCCAGGGAAGAAAAACTGCACATCAATCGCACTACAATAGTGCATATCCAAGTTCTTTTCTCCCATTCATGCGAAAGACGAAAGTATATGACATTACCTGTTTCAGTGCAAAAAATATATAAAGATATTAAGTTATCATTGCTACTGGTCTAGAAAAGTACGATAAGCTATAATAGTACGAATGCAAACCACATACATGAAACATACACACCCTTACTCAAACTTTAATAAAGTAGCGACTATAATCACTGTCCCGGTCGTGAATGCAATCACTGGCGATAATGGATGCAACGTTACCCATTCCAAACAAAGATGGAGCCACGTAAATGATCTGCAACTCACTGGGCAATTTTTTTTTAAAAAACCGTGAAAAATTCACTTGAGCAGATTTTTGTAATTTTTGTGGAGAATTTCTTTTATTAGGACTACAAAAGGATCCTCAGGAACATTATTTTTTCAATTGAACTGAGATACCATCGCTAGAGCATGAAATAAGGTTTTTTTTTTATATTTTTTGAAAGAATTAAAATTTTTCTACGATAGCAGCAGAAGGTTGTGATTTCTAATCTAATATAAAATCGAATAATCTTTGTTTTAGCATCAGGGGAGATTAAAATGTTTTTTTTCCTTTATTCTTAAATTTAATTTTACGTATTAAATTTTCCTGCATATCTTTTGATTTGGGAGTTGTAGTGGGTTTGTTTTTAACTTCCTCCCACTCTGGATGTAAGCTCGTCTTCTACTTTAAAAATACAAGTCTGACCAAAAAGTACACGGTACCAAATTTGTTCAAATCATTTTTTTTTGTTTCGGAATAATCTCCCATCAACCAATTTTGAAACCGTTAAGGAGCGTTTACAATGACAAATAAAGTGGAATCATCAAATTGCATTTTCTATTTTCTTTTTTTTCATAATTTTTACTTAAATATAAGTTCTTCCTACTAAAATAGATTTAACTAGTGTAGCAATTCCTAATGCCATGTTTGATAGTTATGAGAGAGAGTTTACTTGAAACCACTAGTTTCTAACAGATGTCGCCCTGTAAATTATAGCTAAGAGAAATGAAAAAAATATGAGATAAAGGTAGTAAGTTTCTTTTAAATTTATTGAATAAACTAAAATTGAATCTAGAAATTTTTGATAATTAAATTTTAAATAACTCCAAAATCTACTTTTGATTGGAATTTCTTTATACATATTCAAATTTGTTTAAATGAGTCATTATTTTGGAATTTAATTGTCAATAAAGTACATAAAAAAGTGTAAAAGCAATTAAATTTAATTAAGACGAATTTAAAAAATACATATTAAAAGAAATTTTCAAATTTGTAGAAACTGTCAACAGGGGGAGGTTTTTATTTTACACCCATGCTACTCATACAAAGCCTCAATTCACTCGAGTAATTTTCATTGTAAAAGCTCCTGTACAGTTTCCATAGTTGAAAAAACTATTGGTATCACATTTAGAATGGGGAAAAAAGTTCACCAATTTTGGAATAAATTATGAAAAATTAGATAATTGAAAAAATTCAGAACTCACTTACAATAAAGATTCCTGAAAATTGTTCCAGTAAAATTGTATTCATAGTAGATAGTGCTCACAGCAGCATCACAATCAAATGATGCAATTACATTGTGAGCATCTTAAATAGAACTCACCTGGGAAGAATTGAACAAATGCTTTTACAATTTGTAGTCCTGAAGGGGGAAAATTTCCCGATTTGAAGCGAATGTATGAATTAAGCCATTAGAGATGCGATAGAGTGAAATTCCATCTAGAAATTGAGACATTAAAGTAGAGAGCATTGTGAAAATTGCTTTCTTAAGTGTGCAGTTATCATACTTAATAGGATTCTAATTCTATGAAGAAAAGAGTAATTGAGTTGCATTATCTTAACAGGTATAACTGTTACTAAGTAATCTCAAATAAATGAGAATTTTGTGAAAACTTCTTTTCTTATTGTTTTTTTTTCTTTGAGATTATATAGAAGAAACGATGTTCTTCTAAAGTCATTCAGTTAATGTTTTGCAGGACTCTAGTGAAATTCCTCTACAATTTACCTAACTGCATACTTCAAAAATTTGAATTCTTTTTGTTAACTCTTAACATTAAGATGAAATTGCATGACATGACATTTCGAGAGAGCGAAAAATGCGAATATATGCAAATTGTTCAGAAATGGGGAATATTTTAAAAGTCATTTCCTTAGAAATTCAATATTCATTCAGAACAACTTGCACTTGCATATTATGTATATATGTAGATGCACATATTTGAAAAGTGACCCAGGAATGCAATATCAAGGAGAAAAAATTCACAAGGTAAACAGAAATTTACCTTTCAACTTCGAACTCTACTTGAATTTTTATAGTTGTATCCATGAACTAGAAAATAAAACTTTTTTTTTGTTGTTGTGTGCATGCTAATGATAGTACCTGGAATAAAGTCCTTCAATGGGTAACATACACACACACACACACACACACACATTCATGCTTGTGACATTCGGAACAATATTACTGGGGGGGGGGGGAGGAGATACCATACAGAAGTTTTAGTGACTGGTTAATTTAAGTTTAGGTAGAATTTACCATATTTTAGAGATTTTCTAAATTTTTAATGAAAACAGCACACAAAATCGGTCTTCCTTGAATTAGATTTTTAAATTCTACCTTGGATGTGTGTTTTTAATTTAAATTTTATGAATTCTAGATTGAGGAAAATTTGATTTTGTTATTTTTTTCTTTGGATATTTTATTTATGAAATAAATGCTTTTGAGCTAAGCTAACTTGTTGTAGCACAAAAGTATGTAGCTTAAGTGCTCTGTTCTTCCGCTGTTCAATTTCTGAAGATATATGAGCACTTAGTGTACCTACCTTTAGAATAATGTTTTCAGGAAAACAGAACAAAAAAAGTGTTAAAGACAAGAATGTACAAAACTAGCGCTGTAAGGATGCAGCTTAATGTCGAATTCACAATGCAGAATGGAGCAGAGTGAGCTTTGAGTCCAGATTGAAGCTGTTCACAATACAGCACAGAGTCAAATTCGAACCTTGTAATTAACATAACAAAATACCATAACAACCCCAAATCAACAAACAAGCAAGTAACTATCATTGTAAAAGGAGACACCTGTTGACACCATAAGATTGCTTCGAAACTAGCTAGAAATTAACGCACTTGTTTTTTGTTTGTTTTTAAATCATGAAGTTTGTTTTTTATTAGCATTCATAAAAAATATTAAATCAGTAAATAACATTAAAAAATGTTCGTTATGATGAAAAGAAATATGGAGCTTTTTCCACGCCATCTACAGGGTTTTCCAATAAGAGGTGTTATTTTGATATTCAAAGAAAAATGACATTTTTTGAGATAAATGATCGGATCTTTATTTGATTTTAAAGAGGAAGATATGCCGTTAATAATGAAAAATAACATCAGCCAAATGACCACCACGACCACGCCTACAGGACCATATCCTTTTCATGAAATTTTCCATAACCGAATCGCAAAGTGGCTGCCCTATGTCCTCGATAGCCTCACGAATTCCATCTTTGAGGTCTTGAATAGACGCTGGGCTGTTGGCGTAGACCTTTTCTTTCACGTGGCCCCAAAGGAAGAAGTCGCAAGGTGTTAAGTCACAAGATCTCGGTGGCCAATTGTGATCACCTCTTCGAGAGATAACACGGTCTGGAAACTTTTCCCGTAAAAGATCAATGGTTTCGTTGCTTGTATGGCACGTAGCGCCGTCTTGTTGAAAGTAAACGTTGCCCAGATCAATACCATCCAATTCCGGCCGTAAAAAATCATTAATCATCTGTCGATAGCGCAATCCATTCACCGTAACTGTTGCTCCAGCCTCATTTTCGAAAAAGTAAGGTCCAATGACCCCGCGGGACCATAAACAGCACCAAACAGTCACACGTTGAGGATAGAGAGGCTTTTCAACAATAACTCTTGGGTTTTCCGAGCCCCAGATGCGACAATTTTGCTTGTTGACGAAGCCATCGAGGTGGAAATGGGCCTCATCACTCAAGATGAGTTTTCGATGGAATTCCGGATCATTTTCATGCATTTCAAGGACCCAATCAGCAAAGACTCGACGTTGTTGATGATCGGCCGGCTTGAGTTCTTGTGTTAACTGAACTTTATAAGCCTTAAGACCCAAATCTTTATGCAAAATACGGTGTAATGACGTTTGTGGAATGCCTAATTCCAAAGAACGACGAGGAATGGACAAACCTGGGTTTTCTTCAACACTTTCGGCTACAGCAGCAATATTCTCGGCTGTTCTTGAGCGACGTGCACGGGTTTTATTCTTCACATCACTAACTTGTCCCGACAGCTCGCATTTTTCTACCAATTTTTGTATTGCGGTCTGACAAGGTGCTTCACGACGACCCAAAAATGTTTTACGAGTTTTACGAACCGTCTCTGCCACATTTTCACCATTTTTATAGTGATTTTTAATAATTTCAATGCGTTGTTGAATCGTGTATCGTTCCATTTTTATTAATGGCGTAGTTTCTACTTGTCAAAAGTCAAAAAATGACAGCTCCAAAAGTGACATCTACCGAAATAGCGGGCTAATTAAAATAACACCTCTTATTGGAAAACCCTTTATAAAGGAAGAAAGTTCCTCATTCATTTCAATTTTAAAATTTCGATGAACATTTAGTAGAGCGATTTTATTGGCGGGTCCAATAAAGCAATTTAAACAAATTAATAAGATAGGAAATTTTATTTTTTAGGGCATTTTAGATGTAATTATCTAAAATGCCCTAAACAGTAAACAAAATTTTTTTTAAGCAATTTAAATAAAATCATGGAAAATAATAAAGTTTGTGTTTTAAGGACGGAAAACAAATTAAACTTAGAATTAATATTCCCTTTAAAATGCGAACAAAATTTATAATACCACTGCGATTAAGCTACGATGTATCAAAGTACCATGGTAGACAAATAACGAAGAACTCATCAATGAGCTCCTCATGATAAATGAGATTAACGTCCTGATGAAATTAATTCGCGTTTGAATCAAAACCGGGGCAAAAATCATTGTTAACTTTTTCACAGATAGTGTAGATGAGATATTGCATCTCTTTCACTTATTTAGAAATGTATACATTTCTTCCCTTTTGTGTATTTTACAATATTCTATGAGCACTTCGATGAGTACATAATGAGTGTCACGATGAGCTGATTATAATGAGCATATCAATGAGTGTCTCGATAAAATTATTAATAAGCATGTCAATGAGTGTCATGATGAGTTCATAAATGAGAATTTGATTTTAATATTGATTTAATATATTTTTCCAAATTTAAACTCCGGTTGCAAACCAAACTCTGAGACGCTGAATCGTTGAGATTTGGGTATAACGTCTTATTCAGCATATGTGCGACAGTCTTTCCGCGGAAGAGCAAATCAAATAATTAATTTAAAATCAGTAATAAAAATTTAATTTAAAATCTGATAAATCACAAAATTCAATTCAAATTTATCTAGTAGAAATGTCATCTGACACGGTGATGACAAAAATAAATATTTATTTATTATTCGTTTAGTATATATGGAGCAGTTTTATGATATCCAATTAGCTCTTCGATGAGTTTTAATGAACGCTCAACGGAAAGCTCATCGGGACTTAATTTTCTATATGTTTTTGCATGAATTACAAACACCTTGATGCTATTCAGTCAAATTAGTATTGGTTTACATAATCACCGCTACTTGCGGGACAACCCTGGTACCCCAATCATCATGAGCGCACTGATGAGGTCATGATGATTGGTTGGATGAATATAATACTGAATTTTGTTCTAACTCCGGGACTAAACTCACTTATATACTTCGAATTCATATGATAAGCAATTCAATGATTTCCCTTGTGAATAAATCAAATCACTCATCGCTGAGCGTAATCATGATTGTCATTGGTGAGTAAATAAAATACCACGTCGCTGAGCCTAAACATGATTATTAGGGATGATATTTTTTGATATTGTTTTTAAATTCAGAAAATAAGAAATTTGAGATTATCACGCATGTAATATGCCCATATGCCTGGACGAAAGTACAACTATACTGTTGTACTTTCGTGCAGGGATACGACACGCAATCGCAAACATAGATCAATATTATTATTGCAATGTGGCTAAAATATATGCCCATTACAAATAGCATCAACAAATTGGTTAGTTTTTTACTTTTTTTTTCTAAATAGGAATATACTATCCATAAAGATATGAAAAATTACTTACCAATGATAAAAAAATGTTTAAACTTAGCTGGAACTAGACGACTTACAATTACAATTCATATTTCACGCTCGCTTCTCACAAATGAAAGAAGAAGATAGATAAAATTCAGTCCCCACTCCGAAGGTGCATAACAAAAGGCAAAGGACATTTTTAGCGCAACACCATTTATCTCCCTTTCACTCGTACATTAGACCTACATATAAGTATCCATATCAATTTATTGATGAGCTGACAGATGAGTTGGCGAAGAACCTCATCGAGGCGCTCAGTAAAAAAGTTAGCTGTCATACGTCCACATAATGTACACTCAGATTGTCGCACTTGACTAATAAGTTGAGTTAGTGAACATAAGAGCCCCCGCCCGCACCGGTACTAAAATCTTCTAAACTGATGAGCGTTGTCTACCAGGGAAGAACTAAGGTAAAACTATGAGCAATTTCTACCAGGATACCATCTACTGATGTGAATATGCATACATTCATATTGGACTGCTTATTATCTTTCTCTATTTAGTACACGTTTTTCCTAAAGTTGCTTTATCTGAAAGGGCCACGGAGAAAATATATAAAATGACAAAACCAATTGTTGTGAGCCGCTACACTATAAAGAATTGTGGGTAAAAATTTAGGCTTATCAGATTAACGAAAGTGTAGGCTACACCGATGGAGGAGGTTTGAACCCCTCAAACCCATCCCATATATACGGCCTTGGGTGTAGTTATTTATATTTTGACACTTTGTTGTAAATATTACTTTTTAATTAAAAAAAAACTACACCTCCAAGCTTTACTTCTATTTATTAGTGTAGGTAAATCTAGGTGTAAATTTGGTTAAATTAAGTAATAGAAATAAGAACTAATTGTTTTTTCAGATTTAATTATAGCACTACTATATATTTACTACCATAATTGAGATTGAAAACGAATACTCATCTTCCCAACGAGTCCAGTTATTTATACACACTTTATACAGTTGTACTATATTTATTTTGATGGTAAACTAAAACTGTGTAAATTTACACATTATTTTCTTAGAATGTATTTTTACTTTCAAATGGTAATTCAATATGCGTATCAAACTAATTTCTATATATGGAATGTACCTGAACTCATTACTTAGCTCAATCGAATTATTGGTGTCAGTAGTAGAATGGCAAAATATCTGAAGTCTTAATAAACTAGACTTCAAACAGGTGCTCCGCATATTTAAACTATAAAGTAAATTAATTTATTAACTATAAACGGTTTGTTTTCTCTAATTTTACGTTGTACTTAATAAGAGTTCACTTAAATTCAAATTCATATAAATCCTCACCTTTCTTCTCTTTCCTAAATGAACACTTCTCTAGTATCCTTAATAACAACAAAATCTGTAAACTAAATAAAATTGTCATTTTAAATCTTGGTCAGTCAGCTCTTGAGTGCACAATCTTAAAATGAAATTCT
Organism: Dioctria linearis; assembly: GCA_963930735.1. Classification (NCBI taxonomy): domain Eukaryota; kingdom Metazoa; phylum Arthropoda; class Insecta; order Diptera; family Asilidae; genus Dioctria; species Dioctria linearis. The sequence continues at coordinate 6,373,387 of OZ005743.1, read as the reverse complement.
TACTGAAAAAAAACAGAAAGACATCAAAGCCAACAAACTCTTCGGATAAATTTAGAAAAGTTTCGCTTTGATCTTCAGCTGTGATGTCAGTCTGCATTTAAAATGTAAAAAAAAAAAAAACTTAAGCCTTGTTCATCGTGGTTTTTTCTCTCCTAAGAATAAAAGTTTTTAGTTAATCTTGAAACCAACAAAACATGCATAGTTACAACACTCGAAATTCTATATTTTGTGAATATAATCCTTCGCGAGCATAAGTACAAATGGCTTATCTTTATATAAAATACCAGCTAAGCTCTGTAATGGAACAAGTAACAAGTAATCTCTGCTGAGAAGCCTTTTTATTATCATAGATAAATCCGCCATGGGGCCATAAACTTGAAAACTCTTTGTTTAATTCTCTACTCAAAAGGTGTAGGTACTTAGTTCGTTAATTGTAAAATCTTTTTTCATTAAAGCTCACATCCTTGCTAAAGTGGTTCTTCAATTTGGAGTAAATGTGACGTAGTTGTTTTGCCTTTTGAGTTTATTGTGAAAGCTGCTGTTGTAGTGCACTTTGGGAAATCTCGTCGTTGATAAAAGTTTCTTAATAAGCACTGCGAAAAGAGACTATAAGCGTCTTACGAAAGTTTCTTCAAGATAAAAGTGGTACGAAAATAAAAGTTAACTGCGATAACAGCCCTCGGGGTGAACATCTTTAGAACTTCATATTTTAACTTTTATACGAGAAGTACCTAAATTGATATCAAAGTTTTGAGACATCGTGTAAATTTAGCTAAATTAAGTAATAGAAATAAGAACTAATTCAGATTTTCAGATTTAATTATAGTTTTCTGTTGTTTGATAAGTTTCATACATATATTTAATGTTTCGTGGGTAAGAAAGAAGAGAATAACTGGCGATCCGCAAGATATTCATAGATATGCAGTGGTGAAAAAGATTGTGACGAAAAAAATAAGAAAAGCAAAAAAAGCTTATTTTTCGCGTAAATTAAATATTGATAAACCTCCTAAAATACTTTGGTCCAACCTTAAAAGTATAGGAGCTACAAAAACTCAGACCAAAAACTTCTCGAATATCAGCCCCGACGGTTTCAACACAGCCTTTACTTCAAATGCTAATTTTACATCTACTTTGTTCAAAATATTGAAATACCAAATGCACTAACAACATCTAGCTTCTCCCTTTCTAATGTATGTGTAACTGACGTTATTAACGCAACTTTTTCAATTAAGTCGAATGCTACAGGGTTGGATGGGATCTGTCCACGTTTCTTAAAAATGATACTACTTCTCGTTATTCAGGAGCTGACCCATATTTTTAATTCTTGTATAACTTCATCATACTTTCCCCAGATCTGGAAGATCGCAAGGGTTGTCCCAATCCCTAAGAATGCCAAGGCGCTCTCTGTTGGTGATTTTCGGCCAATTAGCATCACATCTTTTCTTTTCGAATTACTATGCAAATGGCAGTCCGGGTTCCGGAATGGTCATACTACTACCACCGCTATTTTAAAGATAACTGATGACATACGGGAGGGAATTGATAGGAACTGACTGTACTGACTCTTCTGGATTTTTCCAAGGCTTTTGATCTCGTCAATCACCAACTTCTTGTGAATAAACTTCGTAACTTCGGTTTTTCAGAAGCCACGATGAGGTTTTTTGCAAGTTACTTAACGGATAGATTCCAGCAAGTGGAAGTAGATGACCAGTCTTCTTCGTTTCTTCCAGTCTTGGCGGGGGTTCCTCAAGGTTCATTGAATGACCCCATTCTATTCTCCATGTTTATTAATGACATCTATGAGTCCATAAATCATTTTCATATTCATATGTATGCAGATGATATACAACTTTATATACAAAGGCCAGGCCATTGGAACTAATTGAGTACGCTGTGTTCCGGCTGAATGAAGATCTGTCTGCTATTTTACACTGGTCTCATTTAAATTAGCTTAAACTGAACCCGCAAAAGTGTTATTGTATTGTTATTTATAAGGAAAATCTTGATACCTCCTGTTTTCCCCGTATTGAGATGGGCCATTCAATTATTCCTTATGAGTCTCAAGTTAAAAATCTTGGAGTTGTAATTAATAAGGTCTTTGATTGGTTCGATCATGTTAACATGTTGACAGGAAAGATTTATGGTGAATTGAGAAGACTCTGGGTGACTGCTCATTTTATTCCCCCATCAACCCGCATGAAACTTATCAGGGCATTGATGATTCCTATTATAACCTTCAGCGACGTCGTGTATGCCGGCCTGGATTCCAATAGTAAGCTCAAGCTTAATGGGGCTTTTAATGCCTGTGCTAGATACGTTTTTCTTCTTAGGAGTGATGACCATATTTCACCATTTGGGAATAAGCTTGGATGCTCATTTTCAATACAGGATTTGTGTGTTTATTAATAAACTGCTTTTCTTCCGCCAACCTCAATATTTGCATGAAAAGCTGCGCATGGGAACATCAGAGAGGTCTAATAACCTTATTTTGCCACGTATCTCTTATTTGCTCACGAGTCGTTCGTTCTTCGTCGGCGGTGGAAGGGTATATAATCAGATTGCTGTCGAGGTTTTCGGCCGGGCGTTGCGGGCAATTTCAAAAAATTTAAAGTTCTTTTATTTAATTATTTATCAATGGGGCAAGATTAATATGAACAAAATTTATGATATGTTTATGTTTCCTCAATTTTATACTCTCTGTTAAATCTCTTATACAATTTTTATTAATTTCTCTTCGGCTGTAGCTTACCGCTTACCTTCTGGTGCTTTAGCTTTCATTTGGTATTCTTGTTGTTTTTTTCCCGGTGATGTTTCCTTCCTCTTTTTCTTCTTATTTAATTATTACTTATTACTTTTACGTTTTTACTTCTTGTACTTGCTTCTCATAGTTTACATATTTATAGCTAAAATTTCGCTTTTAATTGCGTTGTTTAATCTTTTCTTTTATATAATTTGCACTTTTATATTTTCATTATTCTCTACCTTTATTAATAACTTACTGTAGTTCTAGTTGTATTTTACGTTATAATTAAATTAAGTGCTATTAACTATACTTTCCTTGTGCTAGTTTAAGGATTTATTTCTTGTTTGCACAATTTGCTTAATAATAATAGATAAATAAATTTTACACAGATTCGTAATGGGGTTACCGCCTAACCCCAGAAATATGCAGAAATTCATTGGCAGCTAATTTATTATCGCAAATCAATCCAATAACTAAAAAAAAAAAACCAATTAATTAATAGTGTGTCAATAAATCAGTCTTCTGTATATGTATCTTCTGCATACAAGATCATTCACCCACATTCAGAGAGAAGTAATATGGCAGGCAGACTTGCAGTTTCAATATTGTAATGTGCGCTAAATCGCAAGTCTATGCTGAGAAAAAGCTCGGTATACGCTCGGTGTACACTCAGTATGTAGTACATTGAAAATCAATATTGAAATCGCCAAAAATGCATGCAGGATACAAGTTTATTGCAAAATGACCCAGTTATAAGCCATAATCACTTAATACACGAACCTTTCTCTGAAATTTAATATTTGATACTTCTAGTAGAACGCCGCTTCATCCTTTGGTGGAGTTAATTTTATATGACACCCATCACTGCTACCAGAATTCTGCGGAAACCCGAGTTTCATAAAACCGTAAACTTTTTGCTTAATTTTATTTTCTGTGCAAGGATAAAATTCTTTGAAGCAATCGCTATATTTAGTTGATATTTCCTAACAAAATTGAAGTACAATTTCAACTACTGTTGTACTTCCGACTCCAAATCAAATAAATCAGCTATTGTTCTGTACTCTGATGAAGAGCCAACTGCATGCAGTGCAATTACATTCTTTTTTCTAGTGGAATTGCATCGCGCATGCTCGCATTCTCTTTTTTGAGGCCAGCCCGTCCCTTTAACTCGTATACGAATTTGTCTGTCTGTATATTTCTTTTTTACTATTTTCGACACTAAACCCACTTCTCGTCATCACAGCGAGCTGAAATTTGGCACACAAGTTCATGTCGCGCGACAATTGAATCTGTCAAAATGTGAACCGGAAATTTCCATGGAAAACCCGAAAAATCGGGAAAAATCATTTGAAAATTTGGTACAAATTTGATTAGTGATAAATCCGTTTCAGGAAAAATGCAGAGTTTTCCGATTTTTCCGAAAAAAATGTCCGGAATTTTTCGACTTTTCCGGTAAAAATGTTTGCTAAATTATGCAGGATCAAGTTCCCTATCAACTGGCATCATTACTGTCTCTCCTATAATGATGAAAACTTAAAGAAAAAATCGAGGAAAATTCATGTAAAATGCTTTTCCGGAGTTTTTCAGACCAAGGAAGCGTTTGAGCGTTTTCCAACCTAAAACAAAGTTGTAGAGCGAAATGAGTTGCATAAAGTTGCTTTTGTGGAAAACTCCATGTAAAACCCGGAAAAGCGGGAAAATCAGCGGAAAAATTTTCATCGATATGATTAGTGATAAATCTGTTTCAGGAAAAATGCAGAATTTTCCAATTTTTCTGGAAAATTTTCCGAAAATTTCCGGAATTTTCCGACTTTTCCAGAAAATTTTCCGACAAAACAGTCTTATAAGCTATGCTGAATCATTTTTTCCGTCCTACTGGCATCAATACTTTCTCTTCAACAACCATGAAAACTTGCATGAAAAATCGAGGAAAATTCATGTTAATTTTTAAAACAAATTCATAGTAATAGGAAAACGAGTTTTCAAACAAAACTGAGGCTAAGCCGCATGAAAAAGTAGAAGATAAACTTTTCTTCACACACAGAGGTGGACTCAGATTTTATTCGCTGACAATCACCGATATATTTCAGTATGATCAATCAGAAGTAATAAGTGATTTGATTCATGAAGAGAAAGAATATTCAAGAGAAATGTCCCAATCAAAAAATCTGAGTCCACCTCTGTGAGTGAAGAAAAGTTTATTTTCTACTTTTTCATGCGGCTTGGCCTCAGTTTTGTTTGAAAACTCGTTTTTTACTTATTTTATTTAAGTTTTGAATTTTGGATACAATTTCGTGAAATATTCACATTCACTCGGAAGCGATTCTTAAATTTTTGTTCGCTATAATTTAAACAAGACAATTCCCAATAATCAGATGGTTTAACCTGTTATATAAATTTAGATAAACTATTTCGTTTTATCGTAGTATCTTTTAAAAATTACTTACAAGCGACCAATTTATCCTTCTTCATGGGCTTGATGACAATCTTTTCCTCCATATCCACTTAATTTTTATTAATGAAAGAAGAGCTAGTACTCTATATTTTTTGGACTGCGCATCCAGGTCGTCTATTTTGATTTTAATTTCCAATATTTGCTCGCATTTTGTACGTACGTCAAACTTTCTCAAGTGAAATGACAGTTATCTAATTAATTTCTCAGTATCATAAACCGCAAGTGTGTCTCTGAAATGTTATATTGCAATCGACATAATTGCAAAATCAATATATCAATATTGAAATTGCAAGTCTGTCTCCGGTATAAGAATGATAATTTCCATTAGGTTCTTAAGGAGGTTATAGTAAAACCCTAGAGACTTTTTTTGTATTAATTTAGATAATTCATTCGACATTTTTTTTGAAAATCCAGGCCACTCCTACAAAGATGTCCGGATAGTGGTTTTCTTAGTACATTTACTCATACCTTCCTTATACATTACTAAAACACAGCAGGCCTAATAAAGGTTGTGGTTAAATTAATATTGCAGTAAAAAAAATAGTTCTGTAAGTCTTCATTTTGTGTTGGCAGTTATTGCACAAGAACGTTCAATGTTGTCGCATGCGATGCTTTAAGGCATTACATATAGATATTTCGGATTATAAGTAGCTGGTTTAAATATTGTTACGTGCAACAGAAAAAGACAACTGGTGACATCTACTGACAATTGAGAGTAAACAAATTCTGGTTCGATGATGGAATCATCGGGAAGGTTCAGGAATAGAATGAATATAATAGTCAAGAAGCTTCTAGAATAGAACATTCCAGAATAATCTGGAGAGTTTCTAGGGTATAAATATAACAGTTGTCACCGGTAGAAAAAGAGTCTTGTCTTAGGAGTTGCAGTGTTAACAAGCGAAAGTAATAAAGAAGCGAAAGTGTTGTAATTGGATTGCGATAATTGAAAGTACAGTATAAGCGATGAGTTCATTAATTGAAGGTTTATGAATTATTATATGATTAGAGTGAAATAAAGAACTTGTATATTAAATATTTAATATTGTGTTTTAAAGAACGAACCAAAGGCCACACTCGCAACAATATTGATGAGGCCAAAATTTCAATATTGTTTTCTTTCGAAAACAAAAAAAAAAAGTCTGTCACATTCTTTTTTACCCATCGAAGAAGACGTTTGTGTGTACCTACAAGTTTATTATGACCTTCCAACTGGATTAATGTTTTCTCGGAACCCGGTTTAAATGTTGATGAGACTGACATTTCTGTATATTATCTCTGCTCGAAAACCTTAGAGAAAGTCTGTGACATTTGTGCATCTACAAGTTTATTAGGACCTAACAACCGTGTTGTTGTGTCATGAGAACGTACTAACTTTTATAGTTTTGGTATCTATTGCACAGATTGTAATTTAATTACGTCACGCCAACCTTATTCATCCTTTTAGTTTATTACATATATGTATATCGGCGGAGGACCACTTAGAACAATTTGAGCACCTATTTGAGAAATAAAGATATATTTTTGCTTAATACTCATGGTAAGAGCTGTTTTCCGTGCAATTTTATTATAGAAGGTGTTAGAAAAAAAAGCAGCACGGAAAACCTCTCTGGAAACTAACCATCAAAAATCAATACTAATGTCCCGTGTGAGCCATCTGAACGAAGTCAATCATTTTAATTCCAATTTTTTTTTTCGGAGGGGAAACATATTTCTACTCAAATGCCATTCTACATAGACGCAGAACACGTTCTTTAAAATATTTACCTTAAATGGCAAAAATTCAAGGTCAGACACACTCTAAAGTCGCGTTCCTCTCTTGTTCTTCATCTAATATCTAAACTAGTATTCGGGACTATCGACAACAATTATTACAATTATTAACAAATTAACATCTCCTGCAATTGCTTCTGTAAAATTGAAGAACTCGTAAAAAATTGAAATTACATTTCGCAGTTGATTTTCACTAAATAAACTTCCAAGCAGAAAGTTTAAAAGGAAAATACGAGCTTTTCGAGGAAAATAAATACCAAAATGAGGAAATTTAATGACATTTTGGGTAGGCGAGCCCATGAAACCAAAGTTGGCAAGGTGCCGATTTTCTTTCTCGGTCATCATTAAGCAAGGTAAGCTTTTTACAAGCTTTTAAGAAACACTTGTAAAATTGAAATTGAAAGCGGCTTCAATGGTGGTATGAGCGCATTACGTGCTCTCTCTGCACTTCGTGGTAATATGCTTGGTGATCGGGGCAGAAGGTAGAGGAAATGTTCTTTTATATTTCTGGCAAAATTTTGATTTATTGGCTTTTTCGTTTATTGAAATTCGTAATTACTTAGTGACACAGGTGCCGTTGATGTAAGTATTTTATGAATATATGTGGAAATTTTCTACAATTGCACCATTTTCCAGATATATAAATTACTCTCCTTTATCGACACATACACACGCACACACTCATACACATATTGATTTAAATAGATTTTTAGTATTTTTATTTTGTACTAACTGATAATTTGTAATAAACCTAATTGAGGAGAGTTTAGCTTCTATTTTTAATGCATTATTTCACATAAACTCCTTTGCTACAGTTGCAAATCGATTTCGCTTATTCCTTGAGGCTCTCCTTTTAACACCTAAATTCATTAAGTTTCTTATATTACCTTACATTACTTGCCAAAATTGCTCACATAAATAAAACTGATATCATAGACGCATGTAATACCTGTGGCTAGACACACATGAATTAGCTTTGCTTTCCGGTCCATAAGCTTGTTAAGCTTTCTTGTGAAGGTTTCTTATAATATGTTTTATATCTACCATAAAGTTAGTGGAAGAATACCTTGCAGTGCAGACTTCACTAATGGTATACCTCAGGAGTGTATTCTAGGCCCTTCACTCATTTGCTTGCACATATGTAAGTAAGTGACTTTCATAAAGTGCTGATCAAAAAAATTATCTCAATGACAATCTTAATTCTGACCTCATAAAAATATCGCAATGGTCTGAGAACATTCATTTGATATGTAATTCCGCCAAATTTAACTACTTAGTTGCATGTAGGTCAAAACATCATTGTGCCTAATGATGAATGAAGAGATTCCATGAGGTTTTCGACCTAGTACGTATGGAGTTCTACATAAATTTATACCTTTGAAATAGCCATCCCATTCCTCTGTACCTTGCATTTGACTAGACGCCATGATATTATATTTCTGCCAGTTTTATTTCATATTTATTATTTAATTTATTTATTTTTTATTTATTTACAGATCTTGGAATCTGCGTCGAGAACAACATCTAGGAAATGACTTTTATCAATGATCATTTTCATTAATAGCTATAAAATTAGCTATTAACAGACTATTATTGCTATTGGGTAGTAACTTCATCTGGTAAGTCATATTTATTTATTAATTGAAAATATTTTCAACGATCACATAAAACGTGTGAGGCGATGTAATGCAGTCATATAAATTTGCGTACATATTTCAAATTGCAATATGACAAATTTCATATAAATAGAGCGCGGTTAAGCTGTTCTCAAAGTTTTGTGATATAAATTCTTAAATTCTAATTTTAATAACAAAAAAAAATAAAACCAGCTGACAAAGAAAACCCAGCAAACCAAAGAAAACTGCGCCATAATCTGTAAATATTTGCCATTATACTAAAGGCAAAACTAATCTGCTCTGCAAGTTAATACAGGTGCAAATTCTAAACGAAAAAGAAACACTCACAGAAGAAACAATTTCGATAAATTTTTGTTTTTTTGAAAAATATTTCCATGTCAATTTCTTTCGTGTTTCGACACAACAAAAAAACAACAAACTCTAAATGGAATTGACAGCTAAAATGGAGTTTACTTGTAGGTACATAATTTTTCATTTATATATATTAAACCGCGAACATTTTTTTAACTGTATTTGACATACCTACCCCACCATCATCATTTCAATGCGCTACCAATAGTACCAAAAGAAAAATATTTCCTTTTCATGTACAGCTATTAAACTGTCAAGACTTTTTCTATGGAGAAATATATTTTCTATCGTGGCATGTTTGTCTACTTAAGGAATCCATCACCAATAAAGATGAATGCAAAATACATTAATAAAACCACCACACCCGTATTCTTTGCTTTTATTATTCGCAAAATATTCGTTTCCACATATAAATTCTTATAAAAATGAGTTTTTTTTCTCTATCAATCATGTAATTTTAATTTTAGTGGTATTACGGAGTGCTTTTCTTATATAGGGGGAATTTTGTACACGAAATTTTGGATTGTTGGATCGTGCTTTGATTTGACCCGAACAATTTTTAATTTGAATCAACTATCGATTTTTTATTACAACAGTTGCGATTTTCGGTCTTTTTCGGATTGAAGTATATTGACCAATTGATTATATGGCTATTAAAAATGGTGACGGGTGTGGATAGTTTTTGTTTTTGTTGGAATGGGTGCCTGCATTAGTTTAATGTCAACCAATATGTTTTTTTTATTCAATTACTTATAATAAGCATATTAAAATTAATTAAATTTACCCTAGTGCAAATTCTTAATTATAATTATTTAAATAAAGGCCAGAGAAAAACAAAACTTTTTGAAAAATTTACGATATAAAAACGATACAAAAACGATGTTTTGCACAATAACTAATAATCATGATGACAATTCAGTACATATTCTTATTCTTGTATTTAAAGAGTATTTGAATACAAAACATTTAACAAATTTCAACAAAAATGCCGACAAATCATGGAATTTTTTTTTATCTTTGAGACATGTATGTACGTATTCATAGTTGCGCAGCCAGCTATAGATACATAATCCTCTTGCTAATTCAACTTAAGTTTTGCAAATGTGCTTTTTTTCAGTTTAAAATGAATACTTTTTTCGCAACAAATTTACGATTAAAAAACGAAGAGAAATGTTGTTGTCATATATCCTTGGAAAATATATATAAGCCGACTGTGATTAATGGAAATAGTAAAGTTAAATTATTTCAATTATCAAAATTAATGAATGATATTATAAAACTAGTGAAAACTTTTAATAAAAAATGTCTTTCATAGATTTTTGTATTATCACTATTTTATAGGATTCCAGGTCAGATACAATACTCCAATCAATATTCTTATCAGAATAAAAATTAAAAAAAAGGGGAAAATATTCAAATAATAAATCCAAAAAATTAATTGAATCAATTTGGAATAAAATAATTAAAAAACGAGTTTTCAAACAAAACTGAGGCCAAGCCGCATGAAAAAGTAGAAAATAAAATTTTCTTCACACACAGAGGTGGACTCAGATTTTTTGATTGGGACATTTCTCTTGAATATTCTTTCTCTTCATGAATCAAATCACTTATTACCTCTGATTGATCATACTGAAATATAACGGTGATTGTCAGCGAATAAAATTTGAGCCCACCTCTGTGTGTGAAGAAAAGTTTATTTTCTACTTTTTCACGCGGCTTGACCTCAGTTTTGTTTGAAAACTCGTTTTTTACTTATTTTATTTTCTGCCTTTTTCACGTTAATTAAATTGTTATTACGTGCTGCATGGAGATATTTTAAAACAATTTTATGAAGGCTGAAAAGACACTGATTTACTGAATTTTCCCGATTTTCCATGTTTTCCACAGACTTTTCCTATTACTATGATTTTTTTTAAAAATTTACATGAATTTTCGTCGATTTTTCATGCAAGTTTTCATGATTGTTGAAGAGAAAGTATTGATGCCAGTAGGAAGGAAAAAAAATTATCCCGCATAGCTTATAAAACTTTTTTGTCGAAAAATTTTCCGGAAAAGTCGGAAAATTCCGGAAATTTTCGGAAAATTTTCCTGAAACAGATTTATCACTAATCATATCGATGAAAATTTGTCCGCTGATTTTCTCGCTTTTCCGGATTTTCCACGGAGTGTTCCACAAAAGCAACTTTATGCAACTCATTTCGCTCTACAACTTTGTCTTAGGGTGCAAAACGCTCAAACGCTTGGTGTGAAAAACTACGGAAAAGCGTTTTACGTTAATTTTCCTCGATTTTTTCTAGACAGACAAATTCGTGTACGAATTAAAGGGAATGGCTTCAATTTGATCCACTTTTCTCTATAATTGTTAAATATAGAAAGCAATTTTATTTAATATTCTCGAACCATTTAATTTTCAAGTGAGATTACATCTTAAGTCATCAAGTAACTTTAATCTTTTTTCGTACAGAAATCTCACAAAATCCGAATAATACCATTAAATCAATATACTTCAAAGTAAATTGAATGAAATGTTTTAGGTGAATGCGGAGTTGGAAATTTCAACATAATCCGTATCTATCTATGCTTGAAAGTCAAGATGATTGTTTTTTACATACATACATACAACACTTGTGAAGAAAAATAGAAAAAGTTTTATGTTTACGACTATTTTTAAGAAAACATTTTCTCTGTTTTAGCTCTTCGACATTTAAGAAGTTGACTTACATTTTTTAGCATCTATTTTTAGATTTTCAATCAGTTTTAGGTGGTTAATTTAAATAGAACGTGTGGGTAGTACGAATACCAACACAAATAATATTGAATTACATCCTTGTTGTTTCCCAACATCAATTGGTATATCAGTATACTACTAATGCTTTAGTGACATCCTCAGTTAAGATCTACCTACCTCTGAGTCTATTCAATAGGAATTAGATCGATGATAATTAGTAGTTGTCTCGACAGAAAATAAATAATTAAAAGAGAACAAAGCCCTTTAAAAACAATTAAAATTAATAATAATTAGAATTTAAGGTTAAACTCCTCAACTGTAATTTTATTAAATTTTTCATTAAGAGTTAACTCATCTACTCCGAGGCAGTCAAGTCTGTTTACCTCCTCGAAAATAGAATTGATTTCACTTTAAAAACACCTCTGGAGTCGGTATAACGGGACTCTCCTCCTAATTAATCTCCCTTACCTCTTTTTCTTATTCTACTAAATAAAATGTAATAGACATCTTTGAATAATGCATACAGCTTTAAATTGGAAAAGTCTGTCATATGTCATTGATCTTTATAATAAATTAGAACACGTCAGACAAGAGGTGTGATACTGTAGTTTAATCATTTTCCTTTACATTTAAGATGCTCAAGTATAAGAGTGTACATATGTACATATATACAAAAGATGATTCTATAGTCAAAATATAGCCTGTGGTTATGGTGTAAAATTATCGGATTCTTAGCCTAATTACATCCTTCTGACAGTATCAATGCATGTGTAATGATACATGTGCGGTAGCATTGGATTTAACATAGAAATTGATATGCACATTTCAATAGAAACTAGGAGACGAACATGACAGCTACAAGTTGTATACATGCGGCTATTGCAGAAAATGATATTTAATTACAAGCATTGTACTAACATGATTTGGTTACAAGGAAACTATATTCATAAGGATTCTTAAGGGTTATTGTTTTCTAAGATTGAAATATTTCTTGTGTGTGTGGAAAGTGAACTAGAAAATCAGAGATTATTTATTGTTGTCTATCGTAACCGTAAGACATGATTTAATTCATAGATGTGTTTTTGGATTTTACATATTGAATTCAACTTTATAGAAATCCTGGTATTGAGATTATGCAACAATAAGATATTTGCAAGTGTAACTATTTTTAATTGATTGAAAAATTTACTATTGTGACTTAGTTCCGTTAGTGACCGCATCGACTTAATGGATGAATAAAAAAAATTTCTACGCTAAATGCTGCTTGATAACTGTTAGTAAGAAAACTCCTCTACGAAATTCAAAAATTGTAATTGCTAATACGATTACAAAAAGGACTAGATTAGAATAGAGGATAATAGAACAAACTCCCAAAGCAAAAAAAAAAAACAAAAGTAGAGGTGGTCTGTAAAATTTGCAAGTTCTTCACATAAAGCAAAGTAGGTGCAACACGCACACACACATATGTATATATATTCCCTTTTACCCTTTATTATATTCTATAAATGAGTTTCGCCTAAATTGAGACCTAGCTAAATCGCTTTTTCAGAGACCTGAACAAGGGAAATTCACCCCTTGTCATAGAAATGCAGTATTACCCCGTAAAGGAGTTTTATTACCCCCTAGATACCCCCTAAATAAATTTTCCCAAAGTCGAAACCTATAGCTAAATTTCTTTTTATGTCCTAGATAATGAATTTTACCAAAATCAAGATACAATTTACAAACACAGGGTGTTTCAGTTAAAAATGACAACGAAATGAGGTATGTGTGGCAGGAAGTAGCTAATTCTTAACGTTTTATAAGATAACGGGACTAAGTATGTATCAAACTGTAACCTGAGAGCTATGCACATGAACATGCCAAAGGCTCTTATTTCATACAAAACCCTTCGAGCTTTCCACTCAGTACTTAACTAAAAAAAAAATGTTTTTGTTTTTAATAAGTATAACATTCAAAAAGAAGCTCTATATGTGGCCATTTTAGAATCCTCCAGAAGTTTTCCTTTAACTTGAGCCTAAATTCTATTACCTTAATTCTTAAGGTTTTCGAGATACTAGTATGTACCAGACCTGTGTACAAGTACCAGTATCAGGACCTCGACTTGAAATATTTTAAGTACAAGTACAAGTCGCGGTACTGGTACTTAAACAATTTTGCAAGTACAAGTCCCGGTTACTGGTACGACATCAGTTTTTAAGTACCTTTCTAAGTACCTACATATGTACGCAGCTTATAAAACTTAAATCAGAAATTTTGAAAAATCTATATTCATTTAAATGATTGCATAAGGTTTTCATTTACGAAATATCATTGAATATGTTGCAAACAGATAGAAAATGAAACAGAATCGTATAAGCTTTTGCTGTATAAATTTATAATTTTAGAGATTATTTACACAGAATTTGAGTTTGCCTTTAGCAAAACAAGCTTTTTAAATATCATATTAGATAATGATTGTCTTCGTGAAGAATTTACAAGACCTACGAATGAGAATGGAGGGCGGAGTATTGCATTTAATTGCCAACCTTCTCAACAAAGGATATCGATTCGGGCTGTCAATTTCTGTCCTAGTGTCACTCGATTAACTAATTCAATTTATTGAAGAACTTAAAATAAAAATTACTGTACAATGACTGTAATTTAATTTTATTTTGGAAAGAAACAACATGACCGCTACTGTCGCTGCTCCTAAACGTCTATTATTAGAAGAATAATTTACAAGAGCTAAATTACTTCCCGCAATGCGGTACTTAAGCGTATAGATGGGAGTTTTGAGTACCAGTACTTGTGACTTGAAAATTTTTTAAGTACTGGTCCAGGTACTGCTACTTTAAAAATTTTCAAGTACAAGTCCAGGTCCCGGTACCAATGTACTTAAGTACTTAGCAGGTCTGGTATGGGTACTACAAGACGTTCATTTAGTTAAGAATAAAATAAAATAAAAAAATAAAATAAAAAGTAGAATGTCCATTTTTCATACAACTTTAGGTCCGACATCAAACGATGCATTGAACATATTTTATTAACAATATTTTTTTTTTCAATTAACCGGGGGACGTTTGGGCGATCGAATGTAGCTTAAGCGACTTTCTTGGGTGAAAAAGTGGACGAAAAATGTTTCTAACAGAGCAGTAATGGCCATGGAAGAAAGAACTGCAAAGATATATATATAGTAACTGGAGTGTATGTAACCCACCCAAATGGGTTTTCCGGCGGCATAATCGTCCCGAGAACGTTTTCTGAGGAAGGAGAAAAGTGCACCACCCGATAATACTCGGCGGTACCTTTAATTTGATATGCTACATGCCGTATTGGAAGCACCCCCCTCCTCCGGGGGCTCCTACCCCACCTTAAAAGTATGCAGAGAACATTTTTCTTCTACAAATTGTAGCTAGTAATGAGTTGAGGTAAAGAATGAAACCCGTTTTCTTATCGGACATAACCCTACCGAGTTGGAGCCGATCTTACGTGCGAAGATAATTTAAGAAGATATTTCTCATGTCTGTTGATGTCGGATCCAAAATGGACATATTCCCCTTTGTTATTGATGGTAGTAATTGGTACTACGTACAATAGTAACAATTTCTATTCCTGTGTTGAAGCCAGTTATAATAGTAACAATGACAACAACAAAATTCGTTTTGTGGCAATTGGAGTGAAGAAGATGGAAAATAAATAAAAAATTAAATGGAATAATGAAAATGATTTCTTTTTAGACTTGTTAATTTTTTTTAAATGTCAGGTTTCACAAAGCAAATGATTACCATAATTTTTATTTGAATTTTGTGGTACCTCTAAGTATTTTTTATAAGGTGTTCGAAATATTTTCAATACGTCTGTAGTACGGGGGAATTAATATTTATGTTTGTTTCTATGAATCACCCTATAATTTCTGAATAAGATGATTGTAAATTTTAGATTGATGTATTTTCCTCTACTCTCTTTTCGTTTCAAAATTAAGTTTTTTTTTTCATTTAATTATTACAAAAAAACACATACAGCATTGACGCATAGAACATAAGAAGCTCAAAGCCTTTAGGTTAAAATAATCAAAAACACGGTATTAAAACTTCGTTGCTTTCAGTGTGTTTTACACGTTAATATTATGTTTTAAAAAAACTGAAAAAATGAAAAAGCAATTGAGTCAAAGTTCCAAAATTTCTACTTTGCCCAACCATATATTCGAAACAACGTGGTAGAGTTGGAAAAGTCGTGGGGGTGGGGGGGCTAATTGGGCATTGAAGAACTCCGATTATCTATAAATAAATATTTATTCATCAAAATATCAAGTAATAGGGTGATTGGGAAAAGTTAAAGGTTTTTAATCCCTCCTACCTCTCAGACCATTAGGAACTTCCAGCACAACGGCTTTTTGATTGGGCAAGATCCTTGCTCCTAACTAGTAAATAATGTTATTTTACTTAATTGGGTGTTACTGTATTTTTTTTCCTTCTTGTGAAAAATATGAAGCCATTCTTAATTCTGGAGAATTTAATTTTTATTTTTTTTAAATGGCGTTAAAAAGAAAAAAAATCGGCTTATTCGAGACACTCTCCTTCCCTCCCGAGATTCTAGAAGGAAAAATCCCATAACATACCTACTACCTCTTACTACCATTTCCCATAAAATGCAACACAACAACAAGAAACTCTTCTTATCGATGCTCATTATCATAACCATGATGCCTTTTCGACATTGTCCGATTCTAACTGCGAATTACAAGAATTTGAAGAGAACATGGAAATCGTGCCTTCAAATTCAATTCCAATAGGACACTGAACCCATATCTAACCAGTAAGCAGATATATAGTCAACGATTATTTCTACCTTGACTTGGTTGCCAAAGAAGCCTCATCAAGTCATAGTAAATCTCTGTAGTTACCTACCTAAACCTATATTCTACGTAGGTAACTCTTGTATACGTTGGAGTTTATACCATATATGCGGCGGCTTTGTATACGAATGTTTTCTTGTCCTACATTTTTCCAATGTGCTCATTATTCTTGGACAGAACGATATGCACAGCTGGAGTTATATGTAGGTACTTATATAAATATTTTAAGGCAAAAGATCATGGGTGAATCAATTAAATTGTTTCCAGAAGATCATAAGAAAAGAAAAAAACTAAGAATAAATATAAGACAAGACCTCCAGAGAATGATTAAAAAGATGTCAAACATTGCAATTAGTATATCGATACGTGCATATTATATACATATACCTATACAGAAGTGCACTTTGATACAAACCTATTATTTCTTCGAACTGATTGCAATTTAATCGGTGACCTTGAAAATTACTTGATTATTCATCAGTGGCGCGCTCACCTTTTGTATTTTTGTATAGGGTAGACCAGTTTTTCTCACCATCATCAGCAATTCATCTATCCTTTTTTCATGTATACTATATGCAGCTACATTTTTATAGAACTTTATAACATATCTACATAAAAGTAAGTATAGTAAGTGAATATAAGTATGTATGTAAAAGGGTTATTCATCCCACAGGAATTCTTTTATCGGTGCACTTTGAAACATTCATTGCGACTTTGATTTTTTTTTCTTTTCTGTATCCCATCCGTTCAGTAAGTCCATAAAATGCTGTATACACACAATTCGCAGCAAAAGTCTCGTGTCACATAAAAACCTGCCCTAGATAAAGCGGTTCTATGTTTTTGTCCTCTATAGCATAATCCATCCAGCTTGATTCCTATATATATAGAGTACCTACGTAGGGTACTATACTTATTACATATATTTATATGTTTGTTGGTATGTGCAGGGAAATGGATGTTGATGATGACTTTGATGCATTTTGAGCCGCGCCGCCTAGTGCATTCGAAATTGCTGCCATAAGACTGCAAGAGTGCTTTGGATACCTATATACTTCTCCGATAATGAGAACATGTTTGTCTTGCCGTTGGATTGCTACATCAATCAACCCAGGGGAGAAATGAGTTGAGTTTTTCACTAGTAAATCTATGGATAAGGTAGAACAAGTTTACTTTGCTGTCGCGTGCGTTCAGTTCAGGATTAGGAGGGTACCAACTACAACAGTGGAGTGTGAAGATCTTTGAACTTGTTGAACTGTCGTCATGGAACCTTTTGCTTTTCATTAAATTATGCTTTGCTACTGTCTGTTGGTTAGATTGACTTGTAATGTGTGTTTTTTTTTTAAATGAAGTTATAATGGAAGTAAGTTTTTTTTATGCTGAATTCTCTATTGAAATAAATTTTTGTTGCATTTTTTTCGACTCTTGATTAATTCTCCCGTTTACTTTATTTTGTTACTAGGATTATAATCATGACAGTGATTATAATATTCAGATTATATATGTATGTACAGCTGTAAAGCTCTCCTTATGGGAGTATAAATAAAAATATCAAAAATAATGAAAATTTTACTATCAATCTATTATTAATTTTATACACATGAACTATGTAAAAATGATAGTTTACATTGTAATCAAATCTGAAAGTTCAACAGGCTTTTCCCAGGGGCATTTGTGTCCTACGGGATACCAGACTTAGCACAAACGCAAAAGGAAAAAATCAACAAGTTCACGACAACTTTGTAAGTTTTTTTTGTAATAAATTATAAAGAAGCATTAATATAAAAAAATAAATAAAAAGTAACTCACTGTTTTTTATGATGCCGAAGCTCACGATTTACTGAATTTCACGGTACGGCCGAATCTAACTTCAAGGGAGTCAGGGTGAGCTTAGGTTGCAGCTCATATCACACGAGCTGTAACCCAAGCATAAGAAGGGGTCAACTAACGATTTTGTTAGAACAATAGCCTTAGAAATAGCGATAAAAGAGAGATATATGTACATCCGATATTATGCCGGTGCTCTTGAGAATCAATAATTGCTATTCATATGTCATCGCTAATAAGGGAAGGCCTTCTTTTTGACTTTTTCTAATGCGGACAATGCAGTTCGCCCAGCCCCTCCCCTCATAGTGGAATTATATGAGAGGTATCGTTACTTCAGTGATAAGAGCAGTCGCCCATTCTCTGTATGGCGCTGACGAGGAAATGTAACCTGGATGTGCTATCAGAATTCCAGAGGGCCGCTTGTATGGGAATACCTGCGTGTCTGCGCACCAGGCCCACATCGGTACTAGAGGTCATTCTTGACTTATTGCAACTGGACCCCTATTGCAAATATTATTGGCAATTAGTGCTGTCAGGCTGTGGGTGGGGGAATGGTGGATGGAGAGGGGATTTGGGTACTACAATGTACTCCAGAAAATAGACTGTAGTGATTGCAGGGAAAAATCAGACTACAAAGTACGCATCTTGACTTTTGGTGGGGGTGTCAATTCAATGATACCCACCAGGAGTGACTGAGATGTAAAGCAGGTGGTCGTAACATCCGATATTTCAAGTTTTGGGGATGGTTCCAAGACGAGTATGTGCACAGCGGAAGGCGTGTACTCCAGAGATCTCCAATGGCACGAGTGTTATAGACTGCCTGACAAACGCAGTGCTTTTCAGGCACAGCTCGCAGCGATTTATCAGGCGGAAATATTGGTATCCATATGCAGAGAGTAATCATCGCACATCTACATATGTTATACCGATAGCCAGGCAAGGGAATTGACTATAAGACACTAGGTGACCCTATGCTGAAGAGAGAAATTGGATTGGATGCTCTCCATTTGGTAATGAATTTCCCTGCTGCAGAGCTTGATGGTATTGTAAGCCTTCCGCGTCCTTTGACGGTTCTGTTTTAATTTCTTGTTGCGTAACTAGCAGTACTCCAATTTGAGTGAGTTGAAATATTGTGTATTTGTCGACGTCTTCGTCTTTTCATACTGTAGTGGATATCTAGATAGATAATCTGCATTAGCGTGTTTCTTAGTGGGTCTGTATTGTATTTCAGAATCCGGATAAGAAATTAGCGTAGTTTAGCAATCTCACGGCAGACGTAAGGGGTAAGTCTTTACCAAGATGTAAGATACTCGTGAGAGGCTCATTATCTGTGATTAGTGTAAACTTCCTTCCGTAGCAGTACTGAAAAAACTTTTTCAGTCCGCAAAAAATTCCTGTAGCCTCCTTATCTATTTGTGAGTAATTTGCCTCTGATTTGGTTAACGAGCGCGAGGCAAAGGCTATTGGTATTTCGGTTCCGTTAGGCATCTTGTGTGATAATACGGCCCCTAAGCCATACGGAGATGCATCTGTGGCGAGTAACTAGTAGTAGTAAATCAGGATTATATGACGCTATTGTACCTGCTTCAGTTATTTATTTCTTTTGAGCGTTTGTATTTCCTTGAACTACTATATCATCAAAAAACATGCTACCCCATTCAGGTCCTTCAGTAGGGAATCCATGTAACGTTGCCAGGCATTTGGAGCAATTTTAACCCCACACATCAGCCTTTTCACTCTGTAGTTTCTTTTCTGCGTGCTAATGGTTAGCATAGTAGACCTCTGTTGGTTAACAGGCATATAAAGGTAAGCTTGGTGAAGATCCAATTTACAAAAATATTTCCCTCCGTTTAATTTCGCAAAACGTCCTCAGTCCTGGGGATCGGATAGTTGTCTTTAAGAATTTTTCAATCGTAGCTTTAAAATCTGCGCATACTCGTATTTTACCATCCTTCTTCAGTACGGGCTCTGTGGATGTTCTCCACGACGTGTAGATAACTTTTTCTATAATTCCTAGACTTTCAAGGCGACCTATCTCCCTCACCTATTTGATCTTTAAGCACAAACGGAACAGCCCTGGGACACATAAAAATCGGGGTAAATGTGTTACCTTTCAGCTTTAATGAACATTTGGTGTTTGTGATCATTCCCACATTATCTGTGGAAATGTCTTGAAATTTGCTTAGCAGTTTATTTATTTCGAGTTTGCACTGGGTTTGAGTATCTATTGTCACACGTGATGCAAGCTAGTCGTCTAGCAGCACCCTTCTTACCTAACCTAACCTAAGAGCAGTCGCCCGGAAGGCGGAAGTTCCCGATTTCAACCCAGGACGGGACGGTTTTTTTTTCTTTGTATTTATAAGTTAATTGAGAATCGATAAAAATAAAAATTCATCCATTCTCCACTTGATACGAGAATTCTACAATTTCGCCAAGAAGCTCAGGCATGTCATTGCGTTTTTGGCAATACCAAAAATATGATCGGACCAACTAAGATTATTGGATATTTCAATGGCTAAGGTATTAAGAGATGGCGATTGACTGATAACAGACAACGTTGCGTTTTGGAAGCATTAAACAGGACCCGATTCGCTCTGCCCCAAGCGAGTATTGTTGTAAGGTAAGAGTTTAGTGAACTGAACATGTGGCATCGTTTATCAACTATAACATTCCTACGGAAATCAGCTGTAGAGTCGAACGAGTACACGAAATCAAGGGTGTAGTCGTCTGCAAAACTATGAATAGGATTGAAAGTTAGAGCTAGCAGACCAATAATACAAATGAGAAGACAATAGGAGAGAACACAGAACCTTGCGGTACACCAGCATGGATTATAAAACGTTCAGAATTCACTCCGTCCAATATAACTTGAATTGAACGGCGGGAGAGAAAACTTTCATTCGATTTTAAGAACAGAGAGTCTAGACCTAATGAGTGAAGTATATCTAAAAGACTAGGATCCCAGACTCTATCGAAGGCTTTCGAGATATCTAATGCGATGATTTCAGATTCACCAAAATTATGGAGACATTGATTCCAACGCGTAGTGAGGAATGTTACAAAATCTCCAGCAGAGCGGCCACCACGAAAGCCGTATTGGCGATCGCTAATAAGGTGATAAGCTTCTAGATATTTCATCAATTGGGTGTTAATGAGCGTTTCAAAAATCCTTGAAGGAGTCGAAGTAAGGGCAATTGGTTTATAATTTGAGGGATCGCTTGCCTCTCTGTTTTTTTTTTTTTTTTGGTATTGGCTGAACATGTGCAAGTTTCCATGTCGAATGAAAGACTCTTGTCAAATATCAAATAGGATCCATGAAATAGTTTGAATAGAGGTTTAGCTAAAGAAAAGTCAGCACTTGTGTACCAGGGGCGAATTACGATCAAGGTCAGCAGCCTTAGACACATTGAGACTTGCGTGCACTTTGAAAACCTCACTTGTGTGGAAATAATTTTTTCAGTACGAGTTTATCCACTTGAATTGCCAGAACCTCTAAGCATCGAATTCGTTACGATACAAGATTTAAGGTGAACAATTCGAATTGTTTTATGGCAACTCTCTAAACAGGAATTGCCCAATTTCACCCATGTGTGTACTGCTTATATTTAGAAATTTTTGTAAAACAGCGGTTTCTGCTTCAATTCTACAAAAATTTTCCGGCATTCTTTGTAAATTGTGTGAATATATTCCTGGGATAGCTAGTACACTATGAAAACTCTGGCTACAACTTTAAAACGTTTTTGTCGAAGCACGTTTTCAAATAAAAATATTAATTTTTGCTTAAAATTTGCAGATCATCCCAATATTCTAGACTAGAGCATGAAAAAAAAACACATTGAAAATATTTTTATTAAGTATAAAAATAAAAACTACTTTATGCTCAATCATCAACGCATTAAAAATGTTGTTGGAATTTTTTGCTGGAGACTATTTCTGGAGGATATAGGCATTTTCACAACTCACTTTGGCATGAAGTATGGGCCTTAAGAACCCCCCCGCCCTCCCCGCTAAGTATGACAATAAAATTATCATAAATTGTTCGAATTGAATGAAGATTAAATTTTTACGTAGTATACCAAGTTTCATTCATATTCCTTAAACAATTTCGTACCTGCTGTTACACAGGTCATCTATCATACGGCGATATATAAATCAAGAAGACTTTCATAATATATGTATGTGTGTAGCTGTGTTCATCTGAAATATTGTGTGAATTTTGTTTTTTTAAATCAATAGTCATTGATTTGAACTGATTTATGTATAGTCCAAATCGAGTTATAGACATTATTTTTGGTACATGTTTAGATTCATTTGGAATTTGGTGGTATGTTCGATGAAAGTTGATGGTGAAAAGCACCTCTTGTTTCTATGCTGATTAATGATTTCAGGTAGGTACCTACCTACCTATCGGATACCGCGTTTTTTTTTTTTTGCATTTAAGATACAATAGTCGACGCACGGACTGCACTCATCGTTTAATTTACGAAACATGTAGAATGGGCTAGTTCAACTGCTCTACAATGGATTACAGATTACTTTCCTAATTAAATATTTAAATTTAGCTTTTACGATTTGAAGCTTTTCTAATGAAAATTTGTGTGGTGACAAACTAGTTTTGCAACCGTTAGCTTGAACTCTTGACTTCCACCCACATTATTTAAAAAAGTAAACACTTTTTATAAACGAAACACTTAATAAAATATTCTCTCATCATAATCTTAGGAAACTTTTCTGTATAACTTTCTTCGTACCTGCCTCTAATTAAAATATTGACTTGATTTGATAATATTTAGCCTTAGCTAAGCTAACAGCTAATTATAACTCAAATTCAACTTTTATCAAATTTGAATCCAAAATTATTCTATATTATGAAATCGATAAACAATTTTACTTACACACAACTTTTCTCCCTCAAAAACCCACTAATTAGCATACATAAACCTGCCCTTCTAGCAAAAGAAAATAAGGCTTCCTCGCATAATCGCGTATGTATATAGTAGGTACCTATATAACTGACTGAAAATTGATTTTCTTGCCTCTTAGCAGACTGAAAATGATCCTTAACCATTCCGAAAGTAAATTAACACCTGAAATAACTTGACTGAATATTTGCAGTTCTAACTCTAATTGCTTCATACCTCACCCCAGGGGGACTTTACTTATGTATAACTCATTAGTTCCTTTCGAAGAGTATTTTGAAAATTTATCCTATCTCCGCATACTAATCATATTCACGTGACTACATGAAATTTCTTGATTCATACATACATATGTACTTAATATATTAGTGTCGGAGATATTAATGAATGCAATTAAAATTATAATTACAAACTCTTCCCACCCCTGGCCTACAACCAGAGATTCGTATCATCACCATCATCATCATCATCATGCGTATCTACATGGTATTCCAGAGCTATTTTACGCTATTAGAGCAATTATGTTCCCACTTTTCACACTTTGAATTTGTGTATCACTGCGCTAAGTAACGCGAAATTTGAAAGAGCAAAGGTTCAAATACTCCTGAGAGTGATACAAATGAGAATAATTTCGCAGCTTCTAAATATACTTTGCTAATCTTTTGCATGCATTTCGAGATGCTTTGATGGTCTGCCAGATAATTATTATACATATATGCTTAGATTTTTAGGGATGAAATGACGAGATGTTAAGCATTATATTGAGCTTCTTAGACAAGAGATTATGAAGTAATTTTGTTACATTTTAGGCGAAAGAATTAAGTGAGATTTTTAAGGGAATAACTTATTTAGAAGACTTAAAAATAAAATAAGTTTTTAACTATCTTGCTAAATATAGAAGAGGCTGTGAAGTAAAATCAATAAGGTGTTGTCAAAATTGCCAGTAAAAAGCTGCGACATCTGTGGTTATTCAATCAAGTTACGGCAATACCATTTCTCATTAGTTCCCTAAATTCTCTCACTGAGCATAAAAAAACATAAAAAAATACAGAAAATAATCAAATTGAAGACATTAAGTTTTTAAGCTAATTTAAACCATAATTAGTGCGATACAGAAGTATGTTTAGGAAATCGTATTTGTTTTAAAGAATCTTAAGAAAGGAAATTTTTTCCTTCTTCACTTACGTTGGGATTATAGGGCCCCGAATAGCCTCTTCATCTGATTCTATTTTATGCATCCGTTTCTGAGTCTCTGCTTAAGTTTCTTAAATCGTGTATATTTGCTATGCCAAGTATTTAACCCTCCGATCGGTGAGAAGGTCTGACCATAGGGACCTTTTACAACTTATGCAAGTTCATAATTTTGTAGTACCTTCCGCGAGAAACGTTCCGCTACATTTATTCCATAAAAGTGGCAGGCTGAATCGATTCAAATAAGTTTCAGACCTATTCGAGTACTCGCTCTAATTGTTTTTTTGAGGCCATTCCCTTTAACTCGTACACGAATTTGTCTGTATATCTCTTTTTTACTATTTTCGTCACTCTCGTAGATCACAGCGAGCTGAAATTTGGCACACAGGCTCATGTCGCGTGACAATTGAATCTGTCAAAATTTGATCCGGAAATTTCCATGGAAAACGCGGAAAATCGGGAAAAATCATTAGAAAATTGTAGAGTTTTCCGATTTTTCCGGAATTTTCCGACTTTTCCGGAAAATTTTCCGGTAAAAAGTTTTCTAAATTATGCAGGATCAGATTCCCTATCAACTGGCATCATTACTTTCTCTCCGACAATGGTGAAAACTTGCAGAAAAAATCGAGGAAAATTCATGTAAAACGCTTTTCCGGAGTTTTTCAGACCAAGAAAGCGTTTGAGCGTTTTGCAACCTAAGACAAGGTTGGAGAGCGAAATGAGTTGCATAAAGTTGCTTTTGTGGAAAACCCAGAAAAGCGGGAAAATCATCGGACAAATTTTCATCGATATGATTAGTGATAAATCTGTTTCAGGAAAAATGCAGAATTTTCCAATTTTTCTGGAAAATTTTCCGAAAATTTCCGGAATTTTCCGACTTTTCCGGATAATTTTCCGATAAAAAGTTTCATAAGCTATACGGAATCTTTTTCTTTTCCGTCCTACTGGCATCAATACTTTCTCTTCAACAATCATGAAAAATCGAGGAAAATTCATGTAAATTTAAAAAAAAAAATTCATAGTAATAGGAAAAGTCTGTGGAAAACATGGAAAATCGGGAAAATTCAGTAAATCAGTGTTTTTTCAGCTGTCATAAAATTGTTTTAAAATATCTCCATGCAGCATGTAATAACAATTTAGTTAATGTGAAAAAGGTAGAAAATAATATAAGTAAAAAACTAGCTTTCAAACAAATCTGAGGTCAAGCCGCACGAAAAAGTAGAAAATAAGCTTTTCTTCGCACACAGAGGTGGACTCAGATTTTATTCGCTGACAATCACCGATATACTTCAGTATGATCAATCAGAGGTAATAAGTGATTTGATTCATGAAGAGAAAGAATATTCAAGAGAAATGTCCCAATCAAAAAATCTGAGTCCACCTCTGTGTGTGAAGGAAAGTTTTTTTTCTACTTTTTCATGCGGCTTGACCTCGGTTTTGTTTGAAAACTCGTTTTTTACTTATTTTATTTGATTTTAAGGCATTTTCTACAGAAACATAGGTACAAGGTCCCTATGGACCTTGTATATTAATAGAGGCGAGATAGTGGAAAAAACCTTTGTGTCAGCTGCCAGCCACTTTGAAACTGTCGTTTGACTGATAAATACAATTTTGTTTTTCGTTTTTACCAGTCTAGAAAATTATTTTGTGTGTATTTGTGTGCTGGCATCTTACTATAGAATAATGGCAGACGATAATTGGGATGTTGTGAACTCAGTTCTACATTATACAACGCGCTACTAATGTTTGACGGCGGCAGAGGAGAAACGTGAAGACGATGCAAAATGTCTGGTTTATATGGAGGCTGACTGAAATAAGTGATAATGATGACCCTTTTGACGATGGCGATGACGACACCAACCGCATATATTGGCCAGAATATAATAATAATGTGTCCGATGTCGAAGGCGAAGCAAATGTTGAAATCGATGAAAACGACGATGATCAGGTAGATATTATTAGTCTAGAAGCTTCTGCTGTTATTGCTGCCTTCCCAAAGACTGAGCCTGATGCTTCATCCTTTCAAAAATGACACGAAATTGTGCGAGGATTAATCACCAAGTACGTACTCATAACATAATCGAACAAGATAATTTTAGATGCGCTGTCAATCTTTCGTTCTGATCACCGAAGACATTGCGGACATTATCATACGTGAAATGAATCTCAAGGCCACCTAGGTAGCAGCTGCATGAAATCAAAGAAATTCCACCAAGCAGAAGAAATGGAAAGCATTGACCCTGGAAAAGTTTGATGCACTTGCACCGAGCTTGTAAAGGAACTATATGGCACTCAACTCATGCTCAATATTCAAAGCTGCTTTATCGCATGATCATTTTGTGTCTATTACAATATTCATTCGGTTTGATAACGCGAATTCACCACCGCAGAGATTACTCATCAGCAAAACTTCTGCCATCGATGAAATTTGACTAATATTACAGGCAAATTTGGACGCAGCTTACACTCCGCACAGCTCGGTGACCGAGGACGAACAACTACTTCCGCCACCTATCGGAGGGTTAAAATGCAGTAACTATCTTTATGATGGGACTGCCATCTAGCGCTTATAATTATGGTATATAAGGAATGTTCCAGAAAAAATCTGGTCATTTTATTTTGTCCGCAATTGTAATATTTGCGTGTGATCTTTAACGGTATTTTCTCATCTAGGTACAGATTTAACTAAGCTTTGACATTTATTACATTTGGTGTTAGTTATTGAGTGAGTTTAGATTATGGAGCTGAAACAGTAAAGTTCGAAAATTGATTTTAACCAAGTATAAGGAAAATTCTGGGATTTCTCAATCCCAACTTACAAAGTCACTAGGAATTGCTAAGTCTACGATCCAAAATGTTTTCGGAAATTATAACAAAACTTTGACAATACAATGAAATCCAGGATCAGGAAGAAATCGTGGTTCAGTGGAAAAAAATTTGTAAAATTGGTCATCAGGATTTTTAAGACAAATCCAAACATTTCCGTCCGTGATGCTGCAGCTAAAACTGGAATCTCGAAATCTACGGTTCAAACGATTAAGGAAAGAAAGGGACTTAAAACATTTAAAGTCCAGAAAGCTCCAGATAGAGATGAAATTAAGGAAAAAAATTAAGGTCAAGAAAATTTTACGGTAACTTTTTGACAAAATTTGATTGCCCGGTAATGGACGATGAAACATATGTGAAAGCAGATTTTTAACAGTTACCTGCACAGGAATATTATGTTGTAAAGCAACGAGGTGCCGTTCCAGAAAAGTTTAAAGTCAGGAAAACATCGAAATTT
Source organism: Dioctria linearis (assembly GCA_963930735.1). Taxonomy (NCBI): domain Eukaryota; kingdom Metazoa; phylum Arthropoda; class Insecta; order Diptera; family Asilidae; genus Dioctria; species Dioctria linearis. Next base: position 6,345,649 of record OZ005743.1, on the reverse strand, counting down.
CCCCACAAGTATTTAGTAAGGCAGTCAATTTGTACTTGTGGTGAAAAAAGTAATTTTTTCGTTAGCACAGGGACGATAAACGGTGAAATTTATGTTAAAGAGTGTTTAAAAAAGCGGTTTCTGCCATTTATTGAAAGACATAACAGTTCTGTTCTTTTTTGGCCCGATTTAGTGTGATGTCATTACGGGAAAAAGGCTCAGGAGTTCTATGAAGCTAACAACATCAACATCGTGCCGAGGGAAGCGAATCCTCCTAATTGTCCTGATATTCGTCGCATTGAAAAATACTGGGCTCTTGTCAAACGTAATTTAAGAAGACCAAATGTAAAGCTGTGAATATCAAACAATTTAAAAATAAATGGAAAAAATCAGCCGAACAAGTGACAGAAGAAACTATGCAAGCTTTGATGTTGGGCATAAATAAAAAGCTCGTAATTTTTCAAAAAAAAAAAAAATAGTTTTGTTCATTTGTATTATGGTACTTTTATTCAGACCATTTTACCACTGAGCTGCCAAACCTTATATGCAACGACATAGAATAGCAATATTAAAAAAAACGATATTAGAGCAGAGGTACCCGGCAGATAGTAAAAGATAAAAAAGTCTTTTAGTAGTTTTTGAATTTTTCGACAATCGAAAACATTCATATAAAAGCAACAACTACTAATCATAAATTCATATGCAAGAATAAAAGTTCTAACATAAAAGAGACATTCTTTAGAAGCCAAAATATTTTTTTATTTTTTTTTTTTTCAAATATTTATACGTAGTCCCCATACAAAAATGTAATATTCAAAAACCTCCAATAGAGACGACATCTTTTCCCGGGGGTAAACAAATAGAATGCATACGTTCGGGTGCATATTAAAAATATTTCGGTGCTAAGGGGTAAATTTTTATCAGAACTTATTCGGTGCATTCCGTTGGAAACTTTCCTACCGGATATTGTTTGTATATACATATAGGTAGGTAGGTAGGTATATAAATAATGCTGTTGTTCTGGTATATTGTTTACCTAGGTTCTCCAATCCTTTCGTCTGAACTCAATTTAAACTCACAGTCTTGTTCGTGTACAGTGCTTTTTCCTGTCTTGCTATTCAAGAGCTCTTGAATCGATGACATGGTTATATGTAGGAATTTCGTGAAAAAGTATTTGACTTCAGGGCATATAAAACTTTTTGTATGCTAGGGTGAAAATCGGGTGCTGATCTTACATAGTAGATATTATGAAGGACTTGTAAATATATAAACAAGAAAACAAAAGGGAATTGAGTAATTTAATATTTCAGAAATCAGACTAAGAAGGGTCAAGCGGAAAACATGGTTGATATTTCATACTGAATAGTGAAATATATAAACCTTAAGGGTTTAAGCTAGGTAAGACAAATTGACTATGTGTGCAAAAAAAAAAATGGCCATAAAGTGATACTTGTGTTAAATTACTCCAGGGTATATCCCTACTTATGACGTGGAGAGATGAGGATTGTTGGCATATGGCAAAAAAAGTTCTCAAAGGTTAATAATTACGTTAAAATTCACTTTTTTCATATTTATATTTAAGTAACTATATTAGAAACATAATTAAAGTAACAAAAAAAAGACTTCAAACTGTGAATGCAAACATAAGTACCTACTTATGTATATCCAGAAACATGAAAATTATAAAATTAATAATACACACTCGTATAAATAAAAAAAAGTAATAAAATTAATTTAAAAAGTTCATTCGTGCTTATGATACGATATGAAGCAGTTTTTATTTTGCGTTGGAATACATAAATGAATATTGCACTTCTTGTGAAACTGCTACAATTATCCAACTTACATCCAGTTTTATTCATGGTGTATTCGGGCCAGTATTTACAGGAGTCATATCTTGTAGATACACTGGGAGCACTTTCGTATGTTCTTCGAGGAGCACTTTCGCATGATTTTTGTGATCTCGTTGTCATTGAGCTTCCGCCATCGCTTTCAACATCACTTATATCCAGTCGTGGGCACCTCCGTTTACTTTTTTGTGGAGCTGAAGATATAAGGAGCGCAGTCGATATGTCGTTTTGAAACTCTAGTAGGTCCATACGTTCTTTGTCAGAGCATTGCAATCGCGTCGATATTCCAGCCAGCAGTTGCAAATGGCTATATCAATCATATGATCGACAACTTGCAAAGTCCACTTATTGGTTCTAATGCTTATCTTGTAGAGAGAAAGTAAGAAGTCTATTTGGTCGACGCCACCCATAAGTTGGTTGTAAATCCTTACAATTTCAGGTCACGTAATTTTAAATTTTTTTCTTTTCTTGGCAGAACCTTTCAACTTCATCCACATTTTCATATCCATAAATTGAAGAGGACATCTGAACAAGACCGCTGTCATACTAGCGAAGTAAAAATACATTTGTAGATCTTTCCATACAGAAATAATAAGATCCTCGACCTAATTTTTTCAATTCTTTCTCAGATTTCATTTCAACGTTTCCCATCCTATTTGCTCTTATCGTACCTGTTCCCAAGATACCCTGCTCTTTCAGTTCAATTATTACGTTTATGTCAGTATAATAGTTGTCAAAGAATAATTTAAAGTTTTCGTATTTTAGAATCGTCCTTGATAACCGCATAACTACATCATAGCAGAATCCCATCTTAGTGTTTCCAATTTCCGTATTCTTTCCTTGGTATACTTCAAAATCCTGAATAATACCATTTGCGCTGCATAATACGAAAAGCTTTAGACCCCAATTTATTGGTTTTTTGGGAATGCATTGCTTTAGAGATGATTTTCCCTTAAACGGTATCATCATTTCATCTATGCATAAATTGTCCTCCTTTGAAATGCTTGTACATCTTGATAGAATTGCGTCGATCTATCCAGTGATCCACAACTTATCATTCTGATTTTCACTAAGAGAAAATTTCAAGCTGTTTCTAATCGAATGGAAACGATTTCTTGAAATAGTACCCGGAAAAGCACTTACTTCTGTTGCTTTTTCCCAATATATTTTAATACGTGTAAAATTTATTGTCGCTATGATAATTTCCAAACCAATTAATTTTTGTAGCTCTTCGATTGAGATAAACTTTGATTTCCCTATTTTAAGCGTATGCTGATTTGTAGCTTGTAAAATTTGTATGTATAGGTCTTCGCTGAAATATTGGCTGAAGTATGTGATCGGTGTTTTCACATTTTTTGCAACATATTCCTCTCCAACAAAAACCGTCTGTCGATTTTTCCAATTAGTTTTTACCCAACGGAATTCCTTTCTCTTTCGGGTTGGCATAGTTGACGGACCTGCGTCATCGATTTCATTGGTACCTTGATTTCATCCACTACGACTATATCCGCTGCATCATCAATTTCATCATCCCTCTGTTCACTTCTCATGCTCTCAAAGTCGGCCAATATCTTAGCCACATCAAAGTCCTCGTTTTCTTCATTTTTTTCTTCCGATATTTCCGAATCCCCAAAATCTTCTAAAATTTTCTCCACATTGTGTTCAGTTATTTTCGTAAGTTTACGAAAATTCCCTGAAAGAGAAAAACACTCATAGCACGCTAAGAAATATATTGTTTCCGTATGGCAACAATTTGATTCGTATAATTTCTATACCATAAAAGCAAATTGTTGCCAAATTGCAACAACCAATTTCACATGAATTGTGAGACCAGTAAAATTAAATTTACACGAAATTTTTTTAGCTGGAAGCCACAACTCATACTTCTTCATATTCAAATGCAAAATTAAACAAGTAAAAAAGCTAGAATTAGTCTAAGACCAATTCTTATGACACCCTAGATCAATGCCAGTATGAAATTTCGTATTGTCACCCTTCTGTGTAAGTTTGATTTTTGAAGTGGCTTTTCGCATATATTTCTAGAACGGTTTCTCGGACAGAAAAAATTATTATAACCAGTTTTATAGGATTTCGTATTCTGAAGAAGTTTTTAGTACAATAAAAATGTCTTGGACTGATCGTTTTCATAGTATACGTAAAAAACATAAATTTTTATATGGCAACACCAAGAAGGAGTTGCCCGATTTAGTCCATTTTTAAAATTTTATTTTATGTACAATGAAAACACCATGTATCAAATTTCAGCTCTCTATATCGATGCGTTCTCAGGCAGTGTCCAAATATATAGTGGAAATCGAAAGTTTTGTATGGCGACCCCACGAAGGAGTTGCCTGATTTGTCTCATTTTCGAACTTAATTTTACTTTTTTTTTAAGTCCGTGTACAAAATTTCAGCTCTCTAAATATACGCCTTCTCGAAATATCGTGCGCACAGACGGACGGACGGACATGCAAAAATCAAAATAACTTTTAATATTATGCGTGGGTGTCCAATCAATTTTGCTCTACCATCATTATTTCGAGGTGTTAACCCTATAGATTTCATCTAACATTTAGGCTAGACCTGCAAGTACAGCTTGCATGCAAGCCTCCCTACCAACGCGATTTTAAACTTGACAGCAGAAGGCAGTTCGGTTGATGTCTTATCAGCTTACATGCAAGTTCATTTTAAAAATGGCACTGAGATGTAAAGTCTTGCGTGTATTGGTAAATTATAGCAATAAACGAAGAAGCAGAACGATAAAAACTCAAGAAAACGTTAAGAGGGAGGTATCGGCAAAAGATGTAATACCAAAAATCCCAGAAAATCTCATTTTCCTAGTATAAATTTATCAATTTCTCTCAAGCATTTCTTTTCCGCCATTTTGAAAACTGTATAAATGTCAAATTACTATCTCTCAGCTACCATGGTTTTTCATCATGCAAGTTCGCTGAAAGCTGTACTGCCAGCATGGCAGTAGAGGTTACACGTGCAAGAAGTGTGGAAGTGCAAGATGCATGCATGCTGTACTTGCAGGTGTAACCCCCGGGTAAGGTATAAAAAATTCTAGGAATTGATGACAATATAAGCATACAAACTTAAACTTACCCCTTCGATTTTCCATTTTAATCCACTTATCACTTTTGAACTTACACCACGATCAATCGAAACTGCAAAACTTACTTTTCGAAGGTCTAACAAAGGGAAATATGATGACAACAGAATTATAACGAAAAGAGAAAGAAAGAACAATAGTTGAAATGCGTGTTGCCATATGGCAACAATAAGACCGAAAGGGTTAAACTCGTTTACTTTTGAGTCTAAGCATGTTTGGGACTGTCTTACTGTCTTGAAGCAACTGGTCGAAGTAAACAAGGTAACACTGATTTGCGTGCCAGGACACGAAGGCATTAAGGCAACGAGATTGCCGACCGCTTTGCAAAGAAAGGAACCAGATTTGAGACTCATAACGGGCCTATTTACTAGGCACTGCCCACTTACATAGATATCATCTTAAAAAGATGGGTAAGGTTGATGATGGGACCTGTCGCTTCTATATGGAAGACGAGGAACTGTGAAACTTTATTCCGTATAAGACGGAGACATCTAGGAAAGGCAATTCCACTGCCAGAAAATGTCCAAAAATGGCCCCAAGAATGTCATAGGCTTTACTCGTATAAAAGGAATTCTTCTAAGTATTACTGATTGAGTTAAGTCAACATGTCCATTTTTCCTCAGAGGAAGACTAGCCCATAAGGTCGAATACATACCTGTTCCCAAAGGCTGGTCTCAGATTTGTCAACTCATGCTTTCATTGCGGTTTTTTTTTTAACTCCAGAAGAATGGTCAATCAATAACATTTGTGTCCTTCCCTTGCCAAATTAAGATCCCGTCTATAATGCGATTTGCAACGGTGGATAGCATCTACGTCAGATACGTTAGTTTCTGAAGACATATCGTCGGTAGGCGATATACTACGAACCAACCTTAATCAAAATTACTTTTCAAATTCGCATCTATGTATAGATTTCAATAAAAAAAAAAAACATCTAAAAAACCGACGCTGGGCACGCGGCTAAACACTATTTTATTAATTTTTTCAAAAATCTATGATTTTTGCTGCATATTGGTGTCATCATCAACTAAGATCCTACAAAAAAATAAAAATTGATGAGTCCACCTTAAGGATCAGGTATCAATGTGCTACCTAAATTCATATTTGTTATCTTAAATAAATACTAAAAATTCTTTTACATTCTTTAGCGAAAATATCAATGAAAACCGTTTTATCAACGGAATAAAATTATCCGAGCGAGATTGAAAGATAATTAGAGATTCTCGCTTGAGCTCACGGATAAAATCATGCTAATTTAAAAGGCTTTTCCGACTAATTAAGATAAAGATGTCCCAGTGGATTTAAATTACTTGGAAGGAATGTTTCCATCAGGTGAATTATTTACGCCTTGTTACCTCTTCTTTAATGTGCAGATTAGCATAGTTGATTCTGACTTCTTATGACATTTCTCTCCGTTAATGACTTCAAATTGAACGATGTCCACTGAACATTAGGGATAAGGATAAAACTGAGTGTATATTTTGTATACATTAAATCGATACGCTTAATGTATGTGGCTAATGTTGTATTTATATCTAGTGAACGTTGTTTTCTTGTAGTTATTTATTTCAAATCCAATTTATATGTATAGAAGTTTGCATTTTTCCACTATTTTTCTTTGTTTGTTTGATTGTAGAAGTGTGTGATTTTCATAAAAGATTTTATTTATAATTTTATAATTCGTTCAGCGGATTTTTTTTTATACTCTTAGTAAAATGACTCGTATAGGTGTTGTGGACTGTTAACTTGCTACTTTAATGACGAGGGAACGAAAAAAAAATGGATGTACATTTTTTATAACATTTGTGTAGACCCTCGGGTTATACTGAAAATAAGAAAACAAATAAAAGAAGTTGCAGCGGATTATAAAATGTTGATTACGAATGAGCTACATATAAATTAACAAAATGATGTATAAATAAAATCTACAATTTGGTAGAATAATTTATTTATACCGTGGCTATGGATTTATTTATGTCGTGAACAATCCATTTATCGATTCAAGTTATATTACCTCTTCTCAGGATCCATAATTTTCGGAAAAAACTCTCGGAAAAAGAATTCTAAGAAATCGTCAATCAAAATTTCAGAAATTTATTGAAGGTGCCTGAAATGTGGAATTCCTCTTAGTCCTTTTAAGCAATTTAATTTCGACTATAGCTCATGAAATATAGTTTAGTGCGATAGACGGGTATTTTTCAAAACCCCAAACCAATGGTGGGCTCTATATGTATATGTATCAGAATCGTATCCACCGGGGCGGAGCAGGGGTAGTGGTCGCTCCCCCTGGATCACATTATCAAAATATGGCGCCTTCAAAACAAGGTGATATGAATTTAAGTTAAGCATAAATGTATCTACTGAATTCCTGATTTTCGTATGAAGCTGTTTATAGTTAGGCAGGGTTGGGTTGGGTAAAAGGTGCCGCGGGTAAGAAGTGCCATATGTCATAGTATAAAAGGGCAATAAAAAAAGAACGTACATGCAACGTGCATACGACGTGGGATAATTTTTGCCACGTAGCCGGATGCTGCCACGTATTAGGTATGAGCGCACATGTATTAGAGCTATTAATTTGGAAAAAAAGTAGAAAACATCGTATCGAACATTTTAGTTTCTTGCTGAATGCACTCATCATAGTTAAGGAAAGTAAGGACCTTTATATTGCTATTTTCTTTATGAGCATTCTGATACTACTTACAACTATAAATGTTTTGTTGTAATTGTTTTCTATCTAAAAACATGTTCTTGTACCGTTTGGGTTAAAAACTGCCACGGGGGTTAATTTTAGTCATAAGGCATATAACAAAGACTAGAGGTAAAAGCTACCTATTTAAATATTAATAACAACCTAAATTGTAATGCGGCTACAAAGACTTTTCCAAAAAAAATAAATATACAAATAACATTTTAAAGTGATGCAACTAAAATAAGGTTAGACTATCATATTAAATTAGAATGCTCGTCTGTGTTGAATATTTATAATTATTTTTAAGATTATGAATAAATATTTATAACAACAACGAACTAGATTCCACTTTTTTATTCTTTCTTCCCAGGCTTCAATAGGTGGAACTTTTTACCCGCAAGAGTGGTAAAAAGTACCGAACAATTTGCTCATTTAAAATCAATTAATAACGTAAAATAATTTAATTTTTTACATATAGTTTTTTTGGAAATGGTACATGAAACCCTAAAGACTGTATGTTTTAATTATCATATTGATATTTGACCTAAAAGTTTATGATATATTGATAACAATTCAAAAATAGGCACTTTCAGTACCACCCCACCCGACTTAAGTATTAGAATTGAGCCTAAAGCCTAAGACCAAGATATATGTTTCTTCATAATCAAAACAGTGTTTGCTCCAGAAACGCAGCTTTTCAAAACCCTCGAGAAATATTGGGTTTTTCAAAATGAGTTTTCAAAAGTAAATAATTAAAAGACATAGAATTTGAATTGAAACTGAAAAAGTTTTTATTTATTTTTGAAATACAATGTTTGTTATTTATACTGTAAAAATGTATCTCCCATGTGACCACCTCTTGCGTCTCTACAGTATCTAATTCTTTTATCAAAATTTTCAATCATATTCTGGCATAGTTGCGGCTCTATCTCACCAATAACTCGAATAATTTCTGCTTTCAATGCTTGAACGTTTCGAGGATTATCCTTGTAGACCTGTGTTTTCGCATGGCCCCAGAGAGAGAAGTCTAACGGTGTCAAATCACAGGATCTTGAAGGACAATTCACGTCACCGAATCTGGAAATAACACGGTCTGGAAACTTTGTATGCAGTAATTGCAAAGTTTCTCTGGCTGTATGACACATAGCCCCACCTGATTGAAACCACATGTCTTCAGTATCAATATTTTTCAGTTTTGGCTATACAAAATTTGTGATCATGTCGCGATATTTCGTACCGTTAATGGTTATGTCTCTTCCAGAATCATTTCGAAAAAGTACGGACCAATCACACCACCAGACAACAATGCACACCAAACAGTGACTCTTTTTGGGTGCGTTCACCTCTCTTGAATCAGAAAATCTCTTGACTCAGAAAGTCCCAATTGTTGCGAACGTCGCGAAATTGAGGTGATGGGGTCAGCTGCAACATTATCACTCACAGCACCAATATTTTCTTCTGAACGACCGGCACGAGCATACTGACGTCTTTCACGATCTTGTATTGAACCAGTTTCTTGAAATTTCTGCACAATATTACCAATTTATTGCTCAGTTGGACGATTGTGTCGACCATAAACATCGCGCAATTTGCGAAATACATTTCTCACAAAAAATAATTCAATAATCTCAATACGTTGTTGTAATGTATACGACTCCATTTTTATAAATGGCAAACCTTCAGCTGTCAAAATGACATATAATATTGGTGCGTTCGATGTTTGAGGTGTGTTACACAGGCGCGTACTTTTGAAAACTCAATTTGAAAGACCCTGTAGTAGTCCGATTCTCTAAAATGTTCTATATTGACACATATGGAAAAGTGATCTTATATGAGATATATGTAGTGCCTAAGCTACTAGCCATACGGAAAAAATAGTCTTCGAGTAATTTTAAGCTTGACTCCTTGCCTTTCTAAAGGCTATTCTTAATATATACCCTACTTAAAAAAATAATAAAATATCTTTAGTTCAGAAGAAGTACTTTAAAGGTTGGAACGCGAGCATGTTAAAGGATGAGATAAATGCCATCGCACCAATTTTACTTGACACAGTCAACTCTTCTTTGTCAACTGGTTAATTTCCAAAGATTTTGTCCCTTATATATACTACCTACATACACGAAAAGTGAAAAATTCGATTTTATGTAAGAACCTTCGGTCAATAACTATGCTTCTTTTACCTGAAAATATTTGGAAAATTTAGTTCAACTATTAAATATGTGGAACAGCATAGCAATATTTTTGGGTGTCAGTCAGATTTTAGAAAATGCATTCTTGTGAAACAGCTCTTAACTGGCTAATGGAATGGAACCAAGCTATTGATGAAAGCAAATTTATTATTACAATTTTCCTAGATATGAAGAGGGATTTTAAGACGGTAAATATAAATATTCTCATGGACAAATTAGATAAGTACGGTGTGAACGGTGTGATGGGTATATCGAATTGCTTTCGGGCGTTTCTAGCGAATAGATCCCAGAGGACTAAAGTAAACGAATTTATGTCAGGAGCAATAAATTTTGCTTTTAGAGTAGGTTCCACAAGGTTCTATCATGGGAGCATTGCTGTTTTTTATTTATATTAATTATGTGGGTAATATTCTGGACCACTGTAAGTTTCGTGTAGATAATGTGCTATTACAGGTGACTATGTAAATTTTAATCAGTGTGGGAGTAATTTGACTAGAATCATCTTAGCAAATGGTTAAAAATGAACAAGTTTAAGCTTCATTGTGCAAAAACAAAAATTATGGTTATTAACTCTAATGAAAGACTTAAGATCTATTGATAGCATTTCTATTGAATTGGTTGAAAACAATTAAGAATTTATAGTCAATACACTAAATTTCAATGATTATTTCAATTATATATGTTACAAAATTGCTAAAACAATATAACTACATCAGAACAGTCATAGATAATCTTGGATGTTAAGTGCAATAAAAGTGTACAATACTATGCTAAAACCACATTTTGAATATTGTCCGTAAATACTCTTTGGCGATATAGGGGAAGTTTTAACGATATTTCAGAGATTACAAAATAATGGAATTCGTATTATTCTGCGTTGTGACAGAAGGACATCAGTAAAATTAATGTTCGACAAAGCCTACTATGAAATAATATGGATTTCAGACTTTTTATACAACTTCCAGAACTCAAAATACATGATTTTATGTACAGAGCCATTAGGCGAAAATTGGGGGTAGATTTGATTTTGCTACTACCACATAAAACTTCTTGAAGCTCGGAGGGCTACTTTTTTATTATAAAAAACATTTGTTTCAGGACGTAATAAAAAAAATATGGACTAATAATTTTGAATATTATATTGTATCTCAATTTGACAAGGCTTTTCCTAAAAACATAACTTCTTAATTTATTTTCGCACTCTACGTTTTTCTAAATATTTGCTTCCTTTTCTGATGGGTTGACAGCTCGGCCATCCACATCTGAATCCGTCTCGGATTCTTAATCTGCATCCTCGATGTCGATATCTTCCAATTCTGGTGATGTGGCCACCCATGGTTTCATTCGTTCTGCAGTTTACACTGATTTGAACGGCTTTTGAGTTTTCTGTAAATCCGGTGGATCAGTGATTATGTATCTGTCACGGTCCACGATACCAGCTACATAAAACAGTCCACGATACTTAGGCTCCAGTTTCCTGCTTTCTCCTGTTGCTGGAGAAATATGTTCAATTACGACCAGATTTCCTTTTTTATATCGGTTTGGAGTACGATGTCGTTAATCAAATCTGGCTTTCCAGCGTATTCGCTCGGCTTCAATTCTTGATGCTATCTCTCGTCTCTTTTCTGAAGAATCTGTCGTCTCCTTTAGAGTTTCGTCGACGTTATCCTGTAAGGCGTCTAGTATCCTATTTGAAATCAGGTCTCTCAATTTTCTTAAAAACTTTTCCAGTCGTCGTACTCCTTCCTCAATCGTTGCGCTCGGAATGATAATATCATCCATATATGCCAAGGCTTCGCCTGGTTCCATTTGTGAGATTAAATTATTATTTGCAATCTGCTGAAATACGCTAGGGCCATTAACAAGCCCAAATGGCATGTAGTTATATTCTAAATGCTTGTCCATCGTAGAAAATGCTGTGTATTGTTTAGACGTCTCTTCTATTGGAATTTGATGATATCCTGACAGCAAATCCAATGACGTAAAGAACTCATTTCCTGATAACAAAGCCAATTGCTCATCGATAACCGGCATTGGAAATGGCTGTTTCTTAGTGATTGCGTTTAATGCACGGTAATCAATGCAAATTCGATCATCTTTACCTTCTCTAGTCACAAGAGCAATTGGTGACGCATACTGAGGTGTACTTGGCCTGATTATCCCATTGTTCAGTAATTTTTGCGTAATCGCATTTCGCAAAAGGAATGCGATAAGGTCGAATGTTACACTTTTCTAATTCCGACCAGTCTTCGGCGAATCGATCACAGTAAACATTCAGCAAATCTCGCAACTAATCTCGTTCTTTTGCATTAACAGGACCGGTATTGAGGTCAATGTCGTCTATTGACTCCATGCGACATTCTCCGGATTCAATGATTAATCGATATCCTTCAGAACAAAGTACGTCAGCTCCCAATAGTACCTCTTGTGCTAAGACCTCGTAGGGCACAAGATAAAATCGACAGTTCGTAGTACATTCGTCCATTGTTATAGGTATTTCAATATGCTGAGTCGCCATAAATGTACCTCCAGCAAATCCCTTTAAAATCACACGTTTATCTGTAGAGATTATTCCCAATTTATTCCCCAACGTTTGATAAATTAGTGACGTCTCACTCCCAATGTCAATGCGAGCTTGAACAACTTGTCCTTTCAATAATATGTTTTTAGTAACCACCGGTGGAATATTCTCACCATCCACGGCCAGCACAGTTAAATTTTGATCTTGGGTCATCCCTGCACATTGATCAGTCCTGTGCGAAGTTCGGTTGCATTTCAAGCATCTCTCCTTTCTAGACTCCTTTGGACAATTTCTCGATATGTGACCCCTTTCTCGGCAATTGAAACACATCGGCCCCTTTCCGTCATTATTTGTAATAATACTCGGAATGTTGAGCAGTTTTCCTCTCATTTCTGATTTTTCATTTCTTGTTTCAATGAATTTCGTCTTATTTGAACGCGCTCTAAACCTTCGGACAGCAATACCAGTATTCCTCTTAGACAATATTTTATTATGTCTTCTTCAGCTAACCCACCTTTTCGGCCCTTACTGCATATTCTATGAAAAAACTCTTCTGGGCTCTCATTACTTTATCGTTCCATTTTCATAGGAATCATATGAACGTCGGCAGCAGTTTCTGTTGTCGGACATTCACTCAGTAACCTGGAAACAAAATCTGACCAGCTCAGGTAAATCGGCAAGGTGTCTTTCCAACATTTTGCAGCGCCTTTTAATTTAGCTTGCACAGCATGTATTAACAGGCGATCATCCCAACGATATGCAAATCTCAACAACGTTACACGGTCGGTGAATTGTTTAGCTGTCAATGATTCCTCGTCATATAGGTTAAACTCTGGAACAATTTCGATAATATTTCGCACACTATGCATCTGATAGTCGGTTGGGTACATTGGCAATAACGTCGGATTCACACATGAAGCGATATTCGATTGTCTAGGAGTTTGCGTCACACAAGGTGGTGGTATAAGATTAAGATTCATCGCAGGATGTATTTTCATATCCTATCGGCGCATCGGTCTGCGGAACATCGAAACTAGGCTTTGCTTCAATTCACTTATTACCAACTACTAGCTCTAAAGATGATGATGAACCAGCCACAGATTTTCGTCGCTCGATATAATGCGAATCCGTGGTTATGTCCATCTGAATCCTCGGTGGCTCATTCGTTCGATCAACGCCGTTTTTCGTTCCCATAAACTCTTTTAATGCTTTTTCCAGCATTTCCTTTAGTACATTCACCTCCTGCGTCAGTCTTCCGATTCTATCTGTATTCTTTTCGCTATCGTCCAGTTCAACTTCATCGCCGCCAATAACAGAAGCCAAACGTAAAACCAGTTCGGCCTTATTTCCTCCTGTTTCTTGACCAAGCTCCGTCAATCGTCGCTTAATCTCCGTAATCAGCGTCTTAATCTGTACCTTATCCATTCTATTTTGTACAGTATATATGTAACTGGTATCCACTTATATCCCACTTCTGATTTGTCAGGACGTAACAAAAAAAATATAGACTAATAATTTTGGACTAATATTATATTGTAACTCAAATTTGACAAGGCTTTTTCTAAAATCAAAACTTCTTAATTTATTTTCGCACTCTACGTTTTTTTTAAATATTTGCTTCCTTTTCTTATTGGTTGACATTTGTATGTTTTGATTTGTTTTTTAAATACGTTTATTGAAATAAAATTTATTTTTATGCAGTGACACCTTATGTTCGCTCCCCCAAATGTTTCAACCTAGATACGCCTCTGATATATACCTCCTCGCTTCACATTATTTATCGTTCCATTTTTTCACTTGTTAGGCTTTAGATCTACACTACCTTAAACCTGTATAGCGACTATATTTTTTTTTGGATCTATCAAAATTTAAGCATTCCCAAACAGCCAATTAGTAAAATATCGAAATCTACTGCCAGCAATTAGTGCTATAGTTAGAATGGAATAAATTCAACAATATTAGAAAACCAGGACCATAAATAAATTATATTTGTGACAAATGTCCTTCTCTCGAATAGGATAGAATACAACGAAATAAAAACCCTGCTCAAAACAGGATCCGCCATTAAATGGTGTCAGTTATTTTGGGAATGGAATTTTTACGAATGGGTGACAATAGTAGTAGGTCATTGAGTTCCATGGGACATTTTCCCTCAATTTTTTGTTTCATTTTTGTTTTTGTGCTGGGAGATTGTACATAAATTCTATTCTGTAACTCTAAATTCTAAAAAAACGAAATGTACATAAAATGATGTCTTCTATCAGGATATTTGTCGTTTTCCTTTATGAATGGGAGAGAATGTTACCTCGCTTTGTTGTTGTTAACAAAAAGTGTCTCAGTTGGTTGTGAACTAAATTACTCTGCCCATTCAAATAAAGCGGATGCTTGTGAAATATGATGACGATGAGAGGAAAAAATTTTGGAGTAAAAACTAAATTACTTCATTTTTTGTTAGGAAGCACTCTAGGCGTATATTAAGAGGATAAATGTTCTAAACATTTTTGATTTTGTTACTATTTAATGGAGCTTTGAAGTTTATTTTTTGTTGGTAAATGTGTTATTTTATTATTATTAAATAAATTATAGCTGGATATATGTTTATGTTTTTCGGCTTACACAATTTTTAGAACAAAGTATTATAACAAGTTTTTGATGACCTCGTAAACCTTTTTGTAGGTGGCATCTTAACCTTCTTAAAACCCGCATGCTTGCATGAACAAAAATCTTATTAGAAAAATATTTAGAAGAAAAAAAAATGGTAACAAAACAGACACATTATGTAAATTATTGTCAACACTAGTGAACAAAACCAATATAAGTAGGTATACAAAAACAATAACAATTCTGTATCTGTATCCAAGTGGCATCACTGAGTACAAGTGGCTGAGAGATAGAATCGGTCCCCTAATCCGCGTTAATCAATTCAGAACAACTTTTAAATGTTTTTTTCTTTTTGATAAAATAAATAATATTTGCGTATGGAACTAAAGAGCTGCAGCTTCACATCCAAAGAGCCGCAGGTTGCCGACTCCTGCCCTAGGCAGACGGACAAAGTCAATGATCATTCGTTCGTAATTGATTTTTTCAAAAATCAAGTTATCCAAGATTTTGTGAATTAAAACGAAAGTCCTGTCTATTTTTATACGTAACTGATAGCACATTTTTAATAATTAAAATTAAAATTCAAAGGTAAAGCGATTTTGGAAAAATTCAATTACGAACGAATGATCATTGATCTATCCCGTCTGCCTAGGGTATTAGTCTCTTTCATTATTATTATCATGAGTAGGCATTTTTTTTTTTCAAATGACAGCATTATTTTTTCACATGACGCCTAGTCTCATTTGATAAAATTAATAAAAAGTACATAGTGTTAAATTTTGTACGATGGTACGGAGCACTTCGTGCGCGAGTCCGACTCGAACTTTGCTGATTTTATAAAATTACTGTGTCAAAGAAAATTCCTTCGATTTTTAAACTTTAGTCGGCATTTATATAGTTGTATTTATTTTTTAAATCTTCTTTTTCCATATAGCTCCCCCCCTCCCATAGAAAAGACTTGCTTTTCTCTCAAAATTAACCCAAGGAAGTATTATTTGAAATGTTACTATTTTTTTTTTCAGTTAAGCTCGAAGGCGCAACAATATTCATGATAGTGAGATAATAAGTATTATATCCATCTTAAATTTAATCTGATCATCCTTCATCGACTATAACGATGTATAAGATTCCAAGAGAACTTTTAACTAACGAAATCAGATTAAAGAAATTTCTGCAGAGATAGTTACTTTACAGAATGTCCTTGGTCGTCTTAGTCTTTATACCGTCAGTCATCAAGTTCTTTGGATAAATTGGAAACGAATTCCTTACACGAACGACAACATAATCTTCTTTTCTGAAATTCAAATCACGTAAAGGTGTGGTCATGTTCTGAATATTTTTCAGTTTGAATATTTGAATTAAGGTTTCTTTTTCATGACAGAATCGACAGCTTTGTATATAAAAAAAAAATATTCTTTCATGTTCGTTTCAGTTACTGAAGGATTATATTACTATACTAGTTAAAACAGACAGAAAATCGTAACGTTTGGGCGGGTACTGAGGTTGATAAGGTGTAATGTTTTTTTTTAATGCAAACTATATTAATTGTTATGTTTGGCCAAGTATTCGTTTGAGGTTTTTTTTATGTAATCGAAATCATTTCTCCTCGGTCCTTTCTGAGAAAGCTATGTGGTTTTTCAAAGCCAAGATTCTACAATTGATATAGGCAATGATGATCGACAAAGAATACAGCAAATTGATTTATCATTCAAAATTTAAATGATGATTCTAAATATGATTTAGTAAAGATTTTTTGTTTTGATTGAAAATGTTTACCACATTAAACGGTTCTAGATAAGTTTAACTGAATAGAGACAAAAAAGAATTCAAAATATTAGATAATATATATGAATAAAAATGCCAATGTTTAGAGGCTTCACCTTTAGCCTACTTAAAACGTTAGAGCGCATCTGCAAGTAGGAATTGAGCTGCTCCATTTCCAAAATCAAATTGTCACAACATCAGCACGCGAATATGAAGGGGAAGTCAGTTGAGACGGCTCTTCATGAGGTTATCCACTCAATTGAAAAGGGCCTTTCTCTTTAAACAATCTACGATGGCTATTTTCATCGATGTAGAAGGTGCTTTCAATAACGTTCTTCTACATTAGTTTACTGAAACGCTTACAAGACATGGAGTGAATCAGACCCTAAAACATTGGATCACACACTTGTTGAACAACAGAACTGTATTTGCCGGTCTGGGCAGCGTAAAAAAAGTCCATCAAGGCACCACTCAGAGCGTATCATTTTTATTATAGATTACTAACACTCACCCCGGTGATTTTAGTCACCAGTAGTTATAAATCCGAGCTCTGCGGACTGGTGTAAAACGCGATCAGACTAGTATACGGATTTCAGACTGAGCATCAATCCACTGAGAACTGATCTATTCCTTTTTACTAAGAAAAGGAGCATCCCCAGATTGAACCTGCCCAATATTGGCTCTAGTTGTTTTAAACTAATGGACAGGGTAAGATACTTAGGCGTCATACTAGATAAAAAGCTAAACTGGAAGCCACACCTTAAAGACAGAGCAAATAAAACTCTTAGAGCCTACGCAATGTGCCACAGAAAAATATGGAAAACGTGGCGACTCAAACCACGGATGATCCTAGGAATATAAACTAGCGTCACTCAACCCATGTTATCCTATGGTTCTGCGGAGTGGTGAAGGCTATGGATTTCCCCAATCATCGTAAGATTTAAAGCCAGTGGCTCCGCAGTATAATTAGCGCTCTCAAGTCAACCAGAACTCGGGCTCTTGAAGGCATCCTCAATATACATTTCGTACAAATACAAATCAAGAAGGTATCGGCAATTGCAGCTTTGAGACTGCATCTCTATGAGAGCTGAATCCGCACTGGAACTAGGGTTCCACACGAATCCATATTTGAGTTTATTCAATCTATCGCACTTGATATCGACAGGAACAGCGACTACCTCCTCAAGACTTTAAATCGAGAATTCCTTCTAGGGCAGAATGGGAATCACATTCGGTGCTTCAACCGACTATCATATATACAGCAGCCTCCAAAGCTGAGAAGACTCTGGAGCAGGCGTTTTCTGTGAGTAGCCTCATATGGAAATTACTACACACCTCGAAAATCATGTCATGGTTTTCCTGGCGATAGTCAAGGTCACCATGGAAGCGGCAAGACATCTCCTCAACTCAGTAAATGAGAATAAAGAGATTACCATCCGCTCGGACAGCCAAGCAAGTCATGGCCTTGTCAAGACCCGTTAACCCCTTCAAAATGGTTTTGGAGTGTAAAACCACCCTGAATTCCCTCTTTCGAAATGACAGAGTACTCGTTCTTTGGGTATCAGGTCACGGCGATATCGGCGGAAACAAAAAGGCGGACGAGCCTGCTCTTCTTGGTGCAACCTCGGAGGCATCTTCCTCCACAATTAGGATAGCACCAAAATAGCTTGATGCTAATATTTCGGTTTTGGGCCGGCCGCCAACACAGTCGTCTTTGGTTGGATTACCCTTCAAGTCGAATCAAAGCGAAACTGACCGAGTTTGCTGCTGAATCCGCAGCACAAGAATTAAGTGAAAAAACTCTTTTCATAAACGAACATTTTTTGAAAAAAGTAATTTCTTTGCAAAAGATGGCGTTTCGAATCAGCAAGAACCGTATTACTCATCAGTACGGCTTGAATCCTGCCTGCATTATACGCCCTCTTTTGCAAAGAAATTTCTTTTTTTTTTAAATTTCTCGTTTGTAAACAGAACATTTCTCTTATATTTAAATAAAACTGCAACTGTTAAAAATATTCAGCTGAGCAGAAGGTTTTATCAGAAGGAACTTTACATTAAGCAGAGAAACTTTCAGACTAGTATTTGTACTAGAAGCTGCAAACAATGCGAAATTTTTACCCGACTAGAACTTTAGTTGGGAATCCTAAACTTCCATAAAGGTGACCAGAGCTTACCAAAGAGTTAGCGAGGAGAACTTGTTAGAGAGAAGAGTCGGCAGCAACTTCTTAACCTAAAAAAAAATTAATTCACTTATCCCAATGGGATAGGAATATACTGCAGATTACTTCGAAATGTAAAAGTCTATGAAAATAATTTTGAAAATTTTCCATCTAGTCTCAGGCCAATTATAACTTTTTCCTCTTTATACATTAAAAAAATCTTTTTAAATGTGCGATGGTGCCATCTATATTATTTATATGCATATATGTATTATTACGCACATAACAGAATAACCATACTTTTAATTAAAGTATGAAAAGTGCATCAAACAGGTGAATGTAATTTGTGTATAGCACAAAGAGCCAGTCAAGTTTTCA
Organism: Dioctria linearis; assembly: GCA_963930735.1. Lineage (NCBI taxonomy): Eukaryota > Metazoa > Arthropoda > Insecta > Diptera > Asilidae > Dioctria > Dioctria linearis. Next base: position 6,326,404 of record OZ005743.1, on the reverse strand, counting down.
GCAGTGAATGAACCTTTTGTGGGAACATAACTATTTTTTGCTTCAAGTTCCATAGAACCTATTCGCAGAAACTTTTTCCAACAAAATAGATACATGAATTAAAATAAGTCTGTCTAGCTTCTACAGTGCCCGAACAATTGTGCTTTTTTATTTCATAAAACTAAATATTCTAAGGAACAGGATTTTCAAAAGCAAATAAATAATAAAGACAAGAATTCATTTCATAATAAACTTGCATATCTCAAGTATCAAGCAAGATATTTTTTTTATTAAATTTTACATAAAAAGTTTATGAAACTTTTCTCCATCCTAGAAAATATTCGTACGAAATTTGTAATGAAGTTTATTTTCTTCTTAGCTGAAAATGCTAGTAAGAAGTTGTGTTTTTGATCTTTTTGATGATTTTTAAATGAGAAATAAGCGAGTTCAATTCAATGTTTTTAAATAAGTGCAGCAGAAAACAGTAGTCACTGAAGTTTTTGTTTTTCCCACGGAATACTGCATACGGCTCTAACTTTTTGTTAGGAAAAAATATTACATATTTACCGTAAGCCAAGAAAATAATTATGTAAGTATGTTTTTAAAAATTATTTTTGTATGAATTTAAATTTAAAGTTTTCATAGTAATTAATATTTTAGTAAAAAAATATGGCCAAGTACATAGAAGTGGATCGAAAATTTATTTCGAATTTTAAGGAACTTAATAATACTTCCAAACTTATAACATATTTTCATTGGAACTATGAAAGTGTGCCTAATTTGGAGAATATCGGCTCAGTAGAAATTGGTCGAAAATTGAATTATTTCATTGGAATATTATGCATGTGTGCCAAGTTTCTAGAAAATGATCGATTTTTTTTTTCTTGATTATTTTCACCTTTGCCCCAGGAGAGTTAATTAAAAAAAGATTTACATTATGATGGCATGCATTTTTTCCAGATATTATGAGGGAGATAGTTTATCGTATACGGAAAATTATTTATGAGTTACGAAGAACACATTCTGCATTTTTTCCAGACTTCGTTTTGTCAACGTGTGCGTGTCCGGAAAGCCTTATTCCCATAAAAAGGTCTGTTCACGTACTTCTCGGGTGTTTTCGTTCTTGGGCTTTTTTGTGTGAAAATGTTCAGGAGGGGAAGCTATCAAGTTTGGAAAGTACATGAACAACTTTTGTGTGTTCTTGGGCAGAAAGTGAAAGTGACAACTACAAACTGTCAACCTAACAACTTTAATTTGAAAATAAAATGCCAAACATAACAAATCTATTCATTTTACTTACTATTTTGTAGATTTTTATACGACCTGAGCAAACAGTGCACATAATTTACAAATTCTGCCGCCTTGTCCACTTTTCCTTTGACAATTTAAACTTCTGACATTTCTCGATTTCAAATTTTAATGTGTTTGACAGTTTTTACATATTTACCCCGAGTTTTTCTTGGTGGATTTGGGCTAAAACTTTATTAAAGGGGAAGTGTGACATCTACATATTTTCCCCAATTTTCTGAGTACGTGAACAGAGTTTGGGTGCTTTTGGGTGAAAATGTTATAATGCATTCACACAAATTCGAGTAGGTACCTACGTGAACAGACCTAAAGTTTTTATGAATGCTGCAACTAAAATATTATTACTGACAACACATCTGTCAATTTTAACTACTGGCAATACATTTTACTATAAAATTATAGAAAATTTTATCAAATTATCTGTCAAAATGAAAGAAATTAAAAATACGTTTTTAATTTGTAATTAAATGTTGTGAAATTGAAAGTTTTAAATATTTTTTTATGAAAAGGATTCAAGTTATTTCGGAGATAGTTCCATCTAGAAACAGGATGCAGTGCATCCACAGATTCCTTGGGGTGGTATTTTTCGAAACTCATTTCAGATGATTTGGAAATGCATAGATATTCCATTTTGACAATTTAACTGTTTGACAATTTTTCCAAAAAATCTAGTAGGTAGTTATGTGTGAGGTATTGCGGTGATTGCTTTGGTAGCATTTTAACATCAATAAGCTATCTCCCGCACAATATGTTGAAAAATGCATGCGATCCTCCTTTACCCGAAAACTATAAAGTATAAAATCGTAAAAAACAAACACAGACATTTTCAATTATATGTACATAGTTTTATTCAAACTGTCCTAAAAAGTAGAAAATAATAATTATTTCAACAAAATATATAAATATAAATTATAATTGACTATGTTGACAGAACATTGATTTCCAAACACTTTTCGGTGGTAACCATATCTGCAATGGATATTGGTTTTTTATTTTTATTTTTGTAATTTTAAAAATCGCGCCCTTCACTGCCCACCACGATTGATATGGACCCTTACTTACAAGATTAATTTTTAGAGCGCGATATGATCTAACCTTAGAACATATAACTAAAGGAAGCGAAATATCGTGTAAAACCCCTATCGGTGTGAGGGAAATTCGGTTTTTGGGCAAAGGGGTGGAAAGGCAAGAAGAATTAAACCAAGTCTAGAACTTGACATTAGTCAATTCTGTCAATTCAAATTAAACGTCAGATTCATGTTTTTGCGCCGAGTTTTGTATTTTTTATGATATTTAAATAAAAAACCTTTAATTGTTCGGTTAATTGTGTTAATTTTAAATAAAAAGATTTGAAGTGAGAATTTAGTGATTAAGCCTTGGACTTAAGTTTATAAAATGTTGAGTATTTCAATAATGAATTGTGCTGTTGGAATAATCGACCAAATAATCCCGGAAAGATGTTTTTCAGGCAATTTGAAGTCTCGAAATTATATTAGAAAGTTTCTTTTCCGCAAATATGTGCAAAAGAAATGAGAAAAGGATGGGAATACGAAAATATCAAGATAATTGTCCAAATTATTCTTTGTTTACAATTTTTGTGTTCCCAACCTTTTTTTTTTTTGTTCAATGCGTCAGTGGCAGCTCACATATTTGTTTTATTGTAAATAATTACGCCAAACCTCCCGTTCTAAAATATTAAAGATTAACTACTTCCATGAGATTAACGAATACATAAACATAATTCTACCGCATAGTTGGGAATGCCCCAATTTTCCAGGCTTATTGCGCTTCCTTTAGTTATATGTTCTATGGATCTAACCTTATCTACCCAAAAAGCCTTAATTCACCCGTGCACAACACCGGACCCATTATTGCAATCATGTCTCTCTAACTATAACTTGGTTTTAATTAATAGTCCGTTGAAGAAATCTGTGGACTGGACTGAGAAACCTGAATACATTTTTGAATTTTTAAGGGGTAACGCCACTGTAACGGCTAAAAAAAAAGTTTTTTCACGATTTTTTTTCTCGTGAAATTAAAGGTGTTTGAAAAAAAAACCTTTTAAGGGTATTATCGGGCATACATTGAGCTTTAGCGATAAATTTTTTGACAGCGAAAAAAAACAAAATGGCGGCTCCACAGCCATCTTCTCGGGACATGTTTTGCTTGCAGGGCTCCGAGGCACGCAGCACCACTGGTGCACATTTGAATCTAGACCAAAACAAAAAAACACTTAAGCTAGTAGCTTATAGCTAGTAGCTTATAGCTAGAGAATGCCGTACGGATTTTAAAAATATTAATTTTTGTAGATTTGGCGCGCGTTTGAAAAAAAAGTTTGATTTTTGATGAAAAAAACAGCAGGTTTTTTGTTAATAAAAAATCAACAAATAAAGTTATTGAAAATGCCGTCACGGCATTCTCTAGATAATGTTAATGTTCACATCTGGTCAAAATTTCAAGTCGAAAATATAAAAATTGTTCGAGTTATGCTTCGTGCCATTGTGACAAACCGTGTTTCGAGAAAAACGCGTTTAAAGTTTTGAGAATAGTTTTTTATTGGAAAAAAATAAAAAAACTGAAGGTGAAAAATAAAAGTTTTCCGATAAACAAGTTAAAGCTGCAAATGTCAAAAAGGTCAGTTCAATTCGGCTTTTTCAGTCAGCTTTAGAAGAAAGCTGGCGATTAAGCTGGCTGAAAAGCTCCAATTGTGTTTCAGGCTTCAGGTAGTCGTTTTGGAGCAAGTTTGACGGACGCGCTTGGTGGCGACCTCCATTATTAAAGGAAAAAAAAAATTTCTGGCGACCTTTTTTTTCTTATTCTATTAAAAAAACGATTTTTCTAAAAATTTACAGTGGCGTTACCCCTTAAATAACTTTCTTCGCTGGATTACTAAAACAAAAAGTGTATAGAAATAATATTTAAAATATTTAAAATATTTAATTTTCTGGCAGAGCATTATTTTTTAACTACTTATGTTGATCTGTATCGCTTTTATTCTTCTCATTTTTTTTTTATCTGTTAAGAGCTTTAAAATCCAAATTCGTTTGAATTTTTGTGTATTGTTTTATTTATTGTGGAATTTATCATTTGCAAGATAGTACAGGTTTATATGTTGAAAAGAATCGGTCCAAGAATGGAACTTTTTGGTACTCCTGCTTAGATATATCGGGCAGGTGATTTATATTATTTTCGTAAAAAGTTGTTGAACTAAAAAAACTTGCTCGTCAGATGGGGGCACAGAATCCGATTTGATTTAATTTAAATTTACCACAGACGAAATATTCGCTACAATTTACAGTAGGAAAAATAGGAAAACCTAGTCCAATTTTGTATAGAACTCGTCGTTTTCTTCTTCCCTGTACGTCAAGTTTGATATATATAATAGTTAATCCTTTCCAAAATGGGTGACTAGCTAATTATAATGGAGCTGGTTTTCTTGACGAAAATTAAATCGGTACCAAGTTGAGTTAAATATCTACCAAGGTATATAAATCCTTGACCATCTGAGAAAATTTTCTCTCCTATATTTTGTTATCTTGGTTTCGTTAAATATCATAAATTGAAAGCATGAAAAATTTACCAGTCGTTTGGATGCTGAGGTGATTATTTTCTTTGTTTTATATTTATTGATCTGTACCAGGCCAAATTCGTTTATGTTCGTTGTGGAGCTGATTATAATGAGTGAAGTGGGAACTATTGCCAAATTCCCGATATACAAAATTCAAGTTTTGTGTTTAGTTGTTCTCACATCTGATACTATAACCAAACAACCATAAACGGGCCTGGCCTGGCCGTATAATGCATGACGGGAATTCATAAGCGGAAAATGTGACTGCAATCGGCATAATAAAAATTAAAAAGTCATAAGCCAAATTTACATACAGTTGTCATATGTTAGTACAAACTTTTCATATTCTTATGCATATATTCTTTGTATTATTATTATATATACCCCAACTCACTAATGAAACTATATATATCAACCGCCCTAAAACATATGTTGCGACATTAATTTTTTTTTTAATTTTTATTTTATCTCCGTCTAAAGGAATTTGTAATCAAGAACGACAAAGGAAGAAAAACGTGTTCTAATAAATTTTCAACACCACAAAAGCAGTAAGCCAAGAGTAATGACAACTAGTTCTTCAGTCTTATTTCGTTTTCCTTTGTGCAATTGGTTTTAGAGAAATAAACGCAAATTCCACATATCCGCAATTATTACAGCATGCAGTAGGTATATGTACTATAGTGCACTTTTCTAATTGCATTCAAAAGTGCAACAAGGTTTCGTGCTGTCAGTATTGGATAGAGAGACATGCAATGATGCCAGAAATAGTGCTAAAGCACTGCAGGGTTTTTTACCTTATCGGATTTAGTTAGTGCTCGGATTAAAAATTTTTAATTAAATGTGACGGGTAGAGTGAAAATGTTCACGGTGTCGATGGGTAAACCACGATTTTGATCATAAATTAACATCCATAGAATGACTCTGACATTCGTGACTTTTCCTGTAGAGAAGTTGTTCGTGACTTTGTTATGAGATGAAAAATCGGTACGAGTATGGAGAAGAAAAGTAACTTAGAAATTGTAGAAGCTATAGGTTTAGTAAAGATGACCCTGATGATAAAAACTTTTATATTTAACTGATTTAATCTAATATTGAGAAGTTTATTGTAAATATAAAAGACTGGGTATAGTATAAAACTATTTAAAATTTCCTGGAAAATATATTTTCAAATATAGACGGAGATGGTAGTTGGAGGAGTGTGTCATTTAGAGTAGGTACATGTTTAATTCGTATTTGCAGAGAACTCTTGAGTTGTAGTCTGTATTTAGAAAATAGTCAATCATGATAATTATGGTGACCTTTAAGTCTTAAAAAGATAGCTCCAGCTACCTCTGTAATTTAAACTATTTACGAAATTATTGAATACGCCATGTATGTATTGTGAACTTTAATTTGTATGAGTTGTAAAAAAAATTTCTGTCAACTTGAAGGTGTTTACATTATGAGATTCATCAGTTATGTTTTCAACTGTTTGCTATAAATTATTTCATATTTTTTTACCGGCGGTTCCAGTTTACGTCGCCCCGTTCTCAGTTTACTTTATACCGGGATCTGTCTTACGTAAAAGCGAATTCGAAGTTACGTCGCGTGAAAGAAAAAAACTAAACTTTTTTTTTAGAACGAAGACGTTCAAATCAATTTGAAATAAAGCTATGTGAGTTTTGCAATAAAATAAATTCATAGCGAATTTGGTCAATATGAAATTGACCAAGTTTGCTGCTAAATCCAGAAATTTCTTTGCTAAAGAGCGCGTTTAATATCGGCAGGAACCGTATACTCATCAGTACGGCTTGGTTCCTGCCTGCTGTATACGCTAAAGTATAAACAGTTGAAGAAATTTTGCAAAAATTCCTTAGGAGAGTATAAAAGCACTTGTGATACATGTAAAACGAGAAATTTTACACTCCATTACAAAAAAAAAAAAAAAATAAGAAAAATATATTGTAAAAATTCTTAAAGTAGTGCAAAAATACAACAGGATTGCGGTTGAATATAAATAATTTTACACTTCGAATTGAGAAATTGTTAACATATTGTCATCGGAATCCAAAGGTAAGACGGTGTAGCAAGAATCCAAAAACCTAACTGCTCCTTAAATTCTAAATTGAGACCATGAGATGAGAGTGTAGCATGCGAATGCCCCAGGGCGCATTATGCAGTTCCGACGATAATTAGATGCCATGGAATTTGCATGGCGTAGGTAGTGTAAAAGTGTGCATTCCAGATCTAGGTTATAGCCTCCTCAGTATCTTAAGTCAAATTGCAGCAAGTGATTAGTGAAAGAGTAAATAGGTGAGAGAAATTTAAGTTCCTTTGAGAAAGGTCTAGGTAATCCTAAACGATTTACATGATTTGCATAATTGGTGACCTGCATAATAAAATATTTCTCCTTGTGAGCATAAATCACATTATGGGCTAGGAGGTTTTATATGTACATATACAGTCCCTGGCCAAAAAATTACAAACACTTGAAAATTGGCCAAAAAATTACAAACACTTGTAAATTTCATCATTACCTGAAATTGTCTTCATCCTTTCTTCTCGGAAACCTGTTTAGGTTATTAATGGTTATTGATCGGGTTTTCCTAATTGGTTTACGGTAATAAAACGATGGTTTGATCCTTTTTCCAGGTTGTTTCTGTTAGAGGTGCCAATTGTTCAAGTGCTTCTGATTGATTAACTGTGTTTTTAGTGGCTTAATTGAAAAATTTGTATTACTTCGGTTTTGATTTGATAAAGTTTTTTGGAATTAAACATTGAGCTGCTGTGTAAGTAGTCAAATTGTTATACCCTAGATGAAATCTAAGGGGTATACTAAGTTTGTCATTCCGTTTGTAACACCTCGAAATAATGATGGTAGAGCATAATATTAAAAGTTATTTTGATTTTTGCATGTCCGTCTGTCCGTCCGTCCGTCCTTCTTGGTGTTGCCATATAAAAATTTAGGTTTTTTACGTATACTTTGAAAACGATAAGTCCAAGACATTTTTATTGTACTAAAAACCTCTGCAGAATACGAAATCCTATAAAATTGATTATAATCATTTTTTCTGTGCGACAAACCGTTCTAGAAATATATGCGAAAAACAACTTCAAAATCAAACTTGAATAGATCGGTGACCATACGAAATTTAATACGGGCATTCATCTAGGGTATCATAAGAATTGGTCTTAGACCAATTCTAGCTTTTTTACTTGTTTTATTTCTAGACATTATTACAATACAAAAAAGCAAGTTTAATGAAAATCTATCTTTGTGTACAGATTTTATAATGGGACGAAATGCAGATATCCCCAATGAAAAAAGAGTGCAATTTCTGCACTTCTTAGAACAGGGAACCATTCAATGAGAGAAATCTGTCGTCTCCAGGGAGTTTCACCCTATGTAACGGTCCAAATTTCTAAAAAAATGAAGGAAAACTTTATAAAATTTTCAAAGTGTTTGTAATTTTTTCAAAGTGTTTGTAATTTTTTGGCCAGGGACTGTATGTTTGAATTCACTGAGCTTTGTTCTCCTTAGTCCTTTTTTTTATTATGATTACAGAACGCGATGGTGTGCAGGGACGCGACGGGTGTCATCAGTATTCATATTTATTTGAAAAATTTTACACAAAATATTTATCTTATACAGTACTTTCTAGTAGTCGTTACTCATCCAAAATTATTATTCTACTGTGACTTGTCTACATATTCTTATGAATAAGATGTAATTGTCAACGGTTGAAACGTGTTTTTAAATTTTGTTTAAATCCTTTAATAACATTTTGTAAAAATATTTAAGGAAAGTGTAAAATTACAGGAAAATTACTATGTAATAACTTAAAAAAAGTTTTTTTGGTGGACAACAAAAGACAACAATATTATATTCCCGATATAAATGTAGTAATGCTCCCATATTGCATTAATTCGGGCAGACGATGACATTAAAAAATTAATATCTCCAAAACTATACAGCATAAATCCACAATTTTCAGACAATAAGTAGATATATAACTAATGCTTAGAGCTTCCAAATAAATATATAATAAAATAAGTAAATAGCGAGTTTTCAAACAAAACTGAGGCCAAGCCGCATGAAAAAGTAGAAAATAAACTTTTCTTCACACACAGAGGTGGACTCAGGTTTTTGATTGGGACATTTCTCTTGAATATTCTTTCTCTTCATGAATCAAATCACTTATTACCTCTGATTGATCATACTGAAATATATCGGTGATTGTCAGCGAATAAAATTTGAGTCCACCTCTGTGTGTGAAGAAAAGTTTATTTTCTACTTTTTCATGCGGCTTGGCCTCAGTTTTGTTTGAAAACTCATGTTTTACTTATTTTATTTTCTGCCTTTTTCACGTTAACTAAATTGTTATTACGTGCTGCATGGAGATATTTTAAAACAATTTTATGACGGCTGAAAAGACACTGATTTACTGAATTTTACCGATTTTCCATGTTTTCCACAGACTTTTCCTATTACTATGAATTTTTTTTTTTAAATTTACATGAATTTTCCTCGATTTTTCATGCAAGTTTTCATGATTATTGAAGAGAAAGTATTGATGCCAGTAGGACGGAAAAAAATGATTCCGCATAGCTTATAAAACATTTTTGTCGGAAAATTTTCCGGAAAATTCGGATAATTCCGGAAATTCCAGAAAAATTGGAAAATTCTGCACTATGCCTGAAACAGATTTATCACTAATCATATCGATGAAAATTTTTCCGCTTTTCTGGGTTTTCCATGGAATTTTCCACAAAAGCAACTTTATGCAACTCATTTCGCTCTGCAACTTTGTCTTAGGTTGCAAAACGCTTCCTTGGTCGGAAAAACTCCGGAAAAGCGTTTTACATGAATTTTCCTCAATTTTTTCTGCAAGTTTTCACCATTGTCGGAGTGAAATTAATGATGCCAGTTGATAGGGAACTTGATCCTGCATAATTTAGAAAACTTTTTTACCGGAAAATTTTCCGGAAAAATCGGAAACTCTGCATTTTTCCTGAAACGGATTTATCACTAATCAAATTTGTACCAAATTTTCAAATGATTTTACCGATTTTCCGGGTTTTCCTTGGAAATTTCCGGCTAAAATTTTGATAGATTCAATTGTCACGCGACATGAACTTGTGTGCCAAATTTCAGCTCGCTATGGGGACGAAAAGTGGGTCTACGAGAGTGTCGAAAATAGTAAAAAAAAATATACAGACAGACAAATAGCAGCAAAATATTTCCGTTTGGGTATTGATGTATTTTTATGAAAAATATAAATTAGTTAGCTTTCTTTAGCAATGATCGGTTGCTTTTATAAAAATTCCGTTTAATCAGAAAATTACCTCTAAAAAGGATTGGGGGAGGGGGTTTTTTATTCCAGTTTTACTTTTATTTTTCTATGATTAAGCCAACCTCAGGAGATACCCTATGATGCAAAGCAAATCATGGCAGAAAGGTGGGTGGTAGAGAAAGATTAGGGTATATGAAGAGAGTAGCAGATTCGCTAATGTATATCAGTCTTAAACTTTCGCAGATGATAAACCCGAAGAAAGACAGAAGATAGTAGATTGTTTCACATTCGCATAGTTTACGATGAAAAATACAAAATGATACAAAGGTATCATCGAAAACTTAAGTGGTCGAATCCAAAGTTGATCGGTATTGTGTAAAATGGTTGAGATATACTAAAATTTAATTGTTTGCTTGATAAATTTCAATTCAACAATTTAACAATATTTTCAAGATTTGTACCCTCAAAACCATATGTACCTAACTGTATTGATCTAGTACACTTTCCGGTTAAAACGAGATATATACCAGAGCAATGAGTCCTTTATACCTAAAATTTCCAAGTCTGGTCTATTAAAAAGTATTATATACATGCAAACATAGAACTGCGCGTTACATAGAGAATTTCAATAGAATGTAGGAGATTCAGTAATTGCAAAAGAAAGATATTTTACAAGTGTGTTCAGATGAATTTATTCCAAAGCTTCTGCATTTCCTTAGATTAGCTTTGTGTTTAGTTGGTTCCTTTGAACTACAAATTTCCAGTAGAATTGATTAAGCGCAGTAATTTCTCTAAGCAATTCAAACGTACATTGTGGCCAAGAGTTCAAACGAAAAGTATTTTCTAAAAGATTTCAGCAATTTAATTCCTGATGGAATTTTTACTCGGGGAGTGATTTCAGAAAGCTTATTGCATAGAATGTATTTTTTTTTGTATGATTTAAAAACAAAAAATTAAAATTTGTGTGATGTTGAAGGACTAGTCCTAGACGTTGCTTGAAATTCACATATTTCCTTTAGTGGAGGGTCATGATGTTTTGCCAAGGTGCAAAATGATAACCCTGTTTTCTTTAGATGTCCTTTTACTGGGTTTATTTTAGAGAAAAATTGAAAATGTTAACTATTGTAAGAGAATTCAACTGTTACTTGAAAAGTTTTTCCATGTTATAAAAAATTTTAGATATCAAAATAGAAAAAAAAAAATCTTCCACTTTTGGGCATTTGGAAATATATTTAAAATTTTATTATCTGATCTATAAACAGTCTTCTTAAAATAGCCTCGTTTTTCTCTAAAACTATTCATTATTTTGGATATTACTTGCCTTTGATACAACTTCACTGTATTATAGTTAAGGTACCAAACAACAGATGGTGCTAGTCATTAATTTTGGTATGAAAAATGTCTGTAGCTTGGCACATATATGTATGTACAAGCAAATGAAAAGCAAATTTATGCATAAAATATTCTATGAATTTAGAATTCATTTTTGAGAAAATTGCAATATTACATTATGTACCTAGATATAAAATGGTTTAGGAGCCGGTTCCTTACTTTAATTTGATGTAAAATTATTGGTAATCTCCCAACCATATCAAGTACAATATCATCCTAATAATGCCGTATCTATGTATATAGTCCTATAGAGTTGTATAAATATGAACTGAGCTGCTAGTAACACACATGACAGCCTAGTAGTTAATTCAGTATGTATGCATGTCCTCTGCATTGGAGTCTATAATTATTTTCAACACTCATAATTACAAAAAAAAAAAAAATAGTAAAGTAATGCTAGCAGGTATTTTTTACTCTCCAATGTCTGCTAGACAGAATTAATTTACATTGCCAGAAGCTTAATTTTAGCATAGAGAAGTGGTCAAACAACACAAGAATTACATTTGACATGTGTGCTATAAGATAGTCTGTCCTTTTTAATTACAACTGTTAAAAAATACTTGCAGGCAGGCGCATGTGCAGTAAACTGAGATGATTAATTCAAGTCAAGTTCAAAGAGCTACATATAATCCAAGTGCTTTATAATTCAAAAACCACTTGTGGATATTTTTTATACATATAGTATATAACTATTCTTGGTACATGCCGTGGTTTGATAATCCTTTAAAACTCACGAATTTCTATCTTCCTAAAATAATCAAGTTTTGCCATAAACTGTATCACGTTTCATTCAATTTAAAAACCTTTTCACAAAAATATGCTGAGTAGAAATACAAACATGCCGTCGCCGTGCGAAGCACCTTCTACTTATGTTTATTTTCCAATAAAGATGCTTTTAACTAGCATTAAAATGTTAAATGAAAAAATTAGCCATCCTCTCTTTAGTCACGTTATGTCCCTACTTAATCCCTATCCATGCTCCTCCTATATTAGATACAACTGCCATTAATGCTTTTTTCTCTGATTTTTGTCTTATTCCTCTTCTATGAAACTCATAAATTTCGGGTCAGTTTTAGTTAACGATTTTAAGTGAAGAATTAAGTTTCATGGGATTTTGATCACAGGTACCGACTAGGTTCGATGAACTTTTCCAATGCATATATGTATGTACATATGTAGGTATATAGCAAGCATTCAATCATATTTTCTCTTCAAATCGAATTGTAAACGCCAATTCTTGCCGGTCATGTAATGAAATTGGCGGCTACAATAAGACCATTAGTTCAAGAACCCAGACAATTTCGTCTTGTTATGGTGTTCAATTGGAGGATGGTCTTTAATCACACCGATAACCGGTTTAATTGGCTTGAAAATAAAAAATACAAAATTAAATCCATTTTTTTTTTTTTTAAAGACGAGATTAACACTTTTAAGAGGTACTTTTACTAGGTATACTACAATTGATATTCAGGTAATATTTTTGTTTTCATCAAATAAATTAAATTAAATTTTAAACTTTTTTTAATAAGGAAGTTTCCCATTCCTTTATGCCTTCAATTGTAATTTTTCATATAAATTGTGATGATTTTTTTGTTTGTTTATTTAATTTTATTTTTCGCTCGAATTTCAATTTGTATAGCGAATTTTTTGAATGACGCGCGTAGCAACGTTTTATAAAAGTTTGCAAATGGAAGGTTAAGAAAGGATTTGTTGGTTTTCCATGCACTTATAAAAATATACGGGTGAATAGTGATTGATTGAGGTGGCACTGAAAATTGTCTTGTATAGAAACTCTTGATAATTAATTTGAAAAAAAAAAAATGAATTATCTTTTACATGCAGCATGCGCTCCTCTCGGATGCAGTATCCTTAATGTAGCTAGCTTGCGGTTGGGTGTATTTTGCGTGGCAATTTTTGTTTTTCTTCTTTCGGTGGATATCTATACACTAAAGTTTTTCCAAGCTTCCGACAAGCTCACGGGCTGAATGCGCCCCTCAGTGGATATATGCCTTCTTCCGCTTTCTATTGTATAAACTTTTTGTATATAGAGTTATTTAAACATAACTCATCTAATTATATTTTTAATTCCATTAATTTTTTTTCCATAAACTCTTGAAGTAAGATATTTCCTAAGCACAAATAAATACGGACTAACTTTTGTTCAACATAAACTCTCTTCAGCAAATCAGATTGAAGATCGGACTTGGAAAAGAGAATATACTCTTGACAATACTTTGAAGGATTCGATTTTAAGAGTGCTATTTTGGTTTTTAAAGCCCACGAAAAGGCCAAGTATTTCATCTTTTCCTTTTCTCTTCTCTTAACCACAAATAAATTTGAATAATCCCGATATAATAAGCATTTCAAAGTCTGAACTAGAACTCCACAAATATTTATTTCAATGCAAAAAAAAAAGAGTTTTAGAAACATCAATTCAAATATTGCAAAGGGGAATGCCCATTTTAGGCCCTACAGCTCCAGATATGAGAGATGTCTTAAACGATGCAATTTGATACTCTGGACATATTTTGTTAATAACGTTTATTTCAATTAAACGGGGGAAGGCTTGGCGGGAATTAAAGTTTGATTTAGTACATTTTGGAAAATCGAATCCCTTAGATCGTGACAAGTAGTTGGAGTACCCACACTCCTATACTCGGAGACTCAAAAAGCCATCAACATACTCACTTTTTTAGTATTTCCCTCTTTTTTATTCAAACTGAGGTACTAGATTCTTCGCACCTTACTTCCCTCAAGCTCTGTAAGGTTATATGTTCGATCGAAAAACGGGTTTCACTGTTCGCCTCTACCTCATTACCAGCTACAATTCACAGAAGAAAATTCTTCTCTGCCTACTTGGAAGGGTGGGGTGGGGTGGGGTGGGGTTGGAACCCCGGCGATGGAGGGTGGTTCCAATACGCCATGTTGCATATCAAATTAAAGGTCTTGCCAAGTACTATTGGGTGGTCTACTTTTTTTCTAGATTCAAAAAACTTTCTCGGGATGTTTTTGCCGTCGGAAAACCCATTTCATGCACTTGGGTCATACACCCCAGTTACTACATTTCGTATATATTTTTGTAGTTTTTTCTTTAATGGCCATTAGTGTTCTGTTGTGAGTACTTTTCCTATGGGAAGTAATTTTCCACGACGCACCAATTTCACTACAATCAAGAGAAGTAGAAGAGTAAAATTTTTCACCCAAGAAAGTCACTCAAGCTACATCTGATTACCAAAGCATCCCCCGGCTTAATTCATGTAAACATTGTTAATAAAATATGTTCAGAGTATTATAACGCATCGTTTAAGATATCTCTCATAACTGCAGGTATTGGTCCCAAATTTCTATGAAATATGGGCATTCCCCTTTCTTCAAAATAAGTAAAAATTAAGTTTTTGATAAATCACACAAATTTCGTTTATATATTCAAATAAAATTAATATACGCAATTTCGGGTACTTACGTATGTTTATTATGTTACGTGCATTGTGACTTACGCATAATCTACAGTCCGATTATCTTCAACTGATTTATTTGGTTTAACCAAGTATACGCGGTCTTCCAATTTTTTTAATTATCTTTTTTTTTATTTAAATTTAAATTTTGTATTTTGTAATTTCTTGACTGCTCTCTCGACCGTCACATTCTGTGATTCTATTTAACGTTTACGTACGGCTGTTCACTACACCTACCAGAACGCCTCTTTTATATTATTTCACAGCTTCTCACGTCTCACTTTCTTTAATACTTTCAATCGAGTCAGTTTACTTTATATTCGATTAAAATTTGTTAATAATTTTATTTTATATATGTTTTGTAAAATATTCCTTCAAATAAGCGTTTCAAAATAAAATAGTTTGTGAGAAATTCCTGTGTATAGTGTTATTGGTGCTTCTAATGTTGAAAATGTACTAGATTCATTTTGTCGCCCTTCCTTAATTTTTTGACTAAAAAAAAATAAATGCAATATAATTTCTCTAGGACTTAAAAATATTAATTCAATACTAATTCGTTTTGCTCTTTTTACATTTGATTATCAGCAAGTCTATAAAATTTCATATCTACACATAAAATCTACCATTTCAAACTTAGATTTGCCGGAGGTAAATAAATATTTATTCTGTTCTTTATATACAGAGAGCAACACGTTGCAATTACGAGATTCCCGATAAAACATTGAATTTTTCAAATATTTACGGTGTGTACACAAATAAATTAGAGTTGTTGGCTCTGTAATCACTGCAATTCCACAAATTGAATGCAATATGGAATATATGATGAAGTTAAAAAAGGTGAAATGAAATTTGGAATTGAAAATATACCTGCCTGGAATTAATAGACATATGTAGGTATGTATGTCTGTGAGTTATCAAAACAGACATTTTATCTGTCCAATATGGTTCAATGGTTCAATAATATTTATTGAAATTGAAAACAAAAACCGAAATTCCGATTTCAATTTGATTAAGGATAAAAATATTGGTTGACTGGTTTGATGTTACCATTCAAACTGGGATTATCCGTATCGAACTTTTAGACATGGATGCATATATTTGCATTATATTTTACATATATTATGTTTTCCATTGCCTGAGACTAAAAATTTAATTGGAGTATTCTAATGAAAGGAGGAAATGCAGTGTAATATCAGCTATATAAATGGCGAGGTTTTGATTTTGTTTTCTGCCTAAAATTAAGTTACAATGTTGTATAACGACCTTAAGTCTCATAAACTTTTTTTGGACCACATTTTGAATAAGCATACCGTATCGTATTGTTCTCCGCTAATTTACTTGTATTAAATAATAAATAAAAATTTACAAAATATGAAATATAGTGGACCGTTTCAAAAAATCAATCACGAAAATTCTACGAAAAGTGTTAGAAGTTAAATCAGACTTGCCGTGTTCTCCAGATGAAATAAGAAAAAAAGTTCAAACATAATTGTTCAGCAGGTAAAAATGCCAGCAGTTCTAAAACATATTCTGAAAAAAATAAAGAAATGCAGACTAACAAGACCAGCACCTGCCGGACCGTCGTTGATGAAAGCAAACGTATAAGTTGTTTAGAAATTCTATTACAACGGTAACATTATTTATTAACAGAACTGGCCGTACAGCTCAGATATACAAAGTGGATTTCGCTCATATAAAATTTGGAAGCGGAATATCACATAATTTGTTAGATCGCTCCATTTACAAATGTTTGAAAATACTTGTCTGCTAAGAATATTAAAAAGTCGCTTGACTGATCAAGTTTCCAATGAAGAATTGGGCGAATGAAAAAGCCACGACTGGATTTATGTTAACATAAAAAGTGGAATCGAATAACTCACGCTTTTTCGAAATTTCATACAACTGTAGATAAATCTTTTGCAGTAAAATCTTGAAATTGATAGAAACGATCAATTTGACGAAAGTCTCCAACTCTCTCTTCAGACTTCCTAAAATTGGTATGAATATAAAAAAAAAAGTTGTGTTGATGATGTGTGTTTTTTTTTTTGAAAGTTTTAGTATGTAGTTAGTATAAGAGATATTTAGTGCGATAACTTCGAAAAGGGGAGGGGTGGGGAGAAAAAAATTATGACCCATTGGAAAGGTTCTAGGACAGAACAATTTTTCTATCATCACTATAGCTTGTATCATTCAAGGGCTAAGGGGTAGTTCATATAATATTTCAAAAAAACTTTCAAACCTTTTCCCCGCTCTTCCCATCCAGATACATATTTCTACTCACATTTAACATCCTTTACCGCTTGCATTAGAACATAATTGATATAGACCACCTTGTATACGGCGTAGCCATCTGGAGGTGCTTTTTTGAACTTGTTTTGTCAATTTGTGTATTGGCCCATTTCTGCAACATTTTGGGACTTGAATTATATATGTATAAAGGTTTCCAAAAATGTTTGCAATTTATCGAATGATTCATAGTTAGTTGAAAAGAAAATTTTGTTGATGTAATATTAAATATTTTTAAGACTTGATAGAAGTTGCCGTGAAAATTCTCTATAACGAAAAACTCTGTATGAAGTAAACACTAGTTGAACTTGGTTAGTTCGCCTACGAATCAATATTGCTTTTATTGACCACTGACGAGCTCTGTACGTAGAGTGATTTATATTAGAAAATCGTTTTTAACCAATGGAAATGACTCGGTGTCGCTGTCGTGCTGCTGCCGTGTCAATGTAATTCAGACTTTAGGTACCACCCAGTCAATCAGTGGTAACCTGATGTCTTATACCTGTATATCGCGATTTATTTTGTCCATACATACAAATTTTGTTGTAATCTTTTTACTCATTCCTTATAACGAAAGAAATTGCTCAGTCCTTTGGGTTTCCTTATAGAGAATTTTCACTGGATTTCGATTGCAGATTCTCTTGGGCACTTACCCTGTTATATATATGTGCGTGACTACACTTTCCCAAAGTGTTTCTATTAATTTAATTCATTTTATCTCTTAGTTGAGGCTTTAATTAATAATACAAAACATCGACATTAAAATTTCCGAAGACTAAAAAGTAGAGAGTAAAAATCAATGTAACAATTTTTTAAAACAAGCTTTTACTAAACAAATAACAAACGAAATAAAATAAAACATGAAATATTTAAAAAAAAATTGTTTGAAAATAAATTTTACATTCGCAATCCTTCAAGTTCACATGCGACTAAAGGGTGGTGCGCTCACAAACTTTAACACTCATCAAAAATATGTCTAAAAATAAAATTGTCTGAAACAAAAATATTTCAAAATTATATAAATCCAAAATTATTGATTTAGATAGTGCCTGATCGTGTTAAATCCATATTGAAGGTCCCTCGATAAAGATGTTATGTTATCTGGTAGAATTAATCATTCTAGGCTTGGGCATAAGTTGATTGTTCAGATTTTTGCACGTCATCGACTACGTTAATTACGAGCTTCCTTGACAACAAGTGAAAATTGGGAATAGTATATTAGATACTTTACCGCGAAAGTTCGGTGTCCCGCAGAGATCTATATTGGGCCCCTTCTTATTTTCTTTATATATTAATGATCTTCCTGAAGAATTCCCAAATACATTTATAATATATAGATAGATGATGATCAGATCTATTTGGATAGGCGTATTAGTTTGAGCAAGGATTGTGCTGAGAGATTTAGATAGGATTAAGTCGAGAATATCGGTGTGGGTTGTTAATTTATTATTTTTATATCCAAAGAAGTCTAATTGCATGATTCTGTCGCAGGAACAGTTTGACATCACTAATTTTTCAATTATATACTTATATGTATCTTTGCCATATATCGATAGAATGTGTAACCCCGGCATCCCAATCAATAGCTCTATGAATTGCTGTGAGCACGTTAAGTCAATTATTTGTGAAATATACGGTACAGCCGGGGTCCCCGCTGTCCGCTAGAACCTTGTTGTCTGCCTTACATTTGAAATTAGCGAGATCTCTTCTCCTACGCTCCTTTTCTAATTGGTGTGTATTTATTATCTTTCCACATTTAATAACTGCAAATCAAATTAGAAAAAAAGTGGTATACCTATTGAAAGCTCTTCAATGTAGCCAAAATGCATCCTCAGAAAGGACGAAAAGGACCAAACCGAAGATATCCTTTTTTCGTGTGGCTTTTGTTTTTAAATGTTAACCATACCAAAAGATAGCCCGGTTTAAGATGGGTAGCTTTTGGTACTTTTGGTACTAGCACTTTGATGATATCTGTGTGCATTTTCGAGAAAAATGGCAAAGGAACACGGTGCATAGAGTACAATTTGAGGCCTTATATCTCGAACTGGAATTTTCAATATAACACTTTCGTATTAGTTTTATTCGCGGAATTCAAAAATGTAATCTAAATGTATCCTTAATGAGGACGAAAAGGACTTTTTTTTTTAATATATCCTTTTCCAAGTCCTTTTTCAAGGACTTTGGCTATGCTGTAAGATACCTTGACTAAAGATGCGTAACTTTTATTATTAAGACTTTTTCGATATCTCCGCACATTTTCGAAAAAAATGCCCAGGGAGCACGTTACTTGGGACACCCTGTATAATTTTTGTTATATAATTTGTTCAATAGTTTTTGCCATATTTGTATACAATAAAAAAACTTCTATTTACTTTATTATTTAAATTAATAATTGAAATTCCTATCGCTTTTTAATTTTAAGTTTATCGTTAGTATTTGCCAATGACTATGTAAAATATTTACACATATCCTGATTGAATTAAGGATAAATTGATATTGAATTGAAAATAATGGAATTGAATAAAAAAAGTCAATAAAAATAAATGTAAGGGTTACAGGTATCTATCTTGTAAATAGTAATGCCTTCTGTTGGTTCACACAATTCACATATTCATTTTCCATAGTACCTACATACTTCAGAAAAAGAAAAATATTCAATTTACCTGAAACTGAAAATCATCCTCATTTTTCAGATTTTTTTTAAACATTGTATGTCCATATATATGCATGTATTTGTGTTGGTCCAATTCCTTTTTCGAAGCTGTGTTACATTTCTTTTCATTTAGCGAAAAAAAAGTGTTATTCGATCTGTGAATATTTTATTTCGCAAATGAAACTTTATGAAAGGGATTTTAAGTGCACATTTTCATTGATGCGAACTGCATTTATGATGAGCTTTTGTCGTCAGAGTCCTTTTAGAGAAACTGTATTCATTCAGCGTACATACAGAGAATATGTAATGCGTACCTACTACAGGTACAGTATATTTACCTATATATTATTTTGCGTATATTCAGGTAACTTTGAGTTGAGAGGGAATAAATATTATTTATTGGAAGTGTTTTTTTTTAATTAAATCCTTTTTCAAACTACATTCCAAATATGTTGGAGAAGATGGCATATATGGCCCCTGCTGGTTAAATGGCCCTCCATTGAATCTCAAATTGGAGAAGCGCCTTCGAAGATTTCTAAAGTGCATTAAGGCAAACACCTGTGACAAAGAATTTTAGTTATAGTATATGAGAGCGCTGATGAGCCATACTTTGTTTTCTTTCATAACGTCTATCCGAGTGCTGCAATCAAAACCTTTTTGCTGTTCGGAAGTTAATGCTGTTTTTATTAGAAGAATCGTGTTACAAGTGTGTCAATGACGATCAGTGGAAAGGTTAAGAAATCTTCTTAAATAATTTCATGGTAAAAACATCCATTTTTTTCTAATATTTTGTTTTTTGCTTATTGTTGACAATCAGCTCATGCATCTGATGTGACCCCCTGTTATTGCAGGTATTATGGCCCCGGAGATCATATTGGTAATGGACGGTAATTAATTTTTTTTCTGTATATTTCAAAATTATTATTTGAAATAACCGGACAAGTGAGAGTCGGACTCGCGCACAAAGGGTTCCGTACCATCGTACAAAATTTAACACTATGTACTTTTATTAATTTTTTCAAATGTGAAAAATAATGCTGTCATTTGAAAAAATAATAATAATCACTCGAAAAAAATATGCCTACTTATGATAATAATAATGACTGAGAATAAAACGAGGAAAAAAACGTCGAAAAAATCACGTTTCTTGTATGGGGGATCCCGTTAATTTTTAATTTAATTTTATTTTTATTACTTTTTGTTATAGCGGCAATAAAAATACACAGTCTTGAAAATTTCAACTGTCTACCTATTACTGTTAATGAGATACAACCTGGTGACGGACGGACGGACAGCGAAGTCTTAATAATAGTGTTCCCGTTGTTACCCTTTAGGTATGGAACCCTAAAAAGCTATTGAAGTAGTACGAAACAAAACTATAGGATATAAGAAGGCTGTTGAGATTTTTTTGAGGAATAAAATATATCGAACCTTTTTCATAATGTAGCATCTGGTCGAGTATGGCTAAATCATTTTTGAAGCAGACATAAAGATCGATTTTCTAGCAGAAAACCAATGGGAGCCCCGTGTGTTCGCGTTCAAGGCTTCAATCGTGTAGCAGTAAATGAATTTTTCGGGCTATTAGAAGTGAAATACACCAAACAACAATATCCTCCAGATCGCGCAAAGACACAAAAATTCAATTTTATTTGTGAAATTCCAATTTACTTATCTGACTAGTAAGATCCTTCATCCTAAATGTATCCTACAAATATCCTGCATGTCATGAAACCTGAAAATAAACAAAAAAACTCTCATAAATAACTAATAAATAAAATTAATATTGCAAACTTACCATTTCCTAACTACTGCTGTATAATTACAAATTGACATGTCAAAATGTCAACACATCACACTAGATGTTCTCGCCTTCGCCGCAGTCAGAGTTCAGTGCAACTTTAATGGCCCCACTATGACGTCACTGCGGGACGCCGCTGTCAAAGTTAATAACTTTGAGAACGATCGTTGCCAAGGCAACCCATTGTGAAGCCGAAATGTAGCGGTTCGCGGCGGCTATAAAAATGCGACGAGCTGCAGCAGAATCACCAGCAGAATCACCAGCAGAATCATTGACTAATCCTCAAGGAGAACGACATGAGGTACAACTGATAAGGCGCATCAGCTGTAATTGAAGATAGACAACAAAACTGAAAGTTCGAAAGTCACAATGGACAACTGGCAACAAGAGGAAAAAAGACGACATCAAACTGAACTGAGGGCTAAAGATGAGCCCCAACGAACAAATGAGGACAAATTAGAGAAATCATCGAGGGAACTACGACAAAGCAAACAAAACTCGGCGCAAAAACACACTTGACTTGACTTGACTTGCAGAATCACCCATTCCCAGTTCAGAATTTGATCTGAACACATCAGAGTTTAATCTGATTTTTTCCTAATTATCCAAAATCAAATTTTGCTTCCATCCAAGTAGAAATTTCATCCTATTGCAGAATTTTACTTCTGCATTAATTTCTATCCCACACCTAAGTAGGAATTTACTCCTACTGCAGAAATTTAATTCTGCTTCACCTTTATCCTACATCTAAGTAGGAATCTAGTCCTGCTGCAGAAACTTACTTCTGCTTTATTCTGGCGTTTATTTAAGCAGGAACTTGTTCCTGGTGCAGAAACATACTTCTGCCATTATAGTTATTTTAGCACAGCTACCGTGCTTACACGAGTAGCACAGAACTTCTACTTTACTAATAGTGGATATTCTTTCTTTATCAGAAATAAGGGAAACAGACCTCAGATTCCAGTTCTTTTTATCCTAGATGACCATTATAGTCACTCACGAAATATTCAAGTATTAGAGCTTGCTCGTGAAAGACACATGACTATCAGGAGCCTACCTCTGCACATAGCCCACAGGCTGCAGCCTCTAGACCACACATTCATGTTTGCACTAAAAACTCGCTATAGCGAGAAGTACGTAAACTCCTGTTGCATTCTGATAGAATACGTAAGCCTTATTACTTAGCTGAGTTGTTTGGAAAGGCTTATTTGAGGTGCATAGCTGGCGAGATGACAATAAATAAAAATTACTGGAACATATCCTTTCAACCGCCATATTTTTACCGACGCTTATTTCTTAGCTGAATCGCAATCACTGGCAATGAATAACTTACAACCACCTTCAAATTCTGTACTGGCCAACAATCAGTCGGGCCCATCATCAGCTGTTGATCAGCTGGCACCGTCATCAGGTATTTATCAACCGGGCCCATCATCTGCTATTAATCAGATGGGCCTATTATAATCAGCTGTTGATCAGTCGGGCCCATCATTAGCTATTGATCAGCCGATACCAGCATCAGTCATATATCAATCGAATTCATCTGTCACCCTGTCCTCGCTTTTAACTACAAATGAAGTTAGACCAACAACCTCTCTCGTTTTGGCAGAAGATATCTTACCTGTTCCTAAACCTAAACAAAAGACATCTAATCGGGCAAGAAAGGTTGCAACTAAAGCTGTCATCACATCTTCACCATATTAAAGGTAATTGGATGAATCAATTAAAAGGTCTGAATAAGTGAAAAGTCGACGAGGACGGAGGTTGAAATCAATGCAATGAGCTCACAGTCAGGACATCTACAGATAGTGCTGAGAACGAGTTGCCAAGTGTAATAAATGACTCCGACTTCGGAGAAATTTTTATTGATACTGAAGTTTTTGAAAATGATATAATTTGCATCTTTTGTGAAGGCCATTTTTCTGATGATCTATGCGGTGAAATTTTGGTGAATGTGCTGGAGCAGAAGGCGAATAATATGTTGGTGATTTTTGCCCGTAAATCCTTCAAACTTTTCCATACGTTTATTATAGGCCTCGGGGTGCCATATTACCAAACAGTTTCATATAATGGTATTTTGGAATCATTTTGAATTACATAATATTTTTTGAAAGCTGTGACCTTAATTTACAATTTGTAGCTTAAGTACTTATGACCAATATAACAAATATTTTAACATTAATTAACTGTTAGAATAATTGTAAATTATTTCGTTATTACAAAAACTAAATTAAGGGTCCATATTAAAACTTTCTGCCTATATCCAAAACTATGTATTAGTGTTGTTGTTTGTCATATTCAATCATAATCTTTGGAATAAGCGAAAATAATAAAATAAAAACAAAAATTAACTTAGCAACTATCTACAATTCAAATACCTTTAGTAAAATATTGTGTTCAACCGTCCTGTAAAAAGCAAATCCCCAATGCTCCATGTTCATCTTTGACAAAGGTCAATGTCAATAATTTGGAGAAAAAATAAATTATTCCAGCTGAAGGTTAAATGAAAGGTCCCTCTTCAGCACAAAAAGTCTGTGTAAATGAAATTGGTTTCCTCACTAGGGAATAACTAAAACAAAATCCTTGCCACGTCCATGAGCATGAGATCTCGGTTACTTTGGATTATATAGAGCCAAATTTAATTTTGTCGACTAGCAAAGGATAATTTCTAGCAACTTTATAGTTTTGAGCATCATAATCAAGTTTTGTCATTCTAAGTAATGTCTTTATTGTTTTTGAGAGATTTCATTTCTTTACTGTTGCAAATTGTGTTTAAATTGGATAATTTCCTTGTGTGTAAATAGCATCAGGCTGGAGATATAGCTACATACATAGTATGAATTTTAGTCACCAAATCTGAGCGGCTAAAAATTCAATTATTCTAAAAATCTGGAATTCTGTAATACAAAAGTTATAGAGATCATTTTTGGTAGCTTTACGTAACTCTACTGAGAACAATTGAGGAGTGTTGGATGAAAATGCCGAAAGTGCAAAAAAAAAAGCCTTTTTTGTGGTTTAAAATGCAATTCGTACCATCGTCAATAATCCTGATAAAGTCATATGGGCAGAAAAACTCCCACTACCTACAAGCTCCCAAATCTGATGTACAGTATAACGATTACTTGATAAGGCTGTATGTGCCATCTCATACCACACTTTCGTTCAGTTTACCTATACTGCACTTACCACATTTCATGTTTAAAAAAATGCAACTTACAGCATTTCTTAGAAGCTGCATTTTGATATTTTATCAACATTTCATTGCAAAGGAATTACTTTTTTTTCCTAACTTTGCTATCACCACTCCTGTGTCTACTCGTAATGGATGAATTCCTTATCAAGCTAGAGAGAGAGGGCTCTAAAGCGGTTGCCTACCTGACAACCTGCAAATTTATTTCTACTATTAGCGAAAGGCTTGACTATGCGCTTTTGAGGCTGGAAAACTGGGCTATTAATAGTGGATTGAGTGTAAACCCCTCTAAAACAAAGCTAGTGGTTTTTACAATATAAAGATAGGAGCACAGTTTCAGACTTCCCATCCTGTGTGGTGAGTATCTTAATCTATCCAGCGAAGCAAAGTACTTCGAATCATACTCGATTCCAAGCTGAGCTGGGAGGCTTATTTAGAGCAACGTGTTAAGAAGTGAGGGTATCTACACGTGCAAGAGATTTTTTTGTGGTAACTGGGTATTAAAACCCAGGCTGGTACGGAGCATGTACACAGCTATAGTCCGGCCGATACTCTGCTACGCCACCACGATCTGGTGGACAGCACTGACGAGGAAATGTAATCTGGATGTTCTGTCAAAACCCATAGGGTCGCTTGCCTGGGGTGTTTGCGCACCACGCCCACATCAGCACTGGAGGTCATTATAGACTTACTGCCACCAGATATACACTACAGGAGTTTAGCTGCAATTAGCGCTGTCAGACTCAGAGTGGGGGATGGTGGTCGGAGAGGTGTTTTGGGCATTCCAATATACTCCAGAAGAGAGACTGCTGGGAAAAAACTGACTATCAAATACCTCTCCGAACTTTTGGTGGGGGTTCCAATGTAATGACGCCCACCACTAGTAACTGGGATGGGAAGGAAAGGGTAGTAACATCCGATATTTATATCTTTACGGACTGTCAGTGAAACGAGTCTTATAGACTGCCGGACAAATGTAGTGTTTTTCTGGGAAAGCTCGTAGCGATTTACGAGGTGGTAATATTGTCATTTGTGGTAGAGATTCCGCACGGGACATCTGCAGCCAGGCATCCATTAAGTCGCTGGATGCTGTGCTAGTTAAATTAAAACTGGTGCAGTTATGCAAGACTGGCCTTGAGGTATTGACTACATGGCACAAGGTGACCCTATGCTGGGCACTTCGCCACATTTATATCCCAGGCAACGAGATGGCTGATGAGTTGGCCAAAAAGGCTTCTGAAATGGATAGGTTCGCAATAATAGCTTATCTGAAGATCCCGATCGGAGCTTTATTGCTTAATGGCAGCAGAATATATACCAGGAATCTAGTAGGGGTCGTTACGGGCCATTGAGCAATAGAAAACCATGCTAGAAGGCTGGGTATAGCGGCGAACGATTTCTACAGGAGCTGTAACGACTTGAAGGAAATCGAATTCGTCCAGCACGTAATCTGCGAGTGCCCCCTCTGATGTACAAAAGAGGTAGGCTTTTGGGTAGCTACTTCTTTTCATGTCTGGAAGATTTGCAAATCCAAGAGTTCAGATGCATTCTGAGCTTCCTAAGGGAAACAGGACAGATCTAGAGCATTTTTTTTTAGGTTATCCAATGAGCACAAGGAGCACAATATACCCACTGGTGGTCTAAGTGAAGCAAGCTAGGTACTTATAGCTGCACCACTCTTACCTAGCCTAACCAAACCTACCTGGAATCACTATGTCCATACGCTGCATTATTATTTTTCAATTTTACCTGTTCTGACCTAAGAGTACAGTTTTAATCTTTTAAATAGGAAATTTTTGCAGTATGTTGCCTACAAAATTATTACGAAAAGAATTACCCGAAAACTGATTACCTATCTAATTTTAAATTCACACTGCCACAAATGCATGCAAGGAGTTCTATAAAAAAAAGAATATATGAGTCCTTAAAAAAAAAGGTCTCCATATAAACTAGGAAGCGTCTGCCCTTTATAACATCAAAGCTCATTGGCTTTTCACCCAAAATTCAAGTCACGATTTGTTACTAAGTTTGTGACAAAGCATCTAAGGTTATCCTAGATGAAACCATAAAATCCTCACAATTCTTGACTTGACTTGGTGAATGAATACACCTCTCTCTATTTCGGGTTGATCTCTCTTGACTTATCATACACTGTGTATACATATTTAATATATACATATGTAATATGTATCTATGCAGCATAAAACCCCAAGGTTTACAATGGCATGGATGAGGGTTTGTGGCAGTCTCCTCAATCGCTCAATCAAATAACACTCTTCAGACACCATTGTCACCTTAGTGGAGAGCAGTAATAAAAATCTAGAGATTGGTAAAATGGTATCTCAAAACCTGGCTCTCCACGACCCCACTTATGTATAGATGTATATTAACCTATATATATAGTATTCATATATGTATGTATGAATATATGTATTTTATGTTAGAGGTTTCTATGGGGCTCGATTTATTGCTATCGGCATTTGAGGTGAAGTCATAAAATTCAATATCCGAGGAGAACAAGAAAACTGCATTAAGGCATTTACCCGATGTTAGTACGAAATGTGAGAAGGTTCTTGCAAGTACGCTATTATGACAGACATACTTCTTGCATAAGATTTAAGAATGTAAGAATTTAAATATGTTTGTATTTCCTCCTAAGTTCTAAATTTGTATAGTAATTTTATTGGAATGTGTGAATATAGACGAGTTGCTTTTTATGGAAACTTTAAGTAAGAATTTGATACATTTTTATCAGAGTGATGTGAGAAACTTTTTATATGGTCTTAAAGCGCTCCCACATGGTATGCGAATAATGAAGAAAAATATTCATAGAGTATAAAGGTGACACGATTATCGAAGATGCATATTCGGTAATCGCAGATATTCCAGTTAGATTTGAGATGCTAATGAATAATCGCCTCATACACCCAAAATTATTTGTTCCTCGCCAGTTTTTATCCTCTTTCTTTTCTTGGAGAAATCTTAGTTTTAAGTGGTTAAGAGTGCTTGGAGAATCTTAATACTCTCTTTTCAGTCAGCCCAGGTGTTAAGAACAATTGATCACGTCACTTTGCCCCAAGTGTGTGAAATAAATAAAAAAATCGCTTTCGATTTCGTTACGCAGTGGATTATTTCATCGAACTCCGGAGAAGCGATGGTGGCAATATATGTGCAGTCTATACATCGTAAAGTATGATAGGACCTGAAATCTACAATTAACCCTTATAAGTTTCTTCCGGTTTCTTAGGTTAAATTTTATTGAATTTGTTAGGCAAGTAATAATAAAGGTATTCATTTTTTAACCGTTAAGGGGTTATACCTCGCAAATTTTTTTTTAATTTTTTTTATTTTTTTTATTGGCTTAAATCATGCCAAAACAACCCTAGAATCAAAATCTAAACTCAAATTTTTTTTAAATCAATTTTAAATCAATAAAATGTCGACGAACGAGAATCCACAGCAGGAGAAGTGTCCCGTCGGAGTAGATTCTTGGTGTACTTGGCAGCACAGTAAAGCGCTTGGTACCCTTGCTGCGAAAGGCTCGAGTGCGCGCTGCTTAAGATGGATAGCTGGGCCAATAATAGACGCAACTAATCCTTTTTACTAGAAGGAGGCGGGTGCAAGATTTCAAACTTCCAATGCTGGGAGGAGAGGAGCTTTTTCTCTCCAGTGAAGCGAAGTATTTGGGTGTCGTCCTCGATTCCAAATTGAACAAGAGAATATTTGGCGGAAACTGGGGATTAAAACCCTGGATGTACACAGCCATAGTTCGGCCCATCCTCTGCTACGGCTCTACGGTCTGGTGGACGGCACTGACGAGGAACTGTAACCTTGATGTGCTGTTAAAAATCCAGAGAGCCGCCTGTATGGGTATAACTGGGTGTCTGTGCACCACGCACACGGCGGCATTGGAGGTCATGCTTGACCTATTGCCGCTGGACCTTTATTGTAAGGGTGTGGCGGCAACTAGTGCTGTCAGGCTGAGAGCGGGGGGCTGGTGGACGCAGAGGGGTTTTGGGCACTCCAATATACTCCAGAAGGTAGACTGTAGGGACTGCCGGGTAGAAACAGACTATCAAGTACCCATCCTGACTTTTGGTGGGGGTATCAACGCAACGATACCCACCAGGAGTGACTGGGAGGGCAAGAAGGTGGTCGTTACATCCGATATTTCTATATTTACGGATGGCTCCAAGACGAGTGCGGGCACAGGGGCTGGAGTGTACTCTAGAGATCTTCAGTGGCACGAGTCTTATAGACTGCCTGACAAATGGAGTGTTTTTCAGGCAGAGCTCACAGCGATTTATCAGGTGGCAACATTGGTGTCCATGTGCAGAGAGCCCGAACGGCACATCTGCATATATACTGATAGCCAGGCAGCCATCAGGGCGCTGGATGCTGGGCTGGTACAATCAAAATTGGTGCAGTTATGCAAAACCAGGCTTGAAGAATTGACTGTAAGGCATAAGGTGACCCTAAGCTCGGTACCTGGCCATAAGGATATCTCAGGCAACGAGATGGCTGATGAGTTGGCCAAAAAGGGCTCCGAATTGGATAGCTCCGCAGCTGTAGCTTACGTGAGGATCCCAATCGGAGTTTTAAAAGAGGAAATCATCAGGGAAGTCTATTTAAAGGCAGGCCTCCGATGGACCAGCAGGGATACCTGTCGTACTGCGAGGCAATTGTGGCCTGCATATGACAGGAAAAGGACAAGGGAACTGCTTAACAGCAGCAGAGCAAATATCAGGAATCTAGTAGGGGTCATGACGGGTCACTGGGCCATAGGGGACCATGCTAGAAGACTGGGAATGGCGGCGAACGATTTCTGCAGGAGTTGTAGGGACTCGGAGGAAATTGAATCCGTCAAGCATGTGCTTTGCGAATGCCCCGCTCTGATGAATAAAAGAGGTAGGCTACTAGGTAGCTACTTCTTTTCAAGTCTGGGGGAGCTTCAAAGTATAAAGTTCAGAGACATTCGAGTTTTCTGAGTGAGGCAGGATGGATCTAGGTTAAAGGTCTTGGATATATCCTGAGTTTCCCAAGGAAAGCAGGATAAATCCGCGGCTTGAAGGGTTATCTCATGAGGTCTAGGGGCACAATGGACCCGTTGGAGGTCTAAGTGAGGCTGGCTGGTTGTCCAGCGGCACCCCTCTTACCTAACCTAACCTAACCTAGGCAAGTAATAATAAAGATATTCATTTTTTAACCGTTAAGGGGTTATACCTCCAAATTTTTTTTTATTTTATCATTTTTTTTTATTGGCTGAAATCATGCAAAAGCAACCCAAAAATCAAAATCTACAACGCTCAAGTTCTGATCTAAACTCAATTTTTTTTAAATCAATTTTAAATCAATAAAATATCGACGAACGAGAATCTACAGCACGAGAAGTTCCCGTCGGGGTAGAGTCTTGGTGTACTTGGCAGCACAGTAAAGCGCTTGGTACCCTTGCAACGTACGAGCACAAGAACCCAATGCATAAGGACATTTTCAACGCAATAAAACCAATTTATGAAGAACTTAGCTTCGACAATCTTCTGTCACGCTGCTTTTTGCGATTCTTAAGATTTATATCATTTTGAAACTTCAAACGCGTTTTTCTCGAAAACATGTTTTAAAAATCGGCGAACAGTAGAACTCAAAAAGTTTACATCCGATTGACTTAAAATTTTAACTTTAGCTTCATCGTTTGATTATCTAGTGAAGTACACACGATTTTAGTGATTGATTAACAAGAAAAAATGTATAAACAAATGTAAGTCGTTTTTTGTTAAAACAATCGCCATTTTGCGAAAAAAAAAAATTCTAAAAATATAATCATATGTACTTCACTAGCAAAACTCATGTAGATAATAAAAAACATTTTCGTTTTATCTAGGTGGAGTTGGACGAGACTTCTACTGCTCGCAGCGGAAGACCTTTTTGAAATAGCGGTTTACGGTAATCACTGCACAACCGCCATTTTGTGAAAAAATTTCAATAACATTTTTTTTCTCTTCTTCAAGAGTTACTTAATCAAATGTTATATTATTTGTATGACATTAATCTCAAATGTCCTTAAAAAAAATAATTAAAAAAGCCTTGTTTTTAGAGCGTTTGGTAGGTTATAACCCCTTAACTTAAGTTAGTTTATCCGTGTTAGCTCTTTGCGTAAATTTTGATTTTTTAATCTAATTAACGTCCTATACGGAAATACAGGAAGTCCTTCTAGTTATAAGGATTTGATAATAAAATATCATCATTCCTCACACATGTATATTTTTATCCTCTACGGAATTATATCACTTTAACCCTCTTTTTATATCAAATAAAACAAAACAAAAAACCTACACTAAAACCAAAATAAAAATCTATAAATTCTCGTTAGTTCTATTATGACCACATTGCATGACATTTAACTACAAATTATCTCTATCGAGTTTTATCAATATTTTTCCCCATATAGCGCCATGAATAAAAAAAAAGTAACCTAAATAACTACGTTTTTACTATTTAATAATCTTTTTGGTGTTACAGAAAGTGTTCACGTGTTC
Source organism: Dioctria linearis (assembly GCA_963930735.1). Classification (NCBI taxonomy): domain Eukaryota; kingdom Metazoa; phylum Arthropoda; class Insecta; order Diptera; family Asilidae; genus Dioctria; species Dioctria linearis. The sequence goes on along the minus strand of OZ005743.1, from coordinate 6,294,969 downwards.
GACGTAATGTCAACCCCACATTCAAGAAAAAACATCAAAGTCATAAATAAATAGTTTCGATTTACCTACCTAACTTTATTGGGAGCAAAATTAGAATTTCAAGTAGTAAATAACTGTTATTATCTACTATCATTACAGACACCCTGTTCTTCTTACACCTTAATTATGATGAGAGATGAATCAGGTAAGCTGCCTAACAACAATCTTGAATTCGATTCGCTATAATAGGAACAATTAAAGACTTTCACAGAATTCAACATGACTTTATAGACTAAACTCTTGGAAAAGGGAAAGTAATTTTTTAAATACTTTTGTGGCAGGATCACTGCGTGTTCGAAAATATTTTCTTTGATCTTCGTCTCAAAAGCGTGTCATCCATATACAAATTAAATTTTACTCTAAGTCTTAATGAGATTATTTTAATCCTTTGATTTAATATTGAGTAGCAGTAAATTATATGTACAACATAAATGTGTATACATACATACAGCTTAATTGGTTGCTCATCATATACCAACGTTCATAATCCTCCAATTAATTTACTAATTTTAGACATATTCTATAATGTTAAAGCTTTTGGAGTGACCTCATTAGTATCAATAGAGCCTAAAAGGGGAATTCATTGTGAATGTAATGAAGATTAAAAAAATCAACTACGGCCATAGATTGCTGTATAATAATTAGGGATTAAGGAAAATTATAATAATTAGTCGTATATGTTCAATATGTAGATACGTAGCCTTCATACATATTCGAATATTATTTTACTGTTATAGGAATTTATATGGCAGATAAAATCTGTCTAAACAAAAATTGGTCTTTCAGTATACTTTTTAGGTAATACTTGCACTGTTTTTCTCCCAATTATTCACTCCCCTTGGGAATATGAGGCTTCCACATAACTTTTCCTCCTGACACTTTCTTATACAGTCTTAACACGTCTAAGTTCACTATGCAGCTGATTAGCCTGCAGTAGATTTTATTTTTCTATTAATTTTACATAATTAAGTCTTATCATTAACAATTATTGAATCAATCAAACATTTTCCACCAAGAGATGCTATGACATTCTTCAAACAAGGACTCTGTGTTTATGCTAGGAGGGCTAATTTGATTGTGCGTCATTATTTTCACCTGCATCATCGGTAGCAAGGTTCAAATCAAGCATCGACGGATTAGAAGTATTGTCGAAGGTCGGCAGGGTATTAATCATGTTAAGATGTAATGATTGAAGCAAATGCGCAAACTGATCAGTAACAGCAACCTGCCTACGCAAGTTAACATTGAGTAGGGAGCTGTTGCCACATCTCGGACCATACACAAAACCCCTTAGACGCAAAATGACTAGATAAAACGGAGTATTGTTATTTTTGGAAACACTCGTCGATATACATGTAAATATAAATTTTTGACTTTGTGATCCTTTCTGAACTACCAATTCTTGCTCTCTACGCCCACTACTTAATGCATATAGCTTGCCACACAATATATTGATATGGTGATTTTGGAAGACTTTTGCGATTTATAGCTCTCATATACTGTCCTTTTCTTCGTATCAGTACACAAATTATATTCGGATAACTCTGATTGAAATGTGCCTTAACATATGATTCATCATATATAAGACACAGAAATCATAATATTAATTTGCAAAATGATGACTCATACAATTTTTGGGGCTCTCTTGCAGGCCTCCTTATTTTTCGGAATGATTTCGGATTCATTTTGAACTCTGTATGATTTCAACTAATTAATCTTTTTATCCACTCAACCGTGGATCTTGCTATGCTCGGCTTAGTAGTCATATTTGGCACCTGAGTGCCCTGACCTTCTTGATCATTCATAATTTGAAGGACCTGTTTTTCTACTTGACACTGATTTATTTTGCAGTCAGTCGGTAACTCTTTAGAAATATAAATATAAATTAATTACGGTCGTTCATATTTTTTTTCTTCTGTATTTTCCAAATTTTTGGAAATTATTTCCTGGCGCACTTTTTATTCACTTGATGACATGTTTACTTTTTTAAGGATTAACTTTTGAATTTCAAGCAGATCACCTTTAATGACTTTTACTTTAAGAGTAGCTGGTACAAATTTTAAGAGTTTTTGTACTATGTTCATATGTTTGGCAATATTTCCAAAAGAATAATGTTAGGACAATAAATACGCGTGGAAAATAAAAAAACACAAAACAAAAATCATATAAAAAATAGCAAAAAGCGAATGTGATCAACTGAAATTTCTACTAAATCTAAAATTAATTCTTTACCGGGTTTTTTTTAATTAGGAAAGGGAAAAGGAATTATTTAGGGCAAAACGCTGGCTAGTTTTTACTTCTTTTTTTTCCTGTGAAAAATTTGAAAAATGTAACGACTTTCAATTTTCAATAAATTCTATTTTGAGTTATGAAGAAATATTTAAAAATTATAAAAAATTAAGAAAAAAAAATGTTCTGGTCGAAATAAGCGTGCTACGATGATAAAAATTTATAATTTGGAATGGTAAATACTAAATAATATACCTAGGCAAATTTTTTTCTTTTTATTTCGTCAAATTGTTGAATGTGAGGCATTTTTCTATACTTTCTTGTCATTCGTGATATTACACAGAAAAAATAATTTTAGTAATCCCGCACAGAAATTTCGTGAGTTTTCTTAATCATATGCTTAAAATTGTGTGTTTATTTCGAATTGTGGTGCTTTGCATGAAAGAAACTCTTTGGAAATTTTTCACATTTTACGTTTATGACATTATTTCTTAATAAGCACTGGACCCTCTCAGTTGTCACTTTCTTTCATCAAATATGCTAGATATTATCATCATAATGAAGTTCCTTTAATCAATCAAAGACAAAGGATACGAACGAAAATTATTTCTCTAAATCTATTTTCTATTACATATTGGTTCTAAGATCAGCTCTGTCAAAAGTGAAATCTTATGTAAAATAAAAACACTTCTGTTCGTATAAAATGAATCTTCTCAAAGTAATTCTATGAGTTCTTTACTGTTCAGTTTAGCACCTACCTTGCAATATTTTTGTCACATTACAAACATACGTCACAATTCAATTCCAATTCCATTTCTGAGTTTTTATGTCAATCCGCTGTTGGCGCATAATTTCTCCTGATTATTTACAAAAGCTATCTGCATACATACAGTCCATTTTACCTAAACTAATAAATAAAATAATTCTGTTTATTTTTCTGTGAAGGAGATTAGAAAAATTTCAATATTCTTCAAATTCTAATTTTTTCTTTTTTTCGATCATCTTTAATAAATTAATTTAAATTGTTTGCTGCAGATATTTCCAAACAAATGGTTCGTGTAGTAAATTCTTCATAGCCAGGACCCAAACCAAAACTCATTACAAACAGATTCCGCCCCCATCGATATGAACTTTTGCTTGGTAAGAATTTCCCTAAATAAATAATACCTGTCAGGATGAACCAGAGGTTTGGGTTGTATATTTATTTTAGAAACGTAAGCTCCCTTAAAAAGCCATGTTTCATTCTTCGAAGTGATTTTTTATACCCTTAATGAAATCCATAGGGTATACTAAGTTTGTCATTCCGTTCGTAACACACAGAAATAATGATGGTAGAGCAAAATGGATTTGATCCCCACGCATAATATTAAAAGTTGTTTTGATTTTTGCATGTCTGTCTGTCCGTCTGTGCGCACGATAATTATAGAACGCGTATACTTAGAGAGCTGAAATTTCGTACACGGAATTAAAAAAAAAGTAAAATTAAGTTCGAAAATGAGATAAATTGGGCAACTCCTTCGTGGGGTTGCCATACAAAAATTTCGTTTTCCACTGAGAACGCGTCGACATAGAGAGCTGAAGTTAAGTACATAGTGTTTTCATAGTAATAGCAAAAAAAATTTCAAAAATAGACTAAATCGGGCAACCCCTTCTTAATGTTGCCATATAAAAATTTTAGATTTTTAACGTATACTGTGAAAACGATCAGTCCTAGACAGTTTTAATGTACTGAAAAGTTCTTCAGAATGTGAAATCCTATGAAATTGGTTGTAACCATTTTTACTGTGCGACGAACCGTTCTAGAAATATATGCGAAAAGCCACTTCAAAGATCATACTTGCAAGGAGAAGTGACCACACAAAATTACATAGAGGTATTCATTTAGGGTATCATAAGAATTTGTCTTGGCTCTTTTACTTGTTTTGTTTGAGTCCAAAGATCCCAACACGGAGACCAAAGCGGCCAATTGTGCTATCTTCCTGAAAAAAATCCCAATCAGCGAACCTTCCTGTCCTCATAATAAAGCGCATCAGGTCCATCCGCTCATCCATATATAATAGGGTAGACCAAAGAATTTCCATTTTTTACCTACTACACTTATGTACATATGTCATAAAAAAAATTCCACTTATCACTACCAAATGACAATGAGAACAAAGCAATGAAACTTCAAAGTTTCAAGTTGGAACTTCTACTAACTAACTAACCGCGGACCATTTGTGGTAATTTGTTGCAGATATGATTTATCGTTACATTTGGCTGGAATCAGAGCATCCAAACCATTCGTGGCAACAATAAATAAGTAGAGGTACCTACTACATATGCGCGCATTTCAGTCCACGTTGAATCTCCCACTATTACTCGAAAGTTCATACGCATATCACGTCATTTGTCATTTCAAATCCAAGTTGGATAAATTGGGTTGGTTTCAAAGGCACCCCATAACCTGTAAATGTCACGTCCGGCAATGCGCGGTAGTAAAGCTATATATGTATATTTGCAGTTTTGTATGTATAGTGATGTCAACCAGTTGGGTTAGCTTTATCTAGAAAATTTTAACGACAGGACAAGAATTGTATACAATTTGTCGCGTTATTTCAATTTATTACAGTTCATCCTTGTTAGAGCTGTCTTTCGCCAGCCATTATAATTTAAATCTGATGAAATTTTAATGCATCTTCGTACTGATGGGAGAGTTGTCTTTAATGGCAAATCTACTACAACTACGCTGTTGTATGTATTTTGTAGGGCTATAAGATCAAAATGTCATTAAAATTCTACTGCCATACCTTCAAAGTATATTTGTAAATCAGCCTAGAGCGATGGAAGGCATTATCGGTATCCTGGAGCAATTATAGTGTTGCTTCCGGTGCCTGAACTGACTTTCGAAATATGTAGGAATTTTACAATGGGAGTAAATTACTTTGGAACTGTATTCTTATTTACGGAATTGGTACAATATTTTGCGAAAGCGAGCAGAACGACAGGGTTTTCCCACTCTTTTGCAAGCTAGAGGATTATAATAACTTCACCTATTAACATTGTTAGAAATGTTATGACGAATATTATAGGCCACTGATTAATAGCCGAACATGAACATGTGGCAAGATTGGAATGGGAATACCTTTTAATGCATATTGCAAATTCAGTGAATTTCCTCCAGCCATTGATCATTGAGTATCTTCTTCTTCAATATCCCCAAGGTAGGTATTTGTCAGATTGAAATAACTAAATTTTGTCCATACATCCTGAAGTCATAAGATAGATAGATTTAATTTAATTGATCCCCATCTCTTCTACGAATTACCAATCTATATGTGCTTGTTCTTTGTAAATTTTTTTTTCTTCGATATTACCCAGCTTAGACGGGTCAGTATACTGCCTCTGCCGCACGAAATCTGTAGGGTGATGCAGCATTCCTGCCCCCAATCACCATCTTATCCACAAGTTTTCGTGTGGCAAGAGCAGCATACTGACACGTCTAAACTATGCTAGAAGATTAGCCTGTAGTAGTTGCTGTATCCTAATGCAGGAGCTGCCATCTATCATTTCTATTAAGAAAAAACGAACCGTATTTGTAAAAGATTTTCTGATTGTTGTCATAGATGTTCTTTGGGTTGCTGCCTCTGCTCATAACCTTGTAAATATTTGAAACCCAACAAATGTTTTTCCGGTTCTCTGAATATATATTTGTGCTGCTACTAGAAAATGTAGCTGGTGGTAAAGGAGAGGAGAGGAGATAATGGTAGGAAGATAGTGGTCAGAATGCAAGGTATATATAATGCAAGGTATTCCCATTACGAACCATGTTCCCCTATTAGTTGACGTAATATTGTGAAATGTATAGGAAAGTACGGCACAGATACAATACTCTCTCTCCTCTATCTGTCTTTCCTATAAAAATGTATATACATTAGTCACAGAATTACGTCACAGGCTATCAGCTGCAATGTTTCAAAATTTTAATGGGAATACTTTATCTTCTATATACCTTGGTCAAAATGCTTGAGCTGCCAAGGTCACATTTCTGAACAAAATACCTATGGTAAATTTTTGTTTTTACTCTCTTGGAGCTACGGGTACATGTAATTCACACTACAATGGAACATCATGGAAATGTCGTCATTTATTGTTACAAGTGAAAATTGACTTATCAATAGATATAAATATCAGCACAAAACATGGAAAGAGTTTTTTCAGGGTATTCTTGCTTACAATAAATATACTGAGACAAAATCTAAAAAAAAAACTATATCACAAACTTTATCTCTTAACTTTACATACATATATAAAAAAATCCGTGAATTTATTACAAGAAACTTCTTGAAAGTCCTAAAACCTTTTCCCAAACTTAAATGGACTTTCTTCATTTCTCCAGACTATCTCGAGTAATTTTCAGTGCTAAATTTCAATAATTCTGACATTCGATAGAAACTTTTGACAAATGAAAGTAGTTTCTCTCAACTTTTAACCAGTTGTCTGCCTTTTAAGTAAAAGTGGTAGAGAGTTGTTGAAAATTGTAATTGGGCATTTCGTTATATCAACAATAATGTGTAGAACATTGATGGTGAGAGGAATGGGTTAGGGAAAATCGAACTGATGGACACTTCAGAATGGAATGAATTTTGATAATTTTTAATGATTCTTAACTATATAAAATTGCTTGAAAGTGTTTTTTATTTTAATCGTAAAATTTTGTAATTTTTTAAAAAATTTTAAAATATAAAATTTCTAGATTTAATGTGGAGTTTAAATTTAATTTAATTATGTTTTTTTTTTTAAATCTCAATTATGTAAAAAAATAATTCCCTTATTGTTCACCACTTCAACGTTTCCTAAAGACTGAAAATCTCCGAAGGAAAATAAGAGACTTCCTGTGTCACCTGCTGACTGCCGCCTTATAACCATTATATTCTTTTCGTAATGTATCGCCATATGCTTGAGTATCTTGTGGATAATGACTTACAGACATATTGGAAACTATGTTTTTAATGCCACTTGCACAGACTTAAGACTCCGTTGTTAAGGGTATCTAACGAAATTAGATTGCCCCCGACCCCCCTCTCTAATTTAAAAATTTTAATATTTAGTACTGTTGTAGATTTCACTAAGGTACTTAAGATTTTTTTAATACAAGTACAATTCCCGGTACTGGTACTCAACAAATTTTCAAGTACAAGGCCAGGTATTGGTACTGGTACTTAAAAGTCCTATATATAAGCTTAAGTATAAGTACCAAAATATGCACTTAGTACAAATACCTCCTTAACGCGAAGTACATCAGCTCTTGTAAATTGTTTAAATACGCTTTCTAATAATAGAGGTTTATTAGCAGGGACAGTAACGGTTAAATTACAGTCGTTGTGCAGTGATTTTTATTTTCAAGTTCTTCAAAGTTAATTTGTTTTATATATATACATATATATATATATATATATACGAGTGACACTGAGGAATGAAACGCCGGTACCAGCCACAGACCCCCAGGAAGCTTCGGAGCTTCTTGACGGTGTTTGGTCTTGGAAAGTTCTGAATGGCAGTTACTTTCTCTGGGTCTGCCCCCATGCAGCCATTTCCAACTACAAAACCAAGGTATCTGACTTCTCGAATGCAGAACTTACTCTTCTCCACGTTAATGGTCAAGCCGGACTTACGCAGCAGCTCTGCGACTGTACTAAGCAGCTTGAGGTGTTCATTATACGTGGAGGAGGTAATGAGCAAGTCGTCTAAGTAGACAGATACCTGGTCGTGCAATTGGTGTGGGATGACCTTACGCATTAACTTGCACATCGTCTGAGGAGCATTACAGAGCCCGAAGGGGAGTACTGTGAACTGGTACAACGGCCGCCCTGGAACGGCGAATGCAGTCTTATCGCGGGAAGGTTTTGCTATTGGAATTTGCCAGAAGGCGTCTTTCAGAACGATGGCTGAAATGAACTGAGTCTCCTGTAATCGACTCAAAAGCCCGTCGGCACAGTCATAGAGTTTATCTTGCGGGCATCCAAACCTAATCGGACTTTCCCATTTGGTTTTCTCTTAAGGTGAAAATTTTATTTTCATTTGCAGGTCTTTTGAATGCACCACGAAGGCGATCATTATCTGATTCGACATTTAAAAAGCTTTTTTTGCTAAAGGCGGACTCAAATACTGCATAAACAATTTCTAAAATTAGAAATGAAGACAGCAACAGCTTATACGATTCTCTTTCATTTCCTATCTCTTTGTAACATATTTGATGATATTTTGTAAATGAAAACTTTATCCAGTAATTTAGCTGTATATAAATTTTTCAAAATTTTTAATTTGAGTTTTCGAATACTCTTGAACCTCTATGATTGGAAGGCGTACTTAAATAATTTAGACGAACTTAAGTATGTACTTGGTGGTATGGCGGTATTACGTGCGTAGCTCGGTACTTGGGACTTTTAAGTCCAGTACCATTACCTTGATTTGTACTTGAAAATGTTGAAGTATCAGTATCGGAACTTGTACTTGAAAAAGTTTCAAGTACCAGCACCGGGACTTATACTTATACTTAAAAGATTTTAAGTCCAGGTCCTGCTACAGATACTGGTATTTGTATATAGAATTTCACAGATCTGCTCTCTACTGCCCCTAATTTCAGTATTTTTGCTCTTATCCTCCTCATTAACGAATTTATTGTCGAATCGTCACCAACTCATCTCCGACTCACTCGATCTATTATTCGATAATACCACAGGGCTCTATATTAGACCCAATGCTCTTTAGATAATTATCGGAGATCTACCTGAATTAGTTTGTGACGTAAGTCGTAATGTATTGCTTTTTACAACAGCACCTTTGATAGAAATAAGGTATTCCGCCTTTCGTTTTGGATAATAGCGACTTGGTATTGCTTAGTAAACTTACAAATCGTGATGTGTCTTTAAGGTAAAACATGAAGTGATGTCATGGTATTATAATACATTGATTGTGCTAGTGCTCGTCTTAAGCATGTAAAGACACTACTAATGTCATACTTTATATTTTTTAGTACGATATGTCCATTTGTGCCCGCAACTGGATTTTTTTTTACTTGGCTGGTTAGAACATGTCTCTCTTTTCAGGAAAAAATTGTTTGATTGTCCTCTAGCTTCTTACTTTCAGTGTTCGTTTTCATAAATCTGTTATAGAAAGTTCTTAATTGTTCAGATCTGACTCGTATGTGGAATAGTCTTCCTTTAAAATTTCAAACTGCCATTCAAGAGGCTAATTAATTTTCACATGCTGAACTTTTTGATATTAGTCCCACATTTTTCCCCCATAATCTTCTTAACAACTGAATTCAATTCTATTAAACTTTTTTCAACTCATTTACCCAATTTTTTTAAGTACCTTTTGCTTTGTACCCTGTGATTCCGTATAAAACCTTCTTTCTTGGACTAAATGTCTTTGGCACATTTTTATTTTCATTGTAGGTATACTAAAAAATATGTTCAATCTGATGTAGGTACTTTGATTTAATTTTATTAATTTTGAATACATTTTTGATTTTTATTATTATTATTTTTATCACAAAATAAATAACTTTAAAAAAAAAATCGATTTGAACCAAATTGTACGTCATTCTGTGGGTATGTACTCAAGTTTCAGTAATGATTGACGCTTTGATTTCAAACTTTCCATAGAATAATAGAATACTTGTGAGAAAGTTCAAAACCTAATATCAAGTGGAAAATGCAAAAAAGATGTTAATTCAAAAGTTTGAAAAGTTCAAAGATAAATAAATAACAGGTGTTTGACTCTTTTGCGTTTGGAAAGTATTCTTAACTTCTACTAAAGAATGAAACATTTAAAATATTTTGTCCATCACTATTCCGATTTTATCGAGAATATTATATTCTTTAGTTTCCTTCCTATTATATCTTTTTAGAATTTTATGAGTTATCCGAAGTTGTTCATTCCTACAAGAACAAGCAGTTGTCGATGTTTATATTGTCAGAACATGATATTAATAATTTATTGCGAACCAGATGGTTTCGTTTCCAAAGATTCAGGGACCGAAAACTTTTTATACATTATGTGAACTCTCCGATTTGTATTATTTTGTTTATAATGGATATCATGCATTTCCATTTTAATTTCCACACTATGCTTTACATAAGCAAAATTAAAAGAAAATATTGAACTCAAATTCAAATTTGAACTCGCTTGGGAGCAAATTTCGCAATTGGTGATAAATTGTAATGCAAATAATATAAGAATTTTGTTTTTAATTTAGTTTAGTTAGTTTTTAGTTCGTATTTTAAATAAGGGCGGTATAGCGGTAGGTTGGAACGGAATGAACTCTTTACAGATGCAGTCCAAATTCTGTGATAGTCAACTTGGACTTCAGCTTGGGTAAAGGCAACTTATACGGCAAAATTATGTGCCTTTGAAAAACTTAACATATGAAATGTGATTTGCGGCAATTGGTCACATAACAATAACTTTTTTCTCTATTTTCCTGAGACTTGATTGATTGGTTCTTTCTTCCTTATAAATACATTATTACTATTCAAGGCCGTCATAATTTAAGGACGGTATTCCCTGGTGCTCTGGTTACTTAAAAAATAATCATTTTCATTTTTTCACTTCAATTATTTATTTATAAGGCGCATTGTACAAAAACTTATAAAACCTTATATTAAGAGCAACTAGATTCAAACAATAATCTCAAATTCATTGGCAGAGAGTTCCAAATCATAATGGACAGGATATGTATGTCTAGGCACTATTAAAGTATACTAACCCCATAGGTAATAAGAGGTGCGAGATGTATCCTAACTAGCTTCAAACGAGTTTGCACTCTATTAAAATTACTTACTAGCAGATCTGGGCAATACTTAAATAAAAAAAGACTTAAGTACTACTTAAAGTACATTTTCGTTACTTAAGACTTAATACTCAATACTCAATACTCTTGAAATGACCCTACTTAGTACTTGAATATAAATACTAGCGTCTATTTACTTGTACTTAATACTTACTTTTGTACTTAAGTACCAAGATTTTTACTTAAGTATTTCTGAATCTATTAAGTAGCTACAAATATCTAACTCTTCGTAGAAAAGAAAACACAATCTCTAGCACAACTACTTTTTTGGTGAGTTTTAACCCTTAGCTACCTACGAGCGGTCACCATGACCGCAACGACTTTTCGAATTGGAAGTTTGCGGCTTGTATGCAACGTACGTCAGTATGCTTCCATGTACTTTTTCTACACTTCATCCAGTGTTTCCTTTTCTTTTTTATTTTATTACAACAGCTAAGATGCTAGATATGACTTTTATTTATTCACATTTCCCATAATCGTCCAAGATTTAGAAACAGCTACAATAATTCGTCGGCGGTCACCATGACCGCACGTAGGTGGTTAAAGGACGAAAATTGGGGGTAGGTAGTTAAGGGTTAAAGCACGCAACGAACTGTCAAAGCATGTGCCGCACTCACGCGTCAAGGCAGAGCCTTAAACAAACTAATAACATACAAACAAGACTGGGCAACTACATAGAACAAAAACCAGTAACGTCTCGTTCGAATATAAAATCGACGATGCGTCGACTTGATGACATAACCACTGACATTTATAATAAGGACTGACTACGTTCAAAGATATACACTGCAGAGAGTGGGCTCACTTGCTGACTCTTTCGGTCTAAGCACCAAGTACCAACTGAGAGAGAACAGAAAACAACAAATAAATTAGTGGATTCGTCGAAATACATGATTTTAAATTAATCATTTAGGGTTATTACTGATAAAAACTGTTTTACCAAAGAAAATATATTCATTAGATACACAGAAGAAATTCTAAATATTTTATTAAAATCATTTTCCGAGCTGCGTGCTCATTTTTTCAACTTCCCGCCAATGATTTTTTTTAATGTTGGCGCCGACACGTAAGAACTCTTTTTGACACAAACAATTGTGCCCATGTGAAATAGAAAAGTATGCAGTCCATATTATATACGTCAGTGGACATAGGGTAAGCAAGCAATGCCTCGCTCCAATATAAAATCAACGATGCCTCGACCTGATGTAGGGAAGGCTTAAATTTTTTCTTAGAAATTTACTGGAAAGTTTTTCCTTAGAATTGTTATGCATTATTGGAGGCGATAATGGGTGCTTGGGCGAACCTCTAATGAGTGTAGCAATGAGAGGTGAAAGTTTTACTCTACCGCCGAAAACTATAAAAACCTATAGATAGTAGCCATTGGTTACCATACATATTATAGTTTTCAAAAGATATTTATTTACTAATATATATTAATGAACTCGATAAACTTCATTATATTACTGCCAACGTACAATGATTCTAAAAAAGTACTTTAAAAAGTACTTCAAAAAGTACGTTAAAAAGTACTTCAAAAAGTACTCAGTATTTTTTATAGACTTGGTACTTACTTACAAGTAGTTTTCATACATGCGGTACTTGTACTTTCGCTGAAGTATTCACGCCTTCGGTACTTGTACTTAAGTACTTTTTCTTTGGTACTTGCCCAGCTCTGCTTACTAGTCGCCCAGAGTGAATAAAGCCCAACATATACTTTTCTAATTGGAGCATTGATATGATGAGTCCCAGGAAAGGGTTCGATTGAAAAAAATACCCAAGTAGAAGCAGTATCGACAACTGGTATTTGTGTTTCATTGAACACAAAAGAATTGATATTATTATTTGTGCAAAAAGACACCATCTTCAGCTAATGCAATTGGTCTTGAGATGTATAACTTAGCATAACCATCATAAAGGTGGAGTTTGCTGTACTTAATACAATGAAATAGTTCATCAATGAAAACTGAAAATAGTAGAGAGCCCTTGCGGTAGTAAAGTTGAAAAGTGGAATATGCATTTTATAAGATAAACAAATTAATATCGATCCCTCAAGTAGATACTGGTGAGACTTGCAGCCTGGGCAGAGAATTAAAATCTATTAACAGTTTTCTACTGATATTGCTTGCTATACTGAATCAAATGCCTTACAGAAATTCAAGAGCACTAAAAAAATAATTAAGTAAAGTGTACTAATACCAGCAGTCAGTAGATCTTTTCTATTCTCGATTAGTAGTGAAACTTCCAACTACTTTGAACATTATTAAACCTTGAAAACTTAACTGTACAAGAATCTTTTGGAAAACCGATACATGGAGCATTTATAATATTGTGTCGAAGTCAAGTTTAATCAGAGTTCAAGGGCCTTTGATTAGTTCAAAAATTATAAATCTGTGTATATTCGTGAAAGGAAAAGTGAAATATAGTGAGCAGTTTGAACATCACATTCAACTTCCCAGCATAAATACTATCCAGCTTATGAAATGAAGTACTAGCGCATAGCGGCATAGCTACCGTGATGCAATATTTATATTTTAATTAACCTTAAACAATTGTCGATAGGCATTATACCTGCTGAAAACCATATATGTACATACATATGAACATAGTACATCGGAGCCCTGCATAAACTTTACTGATCATGTTGATTCTCCAGACCATTCTAAGTGTTGTAAGTTTATTTTTATTAGGCATTGAAAATATATTGAAAACTACTGATTTCCCTATTGTTATGAAATTTAACAAAGTGGAACTTTCCGGGATTTATTATCAATCGATTATCTTGGTCCCTCGTGTTTATTAGTTTTGTCATATCAAAGTTTATACGTTTGATAGAAGTCTTCAAGCCAGACTGATTAATCTATTTAAATTTAGTTGTACACCAGCGGCATATAGATAAATTCACCTGTAAATCTTCACTACAATACTGGGAGGTAATTAATAAATAAACTGAATAGGAAAGGTCCTAGTATTGAGCCTTAAGGCATCTCTTCAAGTAATGACAGTACAGTGATTTTCATATGTTGAATTATATGTGAAAGAAAATCATTTGATAGAATAATTGCTGAGTTACTAAATTAAAAAGTAATTAACAAAAGGGATATGTTTGTACATACGTGTCCCACACTGTCAAAAGCTCTCGTGAAATCTAGTAAGATTAAGATAATAAAATTCAGTTCAGAGGCTACATTCAAAAATCTTGTCTTACAGTGAGAATGGCCATAAAACTCGACTGATAATATGTAAGAAATTAATTGACTAAAATTTTACTTATTGGTTTGGATAAGTGACGTAACAAACTTATTGGGGTTCCGTTATTCCGGAAGGTGAACATTTTCATAACATATATTTAAATGACTCAGAGCGGGTGGCTTATATAAAAATGTGCGTAATAAGGCAACTTCTGCAATTCGCTCTACAAAATATAATTATGCTTGCTCGAATTTTGATTCTATGCTTGTTCCTAAAATTTTGTGGAAGAATGTCAGAGCGGCCGGGATCTACGAAAAAGATAGCATTAAACAGCAGGAGTTCGATGTCAATAAACTTATTTAGCACTTTGTATTCACCACTCATACCAACTAAGTAGGTGCTGCTCGCATGTCAATGTCATGACTCCTCCTCAGTAGAATCATGCTTCTGTGTATTTAATTTCAGATGTGCTGATATTGATGAGCTCCATGAAGCGCTTTTTATTATTAAATCAGATGCAGTTGGTGCTGTTAGCTTTTCTCTATAGTTTATCAAACTTCTTTACCCCTACATTGGACCGTATATCTTGCATACACTTAATACTACTTTTGACTACATCTATTTTCCAGTCAATGTGGAAAAAAGGGACGGTCCTACCAATCCCGAAAAAGTCCGTGATTTCTTCCATTTCCGATTTTCGATCCATAAGTCTTCTGTGTTTCCTGTCTAAAGTCCTCGAAAAATTTATGTACAGCTAGATGTTGGCATATATCAGAAATAATTATATGTTTTCCCGCAGGAAGTCTAATTTCCGCTGGAATCATAGTTGTGAAACTGAACTGCTAAACGTAACCACGGACTTCAGGTGCTGCCCGGACAGAGAATAAGTGGGTGTTGTAATGCTACATTTTAACAGAGCTTTCGATAGTGTTAATCATCTTAAGTTCTCTGGATGATATCAGGAGGTTCGCATTAATGAAGTGTTCTCTGAAATGCTTTCCTTGGAGTCCGGTGTACCTCAGGGCTCTGTTCTGGGTCTGCTATTATTTACCTTATTTATTAATGTTATGTACTTGTTCAGTAATAAAATGAATTGAATTGAAGTCAGTCGAGCATTTTGCTGAAGATTTTTTTGTGAGTGGAAAAACTGTTGAAATACCTTGCGATTTTCTTTTGGATTGTTGGCTATTTGGTTTAGGTGACAACATTACTGCCGAGTCATTTTGTTTTCTCTATCTCTCTGTATCGGGCCAACTGAAGAGTGAAATTTCTACCATAAGAGAGAAAATATTTTGGGAAATTACAAAGAAAATTGTTCCTCGAAATATAAGTGGCCCATGATTTTTTTAAAACCTGTCTAGGATGCATATGTATATAAAAATTCAAAACAAACTCTAGATCAATGCATCCAATGTCTAAAGTTATAATTATTTCCTTACCCTACCCTACACTGGCCCCTAAACTTTTCTAATTTCGGGGTAGAGAGTCCTTTCGGACATCTTTAATATACAAATAACCTACATATAAATATAGAAGACAAGACCTGGTTATGCATAAATAAATATAATTTGCAAATTCCTTCACTTAAGAAAATTGTTGGGAAAACAAATTGAATTAATGCAATCAAATTGTTCATTAGAGATAGCCACATACATACATCTATACTAACCTAAGTACATAATCGTATGTATAAGTACATTATATATCACCTTGTAACTAACTATCAACTGATTAAATTTAAGGGGTTGTCAGTTGTTGGAATTATCTATACTTTTCGGAAGCAATTAATCTTCAGAAAGGATAGGATTACCTACAGAGGACTACTATTCGACATTGATTGAATGTAGCATTTCTTGCTGTAAATTTTCTAAAGGATTTGCAGGGAGATTAATGAACTATATGAAATCTGAAGATAGGTATGTAAGTATTCGATAAAATCTGACTTCTCAGCTTTAATTAGACTTTCAGATTGATATAAATTTTTTGTTTTGTATTTGTTTTTTTTTTTTTTTGTTCTTGAATATTAAGGATTTACGTAAAGGACTTCTATTTTTATTGTTTTATTTCAGTTCAATATTTCAAATACGGGAAGAATTTCTATCTTTTTATATGTTTTCAATTTCCGAGACGATAACTCAATTGGAAAAAGTCATTTCCTTATAGAATAGAATTTTACGTCAATTTTTTTCTATGCATGAAGGAGTCTTATATGATTGAAAGTACCTGCATAACTACATACATATGTATGCACATATGTAGTACATCTGTCCGAATATTTGAAGTAAAATTGATTTCAAACCATAGATAAGAAAAAGTTCAGAGATGTGAGGAAGATGAAGTGTCACCTACAAAATTGATAGATTTCTATTTAGGTATATTTTTGAATGTGTGTGTTCTTTTATGTTTTTCACATTTGGGCTACCTCATAGATACCTACTCAATTGATTTTGTCTGCTATAGGACATCCTAGTGATGGTGTTACCCAAACATTTATTAATAATACATTGAAGTCAAGTCATATCGACTTGCTCGAGTACCGCCACAATGTTGGATGCCTTTCGCTTCTTTATCGCTACATGCATGGTCAATATTCTGATGAAAATTCTAGCCTGATCCCTTGTAGAATAATACCTGCATACCATACTCGCGCTGCAAACCGAGCACATCCCTTTATCCTTCAAATTACTTTTGGCCGTACTGTAAAATTCTGTTGTGTTTTTTTTTATCCCGAACTGTGCGAATGTAGAACAGTCTACCATCTTCGCAAGTTCAAGAGCGACATACATCAGCACCTCAGCCTACTCACCTCATATCCTCTAATTCTTTCCCTATCTCCTTCCTGCTGAGCTTGGCTTGTATACAAAAAGATAAAACAAGTTGCAACCAAAAGAGTGATTTCCAAAGAAAAGTGCTGGATCGACACAAAATCAAGTCGTAGAGGTCAATTAAGAAAGTTACGGCCACAGTTTTCTGATATGCTGAAGAATTATCCTGGTAGTTGTTTTGGAACAAAAGAAGCCAGTAACAGAAACTTATTCTTTTGAGATACTAAACATAAATAAAAATTTCATTTAAAAAAGAAAAAGCTCCTGAAGTGTTCCATAATTAGGACATCAAATGTGTAAATATACCATTTTGAGATGGTTTTGTTCAAACACACTGCTTTCTACAGAGAAAGTCCGGAGAGGTAGCAACTATGTTTCGATATGGAAGTTTCATATGTTGAAAAATAAGTCTGTATAAATTTATATAGTAAACACACAATTTGATCAGTCCGGTTAGTTTTTGATATTATATATTTCACTTTTACAGTAGCATTTTTTTTATTACTATAATTTTGGCAACCTTTTACCATTTTAAACCATTTTAATTGGTTTCCTATGGGTGTCTCACAATTTGTGTGAACTCGTTGTGGAGCTTAGTTTCTTTACTAATTTATATTTTGTCTATAAGACAAGTTATTTTTTACTTATATCACTAATAGATGTCGCTCGGGCAACTACCGCTGTGTTTATTTTCTTCGTGAATTCGATGAACCATTTGCGAAAGGAAATAAAGATCCTCGCATAACTTCAGCTAGCACCATATCTCATGTGCCGTATTGGATCACTATGTCCGTTCTATTGATGTTAACATTTGCATTATTATTTCGGACCCTTTATGATAGTCCACATCCATTGGAGTCACATTAGAGATGGTAGCTTGCTTTTGTGACAACCTGGTTTAAGCTGGTTACATTTTCTTCTGTTTCTTTTGAATGGTCGCAAATGGAATTCAATTTCATTTTTACGATCATACTCAAAAGAGCTAGTTTAATTTAGGCTCTTGAAAAAAGTTGCTCAAGTCAATCCATGTCATCTATTAAGACTTGAGCCCCCCTAGGCCTTATCCTGAATAAATTTAGTGGCTAAACAAAGGTGCAATAGGGATAGGGAGTGCAAGTGTTTACATAAAAGATTTAAAATCAAAACAGACTTCTATGTGAAAACTCAAGAACACCTCAAACCCAAACTCTAAATCAAAAAGCAGAACTTTATCTACGTCTTCTCCAATAATAACAAAACTCCACCTAAGTCAAGAAAAGATTTAAAAGTTATTTTTCTCCAAAAAACACTTTCAATGGAGAATTTAATTTTTAAGATTAGTTTCGCATTATGTCCTCAGACTGACACTTGTGGGCTCTTCAAATCTCATTAAGTTGAACATCGTACGAGTTGCGATGAAACAAGCAAGGAAGAAGGGAAAAGAGTTGGAAAAATAAAACTTTTACTAAGATGCAACTTTCAAGCCTGCGATTTGTGTGTGTGTTTTTTTTTTAAAAACTTGTACAAGACTACAGACATATACATATATCTTGAAGGCATCCAAATTTTGTTTTTATTTGTTTCTTTTTTTTTTAGAGATTTGATCTCGTTACGAAACTTGCCCGGCACAATTTAATTGCATTGCTACTAGTGCGGTGTCTGGAACAGTTTGAGTGAATAGAGGCCGGCTATACTTCAGATTATCATCTTGACATGGCACAAAATTACATATTTTGCTGTGATTTCTGTTATATAATTTAAGGGGTTTGAAGTAATTTTAATAAGGGAAAAGGCGTTAGTAATCAAGTTTTGAAACACGTGTCATGTTTTAGGATGCTTGCCATTTTTTTATAATTTGAATAAATTTTTTATTTTTATTAGGCTAGTTCATCCGGTAGTAAACAGCTTACACCAAGTACTTACTTACTACCGACTTAAATTGAGAAAGAAATTGGATCTACATCTATTAGTAGAAAAAGCTACTAAACTTAACTTAGAACAAAAAGTAAAACAGAAATAGAAAATTACAACTAAAGCAATGTAACCAATAAAAGACAAGTGAAAAATTAGAATAAATAAAAGAAATCAAAATAAACATTAGAAAATTCAATAATAAAAAATAATAAGAATAAAAAATTATACTACAAGTTTTTAAATAAGTTCAAAATTAAGAAAAAAAACGTAAAAATGTTCTGAATATAATAAATTAAAAACTACTAAAAAATATCAAAATGAAAAGGAAAAGAAAATGAAAGAAAAAATTAAGGAATGACGGAAGGAAGACATTGAGAACAGGAAAAAAATAGCAAGAAACAAAAATAAAATTATAAATATAAAAAATAAAAAAAAAACACCTTCTAAGAAATCATCAGGACAAGAATTGAAAAGGTCTTGAAGATCATTGAAATAATCATTATGAGGTCGTTGATTGTAATGATAGGAGACTTTAGTCTTTTATTTATGCGATGTGATTCAGGATTAAATAATACTAGTTGAAGTGTAGGACGACATGGAGTATTTATGCAATTTTTTGATAGAATGTCAGGAACATCAATTTTATTATTAAGCAAGAAATAAAAATAACTCATCAAGATAAGAACGTCGATTAAGTAAATCTAAATCTATAATCTATCGTTATATTCATAATTGGACTGATCAGATTTGGACAATATAAACCGAATAAAACGTCTCTGAACGCCCTCACAAAAAGGGCTTCATATAAGAGACGCATACTCTAAAATACTCCTTACGAGACTAACGTAAAGCACTTTTCAACGATTGAACTTGTTTAAAAGACTTCGTACATGGTAAAATAAAACCAAGGGACTTATAACACATATTTGTGAGATACTATTGATGTGCTGGTGAAACTAAGCTTGTCATCAAAGATCACACCAATATTACAAATTTCAGTAATTTTAGCTATAGCAATTCCATCAAGGTGATAATTCCAGTGCATGACATTCAACTTTCTAGTGTATATAATATATTGGGTGTGTGAATATAACTTCGCCATTTTTTGTTAAAATAAACCACATTTGCTTGTTTAGAAAATTAAAGAGAAGTTAATTCAAAGTATGATCCATCGGTAGCTACAACCTTCGCCGATATTTCAGGTAATTCGCGTATTCCTTTCCTGATACAATTATTAATCCAAATTTTGATACCTTCGTATGAAGTGAACCGTACTCTCGTAAGATCTGACTGCATTGTTCGGAATAAGTGATAATCCGAATGAGCTATGTCTGGCGAATATGGCGGATGGAGCAGCACTTCCCACTCTTAATATACAATATCGCTCTGATCCCACACAAAATGCAGAGCATAACCTTGGCATAGTGAATATTTCTCTTTGGCTGTGATGGGCCGGGTTTACCTAGCTTCACCTGCGCTTTTTGACGTTTAGGATTCTCATAATATATCCTATCCATTTTTCATCTCCTGTAACTGTTCGATGCAAAAATCTTTTGTTTTTGCTAATTTTGAAGTAATAAAGGGTTTTCCAATAAGAGGTGTTATTTTGATATTCAAAGAAAAATGCCGTCTTGTTGAAAGTAAACGTTGTCCAGATCAATACCATCCAATTCCGGCCATAAAAAATCATTAATCATCTGTCGATAGCGCAATCCATTCACCGTAACTGTTGCTCCAGCCTCATTTTCAAAAAGTAAGGTCTAATGACCCCGCCACCATAAACCGGACCAAACAGTCACACGTTGAGGATAGAGAGGCTTTTCAACAATAACTCTTGGGTTTTCCGAGCCCCAGATGCGACAATTTTGCTTGTTGACGAAGCCATCGAGGTGGAAATGGGCCTCATCACTCAAGATGAGTGTTCGATGGAATTCCGGATCATTTTCATGCATTTCAAGGAGCCAATCAGCAAAGACTCGACGTTGTTGATGATCGGCCGGCTTGAGTTCTTGTGTTAACTGAACTTTATAAGCCTTAAGACCCAAATCTTTATGCAAAATACGGTGTAATGACGTTTGTGGAATGCCTAATTCCAAAGAACGACGAAGAATGGACAAACCTGGGTTTTCTTCAACACTTTCGGCTACAGCAGCAATATTCTCGGCTGTTCTTGAGCGACGTGCACGGGTTTTATTCTTCACATCACTAACTTGTCCCGACAGCTCGAATTTTTCTACCAATTTCTATATTGCGGTCCGACAAGGTGCTTCACGACGACCCAAAGATGTTCGAGTTTTATGAACCGTCTGTGCCACATTTTCACCATTTTTATAGTGAATTTTAATAATTTCAATGCGTTGTTGAATCGTGTATCGTTCCATTTTTATTAATGGCGTAGTTTCTACTTGTCAAATGTCAAAAAATGACACCTTTATTTCACAAATTGTGTTTCGACGTTCGATGTCTCTTTCTTTCAATTCATATTGAGTTCAGCTACCAACTTTTTGAACCATATTCATTGCTTTTAAACTCTTTGCAACAGTTGATGGTTCAACATTTAATGCTGCAGCCAATTCTGATTGAGTTTGGCAAAAATCCTCCGCCAATACTACTTCAAATTCAGCATCTTCAACTTTTTTTGTTTTTTGGTTTTCCATGTTCTTTGTCCTCAGTGCCAAAATCATAATTTTTAAATCGTCGAAACCAATCCTAACACGTTATATTAGATGGAGCATGCTCACTGAATATATCTGCAAACAAACGATGAGTTTCTGCTGCACTTTTCTTTGCAATAAAATAGTGTAATAACACTTCCCGTAAATAATGTTTACTTGGAATGAAAACCGAGATTTTCAAGGAGGTAAAACTACTTGTTGTTTACACTTCAACTAAATGTCACGTAATGGGTTTGACAGCTGACATAAAGTTCTATCGAATACAAGTATTGCTATTTATTATACTTAGTATACGTAAGCAATACTAAAAACAACATCTTTTGGGAAAGGGCGGAATCATATTCAGACACCCAATATTTGCATTTTCTGATATTCAAAGAAAGAAACTTATGTTTGCATCAGCTAAGTAAATGCTTAATGTCATATTGCAGCTGAATGCAGTCTTGTGGCTCCTTTATTATTTTGTATATTTTCGTATTATCAGCAAATATCACGGAAGATGACCTAATTGCATCTGGTAGATCATTAATATAAATTAAGAATATTAGAGATCCAAGTATAGTGCCTTGTGGAACTCCAGAAGATTGGGTAAACGAGTCTGATTTAAAACCATTTATTTCCACTCTTAAGCAACTATTAGTCATATCATTACGCATATCAGCATAAAAAGCATTAATTTCCTCTTCGTCATCTAGTGCTACAGCAATAACATCAGCAAATATAGATTGATTAGTGACAGTAGACCTACCTGGCAAAAAACTGTGTTGGTTATTAGAAATCTGCGACTTGAATTGTGAATATACAATAATATACAGGGTGTCCCAAAAACATAGTGACAATCGGAAGCCTGGAGGTAGAGCGTCCCTCGGGCAACCCAAGTCACCCACATGAATGTTTTACAATTTTTTGTAGTTTTCGAGTTATGATTTTTTTTCGTGTTTATTTATAAATTCCGTTAAGTTCGAAATAATTAAATGTACCAAAATCTTTGAGGACGATTTAAAAAAAAAAGACACATAACTTTTTTCACCCAAACCTATTTTAAAAACTTCCTCATTTCATTGGCTATTTACCGTGTATATTTTATAGAGATACATATCTCAATAGCATCATACCTATAATTCGGTTCAAAACGTACTAAGTCTTCAATCTATTCGAACTAGGTAACTATATTTTCCGCACCTTTAAACGACTCTAACTCGGTTGGGTTATCTTCGATCGGAAGCGGGTTTCAATATTCACCTCAACCCATTGCCAGCTACAATTCGTAGATGATTTTTTTTTCTCTGGATACGCAATTAACACTGTCTGGCTTACAGCGGGGGATTGGTGGCCGATGTGGGATTTGGGTCATTGCAATATACTCCGGAAAATAGACTGCACTGATTGCAGAAAAGAAACTGACTACAAAATACCTTTCCTAACTTTTGGTGGGGATGTAAATGTATTGATGCCCACCAAGAGTGACTGGGATGGGAAGGAGATGGTGGTAACATCCGATATTTCTATTTTTACGGATGGTTTCAAGACGAGTGCAGGCACAATAGCTGGAGTGTACTTCAGAGACGGCCGGACAAATGTAGTGTTTTTCAGACAGATCTCGTATCGATTTACCAGGGGGTAATATGGTAATATTTGCATCTATGTGCAGAGAGTACGTACGGTACATCTTCATATACACGGACAGCCAGGCAGCTGGATGCTGTGTATAAATCAAAATTGGTGCAGTCATGCAAGATTGACCTTGAGGAATTGACTGCACGACACAAGGTGACCCTATGCTGTATACCTGGCCACAGTGATATTCCAGAAAATGAAATGGCTGATAAGTTGCCCAAAATGGGCTCTGAAATGTATAGCCCCGAAGCAATACCTTATGTGAGGATCCCGATCGGAGCTTTGAAAGAGGAGATCATCAATGACGCCTATCAAAAGTCGGTAGATCAACAGGTAAGTCTGCCGTGTTGCGAGGCAATTATGGCCTGCATATGACAGGAAGAGGACAAGAGAGCTGCTTAGTGGCAACAAAACATATACCAGGAATATAGTATGGATCATTACGGGTCATTGAGCCATAGGAGACTATGCTAGAAGGCTGGGTATAGCGGCGAACGATTTCTGCAGGAGCTGTAAAAACTCGGAGGAAATCGAGTTTGCCCAGCACGTACTCTGCGAGTGTCCCGCTCTAATGAAAAAAATAGGTAGCTACAGGGTAGCTACCTCTTTTCAGGTCTGGGGGACTGTAAAATAAAGAGTTCTGATATATCCTGAGTTTCCTAAGGGATGCTGGATGGATCTAATGGAATTTTTAGGTTATCTCATGAGGACAAGGGACACAATGGACCCACTGGAGGACTAAGTGAAGCAGGCTAGGTAAAATTTTATTTTTTCTATTTAATTTGATGAAATGAATATAAATCCAGGTCTAAAATTTTTTCAAACAGGTTCAATTTAATTTTCATTTATTTCTACCTATTTGACTAGATAGAAAAAAACATAAGTCTCAAATAATTATTCAAGATTTCTAAAGGTAGACTCGGAAAGATGTACTGCGACTTAAATTCGAATGGAATTCTGGGGTATCTTGATCAACGTTTATAAGAAAGCAACCTCATCACTCTGAAATGTATCGTAAGCACTTTCTATGCCATTGGGTCTGGTAGTCAACAATGCAGAGATCTGGTATCACATGGTCGCTGTGATACTTAATGGTGACACATCCAGTTTAATTAAGTTAATTCTGTAGAGTATCGGTTTCTACATCCAGGGCAAAAATACAAGAATATCGCTGAGTGCCGATAACTTCAAATCAATGAAAATACATAATTACAAATTTAAACGGTTTGATAGAAGCGAAGAAATAAACATAAATAACTGAGGGGTTCTTTCTGATAAGCATTGAGTTTTCAACTTAATTAATTAATCTTCAAGGAAGTTGCGTTTGGGATTCTCTGCTTGGTAACCTGTGAAAATGATTCGGGTTGTCTGTGGGGGTATCCCAGGAACAATTTTTCTAAGCATCGTCTCTTATCGGTAGAATCAACTCCTGAAATTTATATGAATAATATTAAAATCAATATAAATCACACATTTTTACGAACAGTTTAAGCGAAGCAATTTTGTGTGTTTAGTGTTTTCTTGATAAGCTCTCTTTCAGCTATAAAAGTAATCCATTTAGTTTACTGTCTGTGTTCAAAACATAACCAGATATATTTAATTTCAACAGCGCGGCCGGTATGTAAAAGTTTCTATGGGATATCTTAAATAACAAAAATAAGTGTAAATTTTCAATGGAAGTGTAATTTTTTCCTGGCGCTATTGAGTTTTACGAATCAAAAAGTTGAATTGGACTTCAGAGATCTCTATGTGATGGCCAATAAAATATGTGTGGGTCATCTGTGGAGATTTCCGTGGAAAAAATCTTGACGACATCTTTCATCAGAACTCATTAAATTGTCGTTAAAAATTTCTGGAGAGGCGTACATAGGGGAAATTTAAATGCCAGTTGATTTACGTGGGCTGTTACAAGAAGGAGCTTCTTCATACGTACATATGTATTTGTATGTCGGTAAACGAGTATTGTTCAAATTGTTTTTATAACTATTTTTCCATGGAAAATTTATATAGATTAAATACCAATTGAAATAATAACTCCTGAAACTCTTCTAAATTGCTTTCTAACATATCTAGAATTAATGAAAATTTGTTTTTATACGTAAATCATGCTTCTAGTTTTATAAATCTAATTTTCACCTATAGGCTATAGCCCATGTTTTTTGGCGAAATTTTGACTGGAAATTAAATGTCACAGATTTTGACGTCTGAGCACTCGTTGGACGCGTATTGAAGAGAGGATTATCCCTACAATGTTTCGCTGAGAAAACTTTCTTGGTTCTCGAGATATGTCCAAAAAACCGTTTCGCCGTGGGCCGACGCATGTCTTCCTAGTTTTATTGGTCTAACTTTTCACCTAGTGATTTATTTTCAAAAATTCTTTTGCACATCTATTTCTTTTCTTATTCCGTGTCGAATGAGCCACCTCTCATCAAAATCGGTGAGATTTCATTTTTTTGTGAAAAAAAATCTATAGCCCATGTTTTTTGGCGAAATTTTGACTGGAAATTAAATGTCACAGATTTTGACGTATGAGCACTCGTTGGACGCGTATTGAAGAGAGGATTATCCCTACAAAGTTTCGCTGAGAAAACTTTCTTGGTTCTCGAGATATGTCCAAAAAACCGTTTCGCCGTGGCCGACGCATGTCTTCCTAGTTTTATTGGTCTAACTTTTCACCTAGTGATTTATTTTCAAAAATTCTTTTGCACATCTATTTCTTTTCTTATTCCGCGTCGAATGAGCCATCTCTCATCAAAATCGGTGAGATTTCATTTTTTTGTGAAACAAAATCTATAGGCTATAATGTTTTTTGGCGAAATTTTGACTGGAAATTAAATGTCACAGATTTTAACGTATGAGCACTCGTTGGACGCGTATTTAAGAGAGGATTATCCCTACAAAGTTTCGCTGAGAAAACTTTCTTGGTTCTCGAGATATGTCCAAAAAACCGTTTCGCCGTGGGCCGACGCATGTCTTCCTAGTTTTATTGGTCTAACTTTTCACCTTTTCTTATTCCGCGTCGAATGAGCCATCTCTCATCAAAATCGGCGAGATTTCATTTTTTTGTGAAAAAAAATCTATAGGCTATAATGTTTTTTGGCGAAATTTTGACTGGAAATTAAATGTCACAGATTTTAACGTATGAGCACTCGTTGGACGCGTATTTAAGAGAGGATTATCCCTACAAAGTTTCGCTGAGAAAACTTTCTTGGTTCTCGAGATATGTCCAAAAAACCGTTTCGCCGTGGGCCGACGCATGTCTTCCTAGTTTTAATGGTCTAACTTTTCACCTAGTGATTTATTTTCACAAATTCTTTTGCACATCTATTTCTTTTCTTATTCCGCGTCGAATGAGCCATCTCTCATCAAAATCGGTGAGATTTCATTTTTTGTGAAAAAAAATCTATAGGCTATAGCCCATGTTTTTGGCGAAATTTTGACTGGAAATTAAATGTCACAGATTTTGACGTATGGGCACTCGTTGGACGCGTATTTAAGAGAGGATTATCCCTACAAAGTTTCGCTGAGAAAACTTTCTTGGTTCTCGAGATATGTCCAAAAAACCGTTTCGCCGTGGGCCGACGCATGTCTTCCTAGTTTTATTGGTCTAACTTTTCACCTAGTGATTTATTTTCAAAAATTCTTTTGCACATCTATTTCTTTTCTTATTCCGCGTCGAATGAGCCATCTCTCATCAAAATCGGTGAGATTTCATTTTTTTGTGAAAAAAAATCTATTGGGTATAGCCCATGTTTTTTGGCGAAATTTTGACTGGAAATTAAATGTCACAGATTTTGACGTATGGGCACTCGTTGGACGCGTATTTAAGAGAGGATTATCCCTACAAAGTTTCGCTGAGAAAACTTTCTTGGTTCTCGAGATGTCCAAAAAACCGTTTCGCCGTGGGCCGACGCATGTCTTCCTAGTTTTATTGGTCTAACTTTTCACCTAGTGATTTATTTTCAAAAATTCTTTTGCACATCTATTTCTTTTCTTATTCCGCGTCGAATGAGCCATCTCTCATCAAAATCGGTGAGACTTCATTTTTTTGTGAAAAAAAATCCATGTTTTTTGGCGAAATTTTGACTGGAAATTAAATGTCACAGATTTTGACGTATGGGCACTCGTTGGACGCGTATTTAAGAGAGGACTATCCCTACAAAGTTTCGCTGAGAAAACTTTCTTGGTTCTCGAGATATGTCCAAAAAACCGTTTCGCCGTAGGTCGACGCATGTCTTCCTAGTTTTATTGGTCTAACTTTTCACCTAGTGATTTATTTTCAAAAATTCTTTTGCACATCTATTTCTTTTCTTATTCCGCGTCGAATGAGCCATCTCTCATCAAAATCGGTGAGACTTCATTTTTTTGTGAAAAAAAATCCATGTTTTTTGGCGAAATTTTGACTGGAAATTAAATGTCACAGATTTTGACGTATGGGCACTCGTTGGACGCGTATTTAAGAGAGGATTATCCCTACAAAGTTTCGCTGAGAAAACTTTCTTGGTTCTCGAGATATGTCCAAAAAACCGTTTCGCCGTGGGTCGACGCATGTCTTCCTAGTTTTATTGGTCTAACTTTTCACCTAGTGATTTATTTTCAAAAATTCTTTTGCACATCTATTTCTTTTCTTATTCCGCGTCGAATGAGCCATCTCTCATCAAAATCGGTGAGATTTCATTTTTTTCGTGAAAAAAAATCTATAGGCTATAAGCCCATGTTTTTTGGCGAAATTTTGACTGGAAATTAAATGTCACAGATTTTGACGTATGAGCACTCGTTGGACGCGTATTTAAGAGAGGATTATCCCTATAATGTTTTTTGGCGAAATTTTGACTGGAAATTAAATGTCACAGATTTTAACGTATGAGCACTCGTTGGACGCGTATTTAAGAGAGGATTATCCCTACAAAGTTTCGCTGAGAAAACTTTCTTGGTTCTCGAGATATGTCCAAAAAACCGTTTCGCCGTGGGCCGACGCATGTCTTCCTAGTTTTATTGGTCTAACTTTTCACCTTTTCTTATTCCGTGTCGAATGAGCCATCTCTCATCAAAATCGGCGAGATTTCATTTTTTTGTGAAAAAAATCTATACGCTATAATGTTTTCTGGCGAAATTTTGACTGGAAATTCAATGTCACAGATTTTAACGTATGAGCACTCGTTGGACGCGTATTTAAGAGAGGATTATCCCTACAAAGTTTCGCTGAGAAAACTTTCTTGGTTCTCGAGATATGTCCAAAAAACCGTTTCGCCGTTGGCCGACGCATGTCTTCCTAGTTTTATTGGTCTAACTTTTCACCTAGTGATTTATTTTCAAAAATTCTTTTGCACATATATTTCTTTTCTTATTCCGCGTCGAATGAGCCATCTCTCATCAAAATCGGTGAGATTTCATTTTTTTTTGAAAAAAAATCTATAGGCTATATATAGCCCATGTTTTTTGGCGAAATTTTGACTGGAAATTAAATGTCACAGATTTTGACGTATGAGCACTCGTTGGACGCGTATTTAAGAGAGGATTATCCCTGCAAAGTTTCGCTGAGAAAACTTTCTTGGTTCTCGAGATATGTCCAAAAAACCGTTTCGCCGTGGGCCGACGCATGTCTTCCTAGTTTTATTGGTCTAACTTTTCACCTAGTGATTTATTTTCAAAAATTCTTTTGCACATCTATTTCTTTTCTTATTCCGCGTCGAATGAGCCATCTCTCATCAAAATCGGTGAGATTTCATTTTTTTGTGAAAAAAAATCTATAGGCTATAGCCCATGTTTTTTGGCGAAATTTTGACTGGAAATTAAATGTCACAGATTTTGACGTATGAGCACTCGTTGGACGCGTATTGAAGAGAGGATTATCCCTACAAAGTTTCGCTGAGAAAACTTTCTTGGTTCTCGAGATATGTCCAAAAAACCGTTTCGCCGTGGGCCGACGCATGTCTTCCTAGTTTTATTGGTCTAACTTTTCACCTAGTGATTTATTTTCAAAAATTCTTTTGCACATCTATTTCTTTTCTTATTCCAAGTCGAATGAGCCATCTCTCATCAAAATCGGTGAGATTTCATTTTTTTGTGAAAAAAAATCTATAGGCTATAGCCAATGTTTTTTGGCGAAATTTTGACTGGAAATTAAATGTCACAGATTTTGACGTATGAGCACTCGTTGGACGCGTATTTAAGAGAGGATTATCCCTACAAAGTTTCGCTGAGAAAACTTTCTTGGTTCTCGAGATATGTCCAAAAAACCGTTTCGCCGTGGGCCGACGCATGTCTTCCTAGTTTTATTGGTCTAACTTTTCACCTAGTGATTTATTTTCAAAAATTCTTTTGCACATCTATTTCTTTTCTTATTCCGCGTCGAATGAGCCATCTCTCATCAAAATCGGTGAGATTTCATTTTTTTGTGAAAAAAAATCTATAGTATAGCCCATGTTTTTTGGCGAAATTTTGACTGGAAATTAAATGTCACAGATTTTGACGTATGAGCACTCGTTGGACGCGTATTTAAGAGAGGATTATCCCTACAAAGTTTCGCTGAGAAAACTTTCTTGGTTCTCGAGATATGTCCAAAAAACCGTTTCGCCGTGGGCCGACGCATGTCTTCCTAGTTTTATTGGTCTAACTTTTCACCTATATATAGCCCATGTTTTTTGGTGAAATTTTGACTGGAAATTAAATGTCACAGATTTTGACGTATGAGCACTCGTTGGACGCGTATTTAAGAGAGGATTATCCCTACAAAGTTTCGCTGAGAAAACTTTCTTGGTTCTCGAGATATGTCCAAAAAACCGTTTCGCCGTGGGCCGACGCATGTCTTCCTAGTTTTATTGGTCTAACTTTTCACCTAGTGATTTATTTTCAAAAATTCTTTTGCACATCTATTTCTTTTCTTATTCCGCGTCGAATGAGCCATCTCTTATCAAAATCGGTGAGATTTCATTTTTTTGTGAAAAAAAATCTATAGGCTATAGCCCATGTTTTTTGGCGAAATTTTGACTGGAAATTAAATGTCACAGATTTTGACGTATGAGCACTCGTTGGACGCGTATTTAAGAGAGGATTATCCCTACAAAGTTTCGCTGAGAAAACTTTCTTGGTTCTCGAGATATGTCCAAAAAACCGTTTCGCCGTGGGCCGACGCATGTCTTCCTAGTTTTATTGGTCTAACTTTTCACCTAGTGATTTATTTTCAAAAATTCTTTTGCACATCTATTTCTTTTCTTATTCCGCGTCGAATGAGCCATCTCTCATCAAAATCGGTGAGATTTCATTTTTTTGTGAAAAAAAATCTATAGGCTATAGCCCATGTTTTTTGGCGAAATTTTGACTGGAAATTAAATGTCACAGATTTTGACGTATGAGCACTCGTTGGACGCGTATTTAAGAGAGGATTATCCCTACAAAGTTTCGCTGAGAAAACTTTCTTGGTTCTCGAGATATGTCCAAAAAACCGTTTCGCCGTGGGCCGACGCATGTCTTCCTAGTTTTATTGGTCTAACTTTTCACCTAGTGATTTATTTTCAAAAATTCTTTTGCACATCTATTTCTTTTCTTATTCCGCGTCGAATGAGCCATCTCTCATCAAAATCGGTGAGATTTCATTTTTTTGTGAAAAAAAATCTATAGGCTATAGCCCATGTTTTTTGGCGAAATTTTGACTGGAAATTAAATGTCACAGATTTTGACGTATGAGCACTCGTTGGACGCGTATTTAAGAGAGGATTATCCCTACAAAGTTTCGCTGAGAAAACTTTCTTGGTTCTCGAGATATGTCCAAAAAACCGTTTCGCCGTGGGCCGACGAATGTCTTCCTAGTTTTATTGGTCTAACTTTTCACCTAGTGATTTATTTTCAAAAATTCTTTTGCACATCTATTTCTTTTCTTATTCCGCGTCGAATGAGCCATCTCTCATCAAAATCGGTGAGATTTCATTTTTTTGTGAAAAAAAATCTATAGGCTATAGCCCATGTTTTTTGGCGAAATTTTGACTGGAAATTAAATGTCACAGATTTTGACGTATGAGCACTCGTTGGACGCGTATTTAAGAGAGGATTATCCCTACAAAGTTTCGCTGAGAAAACTTTCTTGGTTCTCGAGATATGTCCAAAAAACCGTTTCGCCGTGGGCCGACGCATGTCTTCCTAGTTTTATTGGTCTAACTTTTCACCTAGTGATTTATTTTCAAAAATTCTTTTGCACATCTATTTCTTTTCTTATTCCGCGTCGAATGAGCCATCTCTCATCAAAATCGGTGAGATTTCATTTTTTTGTGAAAAAAAATCTATAGGCTATAGCCCATGTTTTTTGGCGAAATTTTGACTGGAAATTAAATGTCACAGATTTTGACGTATGAGCACTCGTTGGACGCGTATTTAAGAGAGGATTATCCCTACAAAGTTTCGCTGAGAAAACTTTCTTGGTTCTCGAGATATGTCCAAAAAACCGTTTCGCCGTGGGCCGACGCATGTCTTCCTAGTTTTATTGGTCTAACTTTTCACCTAGTGATTTATTTTCAAAAATTCTTTTGCACATCTATTTCTTTTCTTATTCCGCGTCGAATGAGCCATCTCTCATCAAAATCGGTGAGATTTCATTTTTTTGTGAAAAAAAATCTATAGGCTATAGCCCATGTTTTTTGGCGAAATTTTGACTGGAAATTAAATGTCACAGATTTTGACGTATGAGCACTCGTTGGACGCGTATTTAAGAGAGGATTATCCCTACAAAGTTTCGCTGAGAAAACTTTCTTGGTTCTCGAGATATGTCCAAAAAACCGTTTCGCCGTGGGCCGACGCATGTCTTCCTAGTTTTATTGGTCTAACTTTTCACCTAGTGATTTATTTTCAAAAATTCTTTTGCACATCTATTTCTTTTCTTATTCCGCGTCGAATGAGCCATCTCTCATCAAAATCGGTGAGATTTCATTTTTTTGTGAAAAAAAATCTATAGGCTATAGCCCATGTTTTTTGGCGAAATTTTGACTGGAAATTAAATGTCACAGATTTTGACGTATGAGCACTCGTTGGACGCGTATTTAAGAGAGGATTATCCCTACAAAGTTTCGCTGAGAAAACTTTCTTGGTTCTCGAGATATGTCCAAAAAACCGTTTCGCCGTGGGCCGACGCATGTCTTCCTAGTTTTATTGGTCTAACTTTTCACCTAGTGATTTATTTTCAAAAATTCTTTTGCACATCTATTTCTTTTCTTATTCCGCGTCGAATGAGCCATCTCTCATCAAAATCGGTGAGATTTCATTTTTTTGTGAAAAAAAATCTATGCCCATGTTTTTTGGCGAAATTTTGACTGGAAATTAAATGTCACAGATTTTGACGTATGAGCACTCGTTGGACGCGTATTTAAGAGAGGATTATCCCTACAAAGTTTCGCTGAGAAAACTTTCTTGGTTCTCGAGATATGTCCAAAAAACCGTTTCGCCGTGGGCCGACGCATGTCTTCCTAGTTTTATTGGTCTAACTTTTCACCTAGTGATTTATTTTCAAAAATTCTTTTGCACATCTATTTCTTTTCTTATTCCGCGTCGAATGAGCCATTTCTCATCAAAATCGGTGAGATTTCATTTTTTTGTGAAAAAAAATCTATAGGCTATAGCCCATGTTTTTTGGTGAAATTTTGACTGGAAATTAAATGTCACAGATTTTGACGTATGAGCACTCGTTGGACGCGTATTTAAGAGAGGATTATCCCTACAAAGTTTCGCTGAGAAAACTTTCTTGGTTCTCGAGATATGTCCAAAAAACCGTTTCGCCGTGGGCCGACGCATGTCTTCCTAGTTTTATTGGTCTAACTTTTCACCTAGTGATTTATTTTCAAAAATTCTTTTGCACATCTATTTCTTTTCTTATTCCGCGTCGAATGAGCCATCTCTCATCAAAATCGGTGAGATTTCATTTTTTTGTGAAAAAAAATCTATGCCCATGTTTTTTGGCGAAATTTTGACTGGAAATTAAATGTCACAGATTTTGACGTATGAGCACTCGTTGGACGCGTATTTAAGAGAGGATTATCCCTACAAAGTTTCGCTGAGAAAACTTTCTTGGTTCTCGAGATATGTCCAAAAAACCGTTTCGCCGTGGGCCGACGCATGTCTTCCTAGTTTTATTGGTCTAACTTTTCACCTAGTGATTTATTTTCAAAAATTCTTTTGCACATCTATTTCTTTTCTTATTCCGCGTCGAATGAGCCATCTCTCATCAAAATCGGTGAGAT
The DNA here is from genome assembly GCA_963930735.1 of Dioctria linearis. Lineage (NCBI taxonomy): Eukaryota > Metazoa > Arthropoda > Insecta > Diptera > Asilidae > Dioctria > Dioctria linearis. Next base: position 6,261,443 of record OZ005743.1, on the reverse strand, counting down.
TTCATTTTTTTGTGAAAAAAAATCTATAGGCTATAGCCCATGTTTTTTGGCGAAATTTTGACTGGAAATTAAATGTCACAGATTTTGACGTATGAGCACTCGTTGGACGCGTATTTAAGAGAGGATTATCCCTACAAAGTTTCGCTGAGAAAACTTTCTTGGTTCTCGAGATATGTCCAAAAAACCGTTTCGCCGTGGGCCGACGCATGTCTTCCTAGTTTTATTGGTCTAACTTTTCACCTAGTGATTTATTTTCAAAAATTCTTTTGCACATCTATTTCTTTTCTTATTCCGCGTCGAATGAGCCATCTCTCATCAAAATCGGTGAGATTTCATTTTTTTGTGAAAAAAAATCTATGCCCATGTTTTTTGGCGAAATTTTGACTGGAAATTAAATGTCACAGATTTTGACGTATGAGCACTCGTTGGACGCGTATTTAAGAGAGGATTATCCCTACAAAGTTTCGCTGAGAAAACTTTCTTGGTTCTCGAGATATGTCCAAAAAACCGTTTCGCCGTGGGCCGACGCATGTCTTCCTAGTTTTATTGGTCTAACTTTTCACCTAGTGATTTATTTTCAAAAATTCTTTTGCACATCTATTTCTTTTCTTATTCCGCGTCGAATGAGCCATCTCTCATCAAAATCGGTGAGATTTCATTTTTTTGTGAAAAAAAATCTATAGGCTATAGCCCATGTTTTTTGGCGAAATTTTGACTGGAAATTAAATGTCACAGATTTTGACGTATGAGCACTCGTTGGACGCGTATTTAAGAGAGGATTATCCCTACAAAGTTTCGCTGAGAAAACTTTCTTGGTTCTCGAGATATGTCCAAAAAACCGTTTCGCCGTGGGCCGACGCATGTCTTCCTAGTTTTATTGGTCTAACTTTTCACCTAATGATTTATTTTCAAAAATTCTTTTGCACATCTATTTCTTTTCTTATTCCGCGTCGAATGAACCATCTCTCATCAAAATCGGTGAGATTTCATTTTTTTGTGAAAAAAAATCTATAGGCTATATATAGCCCATGTTTTTTGGCGAAATTTTGACTGGAAATTAAATGTCACAGATTTTGACGTATGAGCACTCGTTGGACGCGTATTTAAGAGAGGATTATCCCTACAAAGTTTCGCTGAGAAAACTTTCTTGGTTCTCGAGATATGTCCAAAAAACCGTTTCGCCGTGGGCCGACGCATGTCTTCCTAGTTTTATTGGTCTAACTTTTCACCTAGTGATTTATTTTCAAAAATTCTTTTGCACATCTATTTCTTTTCTTATTCCGCGTCGAATGAGCCATCTCTCATCAAAATCGGTGAGATTTCATTTTTTTGTGAAAAAAAATCTATAGGCTATAGCCCATGTTTTTTGGTGAAATTTTGACTGGAAATTAAATGTCACAGATTTTGACGTATGAGCACTCGTTGGACGCGTATTTAAGAGAGGATTATCCCTACAAAGTTTCGCTGAGAAAACTTTCTTGGTTCTCGAGATATGTCCAAAAAACCGTTTCGCCGTGTGCCGACGCATGTCTTCCTAGTTTTATTGGTCTAACTTTTCACCTAGTGATTTATTTTCAAAAATTCTTTTGCACATCTATTTCTTTTCTTATTCCGCGTCGAATGAGCCATCTCTCATCAAAATCGGTGAGATTTCATTTTTTTGTGAAAAAAAATCTATAGGCTATATATAGCCCATGTTTTTTGGCGAAATTTTGACTGGAAATTAAATGTCACAGATTTTGACGTATGAGCACTCGTTGGACGCGTATTTAAGAGAGGATTATCCCTACAAAGTTTCGCTGAGAAAACTTTCTTGGTTCTCGAGATATGTCCAAAAAACCGTTTCGCCGTGGGCCGACGCATGTCTTCCTAGTTTTATTGGTCTAACTTTTCACCTAGTGATTTATTTTCAAAAATTCTTTTGCACATCTATTTCTTTTCTTATTCCGCGTCGAATGAGACATCTCTCATCAAAATCGGTGAGATTTCATTTTTTTGTGAAAAAAAATCTATAGGCTATAGCCCATGTTTTTTGGTGAAATTTTGACTGGAAATTAAATGTCACAGATTTTGACGTATGAGCACTCGTTGGACGCGTATTTAAGAGAGGATTATCCCTACAAAGTTTCGCTGAGAAAACTTTCTTGGTTCTCGAGATATGTCCAAAAAACCGTTTCGCCGTGGGCCGACGCATGTCTTCCTAGTTTTATTGGTCTAACTTTTCACCTAGTGATTTATTTTCAAAAATTCTTTTGCACATCTATTTCTTTTCTTATTCCGCGTCGAATGAGCCATCTCTCATCAAAATCGGTGAGATTTCATTTTTTTGTGAAAAAAAATCTATAGGCTATAGCCCATGTTTTTTGGCGAAATTTTGACTGGAAATTAAATGTCACAGATTTTGACGTATGAGCACTCGTTGGACGCGTATTTAAGAGAGGATTATCCCTACAAAGTTTCGCTGAGAAAACTTTCTTGGTTCTCGAGATATGTCCAAAAAACCGTTTCGCCGTGGGCCGACGCATGTCTTCCTAGTTTTATTGGTCTAACTTTTCACCTAGTGATTTATTTTCAAAAATTCTTTTGCACATCTATTTCTTTTCTTATTCCGCGTCGAATGAGCCATCTCTCATCAAAATCGGTGAGATTTCATTTTTTTGTGAAAAAAAATCTATAGGCTATAGCCCATGTTTTTTGGCGAAATTTTGACTGGAAATTAAATGTCACAGATTTTGACGTATGAGCACTCGTTGGACGCGTATTTAAGAGAGGATTATCCCTACAAAGTTTCGCTGAGAAAACTTTCTTGGTTCTCGAGATATGTCCAAAAAACCGTTTCGCCGTGGGCCGACGCATGTCTTCCTAGTTTTATTGGTCTAACTTTTCACCTAGTGATTTATTTTCAAAAATTCTTTTGCACATCTATTTCTTTTCTTATTCCGCGTCGAATGAGCCATCTCTCATCAAAATCGGTGAGATTTCATTTTTTTGTGAAAAAAAATCTATAGGCTATAGCCCATGTTTTTTGGCGAAATTTTGACTGGAAATTAAATGTCACAGATTTTGACGTATGAGCACTCGTTGGACGCGTATTTAAGAGAGGATTATCCCTACAAAGTTTCGCTGAGAAAACTTTCTTGGTTCTCGAGATATGTCCAAAAAACCGTTTCGCCGTGGGCCGACGCATGTCTTCCTAGTTTTATTGGTCTAACTTTTCACCTAGTGATTTATTTTCAAAAATTCTTTTGCACATCTATTTCTTTTCTTATTCCGCGTCGAATGAGCCATCTCTCATCAAAATCGGTGAGATTTCATTTTTTTGTGAAAAAAAATCTATAGGCTATAGCCCATGTTTTTTGGCGAAATTTTGACTGGAAATTAAATGTCACAGATTTTGACGTATGAGCACTCGTTGGACGCGTATTTAAGAGAGGATTATCCCTACAAAGTTTCGCTGAGAAAACTTTCTTGGTTCTCGAGATATGTCCAAAAAACCGTTTCGCCGTGGGCCGACGCATGTCTTCCTAGTTTTATTGGTCTAACTTTTCACCTAGTGATTTATTTTCAAAAATTCTTTTGCACATCTATTTCTTTTCTTATTCCGCGTCGAATGAGCCATCTCTCATCAAAATCGGTGAGATTTCATTTTTTTGTGAAAAAAAATCTATAGGCTATAGCCCATGTTTTTTGTGCGAAATTTTGACTGGAAATTAAATGTCACAGATTTTGACGTATGAGCACTCGTTGGACGCGTATTTAAGAGAGGATTATCCCTACAAAGTTTCGCTGAGAAAACTTTCTTGGTTCTCGAGATATGTCCAAAAAACCGTTTCGCCGTGGGCCGACGCATGTCTTCCTAGTTTTATTGGTCTAACTTTTCACCTAGTGATTTATTTTCAAAAATTCTTTTGCACATCTATTTCTTTTCTTATTCCGCGTCGAATGAGCCATCTCTCATCAAAATCGGTGAGATTTCATTTTTTTGTGAAAAAAAATCTATAGGCTATATATAGCCCATGTTTTTTGGCGAAATTTTGACTGGAAATTAAATGTCACAGATTTTGACGTATGAGCACTCGTTGGACGCGTATTTAAGAGAGGATTATCCCTACAAAGTTTCGCTGAGAAAACTTTCTTGGTTCTCGAGATATGTCCAAAAAACCGTTTCGCCGTGGGCCGACGCATGTCTTCCTAGTTTTATTGGTCTAACTTTTCACCTAGTGATTTATTTTCAAAAATTCTTTTGCACATCTATTTCTTTTCTTATTCCGCGTCGAATGAGCCATCTCTCATCAAAATCGGTGAGATTTCATTTTTTTGTGAAAAAAAATCTATAGGCTATAGCCCATGTTTTTTGGCGAAATTTTGACTGGAAATTAAATGTCACAGATTTTGACGTATGAGCACTCGTTGGACGCGTATTTAAGAGAGGATTATCCCTACAAAGTTTCGCTGAGAAAACTTTCTTGGTTCTCGAGATATGTCCAAAAAACCGTTTCGCCGTGGGCCGACGCATGTCTTCCTAGTTTTATTGGTCTAACTTTTCACCTAGTGATTTATTTTCAAAAATTCTTTTGCACATCTATTTCTTTTCTTATTCCGCGTCGAATGAGCCATCTCTCATCAAAATCGGTGAGATTTCATTTTTTTGTGAAAAAAAATCTATAGGCTATAGCCCATGTTTTTTGGCGAAATTTTGACTGGAAATTAAATGTCACAGATTTTGACGTATGAGCACTCGTTGGACGCGTATTTAAGAGAGGATTATCCCTACAAAGTTTCGCTGAGAAAACTTTCTTGGTTCTCGAGATATGTCCAAAAAACCGTTTCGCCGTGGGCCGACGCATGTCTTCCTAGTTTTATTGGTCTAACTTTTCACCTAGTGATTTATTTTCAAAAATTCTTTTGCACATCTATTTCTTTTCTTATTCCGCGTCGAATGAGCCATCTCTCATCAAAATCGGTGAGATTTCATTTTTTTGTGAAATAAAATCTATAGGCTATAGCCCATGTTTTTTGGCGAAATTTTGACTGGAAATTAAATGTCACAGATTTTGACGTATGAGCACTCGTTGGACGCGTATTTAAGAGAGGATTATCCCTACAAAGTTTCGCTGAGAAAACTTTCTTGGTTCTCGAGATATGTCCAAAAAACCGTTTCGCCGTGGGCCGACGCATGTCTTCCTAGTTTTATTGGTCTAACTTTTCACCTAGTGATTTATTTTCAAAAATTCTTTTGCACATCTATTTCTTTTCTTATTCCGCGTCGAATGAGCCATCTCTCATCAAAATCGGTGAGATTTCATTTTTTTGTGAAAAAAAATCTGTTTTTTGGTGAAATTTTGACTGGAAATTAAATGTCACAGATTTTGACGTATGAGCACTCGTTGGACGCGTATTTAAGAGAGGATTATCCCTACAAAGTTTCGCTGAGAAAACTTTCTTGGTTCTCGAGATATGTCCAAAAAACCGTTTCGCCGTGGGCCGACGCATGTCTTCCTAGTTTTATTGGTCTAACTTTTCACCTAGTGATTTATTTTCAAAAATTCTTTTGCACATCTATTTCTTTTCTTATTCCGCGTCGAATGAGCCATCTCTCATCAAAATCGGTGAGATTTCATTTTTTTGTGAAAAAAAATCTATGTTTTTTGGTGAAATTTTGACTGGAAATTAAATGTCACAGATTTTGACGTATGAGCACTCGTTGGACGCGTATTTAAGAGAGGATTATCCCTACAAAGTTTCGCTGAGAAAACTTTCTTGGTTCTCGAGATATGTCCAAAAAACCATTTCGCCGGGGGCCGACGCATGTCTTCCTAGTTTTATTGGTCTAACTTTTCACCTAGTGATTTATTTTCAAAAATTCTTTTGCACATCTATTTCTTTTCTTATTCCGCGTCGAATGAGCCATCTCTCATCAAAATCGGTGAGATTTCATTTTTTTGTGAAAAAAAATCTATAGGCTATAGCCCATGGTTTTTGGCGATATTTTGACTGGAAATTAAATGTCATAGATTTTGACGTATGAGCACTCGTTGGACGCGTATTTAAGAGAGGATTATCCCTACAAAGTTTCGCTGAGAAAACTTTCTTGGTTCTCGAGATATGTCCAAAAAACCGTTTCGCCGTGGGCCGACGCATGTCTTCCTAGTTATATTGGTCTAACTTTTCACCTAGTGATTTATTTTCAAAAATTCTTTTGCACATCTATTTCTTTTCTTATTCCGCGTCGAATGAGCCATCTCTCATCAAAATCGGTGAGATTTCATTTTTTTGTGAAAAAAAATCTATAGGCTATAGCCCATGTTTTTTGGCGAAATTTTGACTGGAAATTAAATGTCACAGATTTTGACGTATGAGCACTCGTTGGACGCGTATTTAAGAGAGGATTATCCCTACAAAGTTTCGCTGAGAAAACTTTCTTGGTTCTCGAGATATGTCCAAAAAACCGTTTCGCCGTGGGCCGACGCATGTCTTCCTAGTTTTATTGGTCTAACTTTTCACCTAGTGATTTATTTTCAAAAATTCTTTTGCACATCTATTTCTTTTCTTATTCCGCGTCGAATGAGCCATCTCTCATCAAAATCGGTGAGATTTCATTTTTTTGTGAAAAAAAAATCTATAGGCTGCCCATGTTTTTTGGCGAAATTTTGACTGGAAATTAAATGTCACAGATTTTGACGTATGAGCACTCGTTGGACGCGTATTTAAGAGAGGATTATCCCTACAAAGTTTCGCTGAGAAAACTTTCTTGGTTCTCGAGATATGTCCAAAAAACCGTTTCGCCGTGGGCCGACGCATGTCTTCCTAGTTTTATTGGTCTAACTTTTCACCTAGTGATTTATTTTCAAAAATTCTTTTGCACATCTATTTCTTTTCTTATTCCGCGTCGAATGAGCCATCTCTCATCAAAATCGGTGAGATTTCATTTTTTTGTGAAAAAAAATCTATAGGCTATAGCCCATGTTTTTTGGCGAAATTTTGACTGGAAATTAAATGTCACAGATTTTGACGTATGAGCACTCGTTGGACGCGTATTTAAGAGAGGATTATCCCTACAAAGTTTCGCTGAGAAAACTTTCTTGGTTCTCGAGATATGTCCAAAAAACCGTTTCGCCGTGGGCCGACGCATGTCTTCCTAGTTTTATTGGTCTAACTTTTCACCTAGTGATTTATTTTCAAAAATTCTTTTGCACATCTATTTCTTTTCTTATTCCGCGTCGAATGAGCCATCTCTCATCAAAATCGGTGAGATTTCATTTTTTTGTGAAAAAAAATCTATAGGCTATAGCCCATGTTTTTTGGCGAAATTTTGACTGGAAATTAAATGTCACAGATTTTGACGTATGAGCACTCGTTGGACGCGTATTTAAGAGAGGATTATCCCTACAAAGTTTCGCTGAGAAAACTTTCTTGGTTCTCGAGATATGTCCAAAAAACCGTTTCGCCGTGGGCCGACGCATGTCTTCCTAGTTTTATTGGTCTAACTTTTCACCTAGTGATTTATTTTCAAAAATTCTTTTGCACATCTATTTCTTTTCTTATTCCGCGTCGAATGAGCCATCTCTCATCAAAATCGGTGAGATTTCATTTTTTTGTGAAAAAAAATCTATAGGCTATAGCCCATGTTTTTTGGCGAAATTTTGACTGGAAATTAAATGTCACAGATTTTGACGTATGAGCACTCGTTGGACGCGTATTTAAGAGAGGATTATCCCTACAAAGTTTCGCTGAGAAAACTTTCTTGGTTCTCGAGATATGTCCAAAAAACCGTTTCGCCGTGGGCCGACGCATGTCTTCCTAGTTTTATTGGTCTAACTTTTCACCTAGTGATTTATTTTCAAAAATTCTTTTGCACATCTATTTCTTTTCTTATTCCGCGTCGAATGAGCCATCTCTCATCAAAATCGGTGAGATTTCATTTTTTTGTGAAAAAAAATCTATAGGCTATATATAGCCCATGTTTTTTGGCGAAATTTTGACTGGAAATTAAATGTCACAGATTTTGACGTATGAGCACTCGTTGGACGCGTATTTAAGAGAGGATTATCCCTACAAAGTTTCGCTGAGAAAACTTTCTTGGTTCTCGAGATATGTCCAAAAAACCGTTTCGCCGTGGGCCGACGCATGTCTTCCTAGTTTTATTGGTCTAACTTTTCACCTAGTGATTTATTTTCAAAAATTCTTTTGCACATCTATTTCTTTTCTTATTCCGCGTCGAATGAGCCATCTCTCATCAAAATCGGTGAGATTTCATTTTTTTGTGAAAAAAAATCTATAGGCTATAGCCCATGTTTTTTGGCGAAATTTTGACTGGAAATTAAATGTCACAGATTTTGACGTATGAGCACTCGTTGGACGCGTATTTAAGAGAGGATTATCCCTACAAAGTTTCGCTGAGAAAACTTTCTTGGTTCTCGAGATATGTCCAAAAAACCGTTTCGCCGTGGGCCGACGCATGTCTTCCTAGTTTTATTGGTCTAACTTTTCACCTAGTGATTTATTTTCAAAAATTCTTTTGCACATCTATTTCTTTTCTTATTCCGCGTCGAATGAGCCATCTCTCATCAAAATCGGTGAGATTTCATTTTTTTGTGAAAAAAAATCTATAGGCTATAGCCCATGTTTTTTGGCGAAATTTTGACTGGAAATTAAATGTCACAGATTTTGACGTATGAGCACTCGTTGGACGCGTATTTAAGAGAGGATTATCCCTACAAAGTTTCGCTGAGAAAACTTTCTTGGTTCTCGAGATATGTCCAAAAAACCGTTTCGCCGTGGGCCGACGCATGTCTTCCTAGTTTTATTGGTCTAACTTTTCACCTAGTGATTTATTTTCAAAAATTCTTTTGCACATCTATTTCTTTTCTTATTCCGCGTCGAATGAGCCATCTCTCATCAAAATCGGTGAGATTTCATTTTTTTGTGAAAAAAAATCTATAGGCTAAGCCCATGTTTTTTGGCGAAATTTTGACTGGAAATTAAATGTCACAGATTTTGACGTATGAGCACTCGTTGGACGCGTATTTAAGAGAGGATTATCCCTACAAAGTTTCGCTGAGAAAACTTTCTTGGTTCTCGAGATATGTCCAAAAAACCGTTTCGCCGTGGGCCGACGCATGTCTTCCTAGTTTTATTGGTCTAACTTTTCACCTAGTGATTTATTTTCAAAAATTCTTTTGCACATCTATTTCTTTTCTTATTCCGCGTCGAATGAGCCATCTCTCATCAAAATCGGTGAGATTTCATTTTTTTGTGAAAAAAAATCTATAGGCTATAGCCCATGTTTTTTGGCGAAATTTTGACTGGAAATTAAATGTCACAGATTTTGACGTATGAGCACTCGTTGGACGCGTATTTAAGAGAGGATTATCCCTACAAAGTTTCGCTGAGAAAACTTTCTTGGTTCTCGAGATATGTCCAAAAAACCGTTTCGCCGTGGGCCGACGCATGTCTTCCTAGTTTTATTGGTCTAACTTTTCACCTAGTGATTTATTTTCAAAAATTCTTTTGCACATCTATTTCTTTTCTTATTCCGCGTCGAATGAGCCATCTCTCATCAAAATCGGTGAGATTTCATTTTTTTGTGAAAAAAAATCTATAGGCTATAGCCCATGTTTTTTGGCGAAATTTTGACTGGAAATTAAATGTCACAGATTTTGACGTATGAGCACTCGTTGGACGCGTATTTAAGAGAGGATTATCCCTACAAAGTTTCGCTGAGAAAACTTTCTTGGTTCTCGAGATATGTCCAAAAAACCGTTTCGCCGTGGGCCGACGCATGTCTTCCTAGTTTTATTGGTCTAACTTTTCACCTAGTGATTTATTTTCAAAAATTCTTTTGCACATCTATTTCTTTTCTTATTCCGCGTCGAATGAGCCATCTCTCATCAAAATCGGTGAGATTTCATTTTTTTGTGAAAAAAAATCTATAGGCTATAGCCCATGTTTTTTGGCGAAATTTTGACTGGAAATTAAATGTCACAGATTTTGACGTATGAGCACTCGTTGGACGCGTATTTAAGAGAGGATTATCCCTACAAAGTTTCGCTGAGAAAACTTTCTTGGTTCTCGAGATATGTCCAAAAAACCGTTTCGCCGTGGGCCGACGCATGTCTTCCTAGTTATATTGGTCTAACTTTTCACCTAGTGATTTATTTTCAAAAATTCTTTTGCACATCTATTTCTTTTCTTATTCCGCGTCGAATGAGCCATCTCTCATCAAAATCGGTGAGATTTCATTTTTTTGTGAAAAAAAATCTATAGGCTATAGCCCATGTTTTTTGGCGAAATTTTGACTGGAAATTAAATGTCACAGATTTTGACGTATGAGCACTCGTTGGACGCGTATTTAAGAGAGGATTATCCCTACAAAGTTTCGCTGAGAAAACTTTCTTGGTTCTCGAGATATGTCCAAAAAACCGTTTCGCCGTGGGCCGACGCATGTCTTCCTAGTTTTATTGGTCTAACTTTTCACCTAGTGATTTATTTTCAAAAATTCTTTTGCACATCTATTTCTTTTCTTATTCCGCGTCGAATGAGCCATCTCTCATCAAAATCGGTGAGATTTCATTTTTTTGTGAAAAAAAAATCTATAGGCTAGCCCATGTTTTTTGGCGAAATTTTGACTGGAAATTAAATGTCACAGATTTTGACGTATGAGCACTCGTTGGACGCGTATTTAAGAGAGGATTATCCCTACAAAGTTTCGCTGAGAAAACTTTCTTGGTTCTCGAGATATGTCCAAAAAACCGTTTCGCCGTGGGCCGACGCATGTCTTCCTAGTTTTATTGGTCTAACTTTTCACCTAGTGATTTATTTTCAAAAATTCTTTTGCACATCTATTTCTTTTCTTATTCCGCGTCGAATGAGCCATCTCTCATCAAAATCGGTGAGATTTCATTTTTTTGTGAAAAAAAATCTATAGGCTATAGCCCATGTTTTTTGGCGAAATTTTGACTGGAAATTAAATGTCACAGATTTTGACGTATGAGCACTCGTTGGACGCGTATTTAAGAGAGGATTATCCCTACAAAGTTTCGCTGAGAAAACTTTCTTGGTTCTCGAGATATGTCCAAAAAACCGTTTCGCCGTGGGCCGACGCATGTCTTCCTAGTTTTATTGGTCTAACTTTTCACCTAGTGATTTATTTTCAAAAATTCTTTTGCACATCTATTTCTTTTCTTATTCCGCGTCGAATGAGCCATCTCTCATCAAAATCGGTGAGATTTCATTTTTTTGTGAAAAAAAATCTATAGGCTATAGCCCATGTTTTTTGGCGAAATTTTGACTGGAAATTAAATGTCACAGATTTTGACGTATGAGCACTCGTTGGACGCGTATTTAAGAGAGGATTATCCCTACAAAGTTTCGCTGAGAAAACTTTCTTGGTTCTCGAGATATGTCCAAAAAACCGTTTCGCCGTGGGCCGACGCATGTCTTCCTAGTTTTATTGGTCTAACTTTTCACCTAGTGATTTATTTTCAAAAATTCTTTTGCACATCTATTTCTTTTCTTATTCCGCGTCGAATGAGCCATCTCTCATCAAAATCGGTGAGATTTCATTTTTTTGTGAAAAAAAATCTATAGGCTATAGCCCATGTTTTTTGGCGAAATTTTGACTGGAAATTAAATGTCACAGATTTTGACGTATGAGCACTCGTTGGACGCGTATTTAAGAGAGGATTATCCCTACAAAGTTTCGCTGAGAAAACTTTCTTGGTTCTCGAGATATGTCCAAAAAACCGTTTCGCCGTGGGCCGACGCATGTCTTCCTAGTTTTATTGGTCTAACTTTTCACCTAGTGATTTATTTTCAAAAATTCTTTTGCACATCTATTTCTTTTCTTATTCCGCGTCGAATGAGCCATCTCTCATCAAAATCGGTGAGATTTCATTTTTTTGTGAAAAAAAATCTATAGGCTATATATAGCCCATGTTTTTTGGCGAAATTTTGACTGGAAATTAAATGTCACAGATTTTGACGTATGAGCACTCGTTGGACGCGTATTTAAGAGAGGATTATCCCTACAAAGTTTCGCTGAGAAAACTTTCTTGGTTCTCGAGATATGTCCAAAAAACCGTTTCGCCGTGGGCCGACGCATGTCTTCCTAGTTTTATTGGTCTAACTTTTCACCTAGTGATTTATTTTCAAAAATTCTTTTGCACATCTATTTCTTTTCTTATTCCGCGTCGAATGAGCCATCTCTCATCAAAATCGGTGAGATTTCATTTTTTTGTGAAAAAAAATCTATAGGCTATAGCCCATGTTTTTTGGCGAAATTTTGACTGGAAATTAAATGTCACAGATTTTGACGTATGAGCACTCGTTGGACGCGTATTTAAGAGAGGATTATCCCTACAAAGTTTCGCTGAGAAAACTTTCTTGGTTCTCGAGATATGTCCAAAAAACCGTTTCGCCGTGGGCCGACGCATGTCTTCCTAGTTTTATTGGTCTAACTTTTCACCTAGTGATTTATTTTCAAAAATTCTTTTGCACATCTATTTCTTTTCTTATTCCGCGTCGAATGAGCCATCTCTCATCAAAATCGGTGAGATTTCATTTTTTTGTGAAAAAAAATCTATAGGCTATAGCCCATGTTTTTTGGCGAAATTTTGACTGGAAATTAAATGTCACAGATTTTGACGTATGAGCACTCGTTGGACGCGTATTTAAGAGAGGATTATCCCTACAAAGTTTCGCTGAGAAAACTTTCTTGGTTCTCGAGATATGTCCAAAAAACCGTTTCGCCGTGGGCCGACGCATGTCTTCCTAGTTTTATTGGTCTAACTTTTCACCTAGTGATTTATTTTCAAAAATTCTTTTGCACATCTATTTCTTTTCTTATTCCGCGTCGAATGAGCCATCTCTCATCAAAATCGGTGAGATTTCATTTTTTTGTGAAAAAAAATCTATAGGCTAAGCCCATGTTTTTTGGCGAAATTTTGACTGGAAATTAAATGTCACAGATTTTGACGTATGAGCACTCGTTGGACGCGTATTTAAGAGAGGATTATCCCTACAAAGTTTCGCTGAGAAAACTTTCTTGGTTCTCGAGATATGTCCAAAAAACCGTTTCGCCGTGGGCCGACGCATGTCTTCCTAGTTTTATTGGTCTAACTTTTCACCTAGTGATTTATTTTCAAAAATTCTTTTGCACATCTATTTCTTTTCTTATTCCGCGTCGAATGAGCCATCTCTCATCAAAATCGGTGAGATTTCATTTTTTTGTGAAAAAAAATCTATAGGCTATAGCCCATGTTTTTTGGCGAAATTTTGACTGGAAATTAAATGTCACAGATTTTGACGTATGAGCACTCGTTGGACGCGTATTTAAGAGAGGATTATCCCTACAAAGTTTCGCTGAGAAAACTTTCTTGGTTCTCGAGATATGTCCAAAAAACCGTTTCGCCGTGGGCCGACGCATGTCTTCCTAGTTTTATTGGTCTAACTTTTCACCTAGTGATTTATTTTCAAAAATTCTTTTGCACATCTATTTCTTTTCTTATTCCGCGTCGAATGAGCCATCTCTCATCAAAATCGGTGAGATTTCATTTTTTTGTGAAAAAAAATCTATAGGCTAAGCCCATGTTTTTTGGCGAAATTTTGACTGGAAATTAAATGTCACAGATTTTGACGTATGAGCACTCGTTGGACGCGTATTTAAGAGAGGATTATCCCTACAAAGTTTCGCTGAGAAAACTTTCTTGGTTCTCGAGATATGTCCAAAAAACCGTTTCGCCGTGGGCCGACGCATGTCTTCCTAGTTTTATTGGTCTAACTTTTCACCTAGTGATTTATTTTCAAAAATTCTTTTGCACATCTATTTCTTTTCTTATTCCGCGTCGAATGAGCCATCTCTCATCAAAATCGGTGAGATTTCATTTTTTTGTGAAAAAAAATCTATAGGCTATAGCCCATGTTTTTTGGCGAAATTTTGACTGGAAATTAAATGTCACAGATTTTGACGTATGAGCACTCGTTGGACGCGTATTTAAGAGAGGATTATCCCTACAAAGTTTCGCTGAGAAAACTTTCTTGGTTCTCGAGATATGTCCAAAAAACCGTTTCGCCGTGGGCCGACGCATGTCTTCCTAGTTTTATTGGTCTAACTTTTCACCTAGTGATTTATTTTCAAAAATTCTTTTGCACATCTATTTCTTTTCTTATTCCGCGTCGAATGAGCCATCTCTCATCAAAATCGGTGAGATTTCATTTTTTTGTGAAAAAAAAATTATAGGCTATAGCCCATGTTTTTTGGCGAAATTTTGACTGGAAATTAAATGTCACAGATTTTGACGTATGAGCACTCGTTGGACGCGTATTTAAGAGAGGATTATCCCTACAAAGTTTCGCTGAGAAAACTTTCTTGGTTCTCGAGATATGTCCAAAAAACCGTTTCGCCGTGGGCCGACGCATGTCTTCCTAGTTTTATTGGTCTAACTTTTCACCTAGTGATTTATTTTCAAAAATTCTTTTGCACATCTATTTCTTTTCTTATTCCGCGTCGAATGAGCCATCTCTCATCAAAATCGGTGAGATTTCATTTTTTTATGAAAAAAAATCTATAGGCTATAGCCCATGTTTTTTGGCGAAATTTTGACTGGAAATTAAATGTCACAGATTTTGACGTATGAGCACTCGTTGGACGCGTATTTAAGAGAGGATTATCCCTACAAAGTTTCGCTGAGAAAACTTTCTTGGTTCTCGAGATATGTCCAAAAAACCGTTTCGCCGTGGGCCGACGCATGTCTTCCTAGTTTTATTGGTCTAACTTTTCACCTAGTGATTTATTTTCAAAAATTCTTTTGCACATCTATTTCTTTTCTTATTCCGCGTCGAATGAGCCATCTCTCATCAAAATCGGTGAGATTTCATTTTTTTGTGAAAAAAAATCTATAGGCTATAAGCCCATGTTTTTTGGCGAAATTTTGACTGGAAATTAAATGTCACAGATTTTGACGTATGAGCACTCGTTGGACGCGTATTTAAGAGAGGATTATCCCTACAAAGTTTCGCTGAGAAAACTTTCTTGGTTCTCGAGATATGTCCAAAAAACCGTTTCGCCGTGGGCCGACGCATGTCTTCCTAGTTTTATTGGTCTAACTTTTCACCTAGTGATTTATTTTCAAAAATTATTTTGCACATCTATTTCTTTTCTTATTCCGCGTCGAATGAGCCATCTCTCATCAAAATCGGTGAGATTTCATTTTTTTGTGAAAAAAAATCTATAGGCTATAGCCCATGTTTTTTGGCGAAATTTTGACTGGAAATTAAATGTCACAGATTTTGACGTATGAGCACTCGTTGGACGCGTATTTAAGAGAGGATTATCCCTACAAAGTTTCGCTGAGAAAACTTTCTTGGTTCTCGAGATATGTCCAAAAAACCGTTTCGCCGTGGGCCGACGCATGTCTTCCTAGTTTTATTGGTCTAACTTTTCACCTAGTGATTTATTTTCAAAAATTCTTTTGCACATCTATTTCTTTTCTTATTCCGCGTCGAATGAGCCATCTCTCATCAAAATCGGTGAGATTTCATTTTTTTGTGAAAAAAAATCTATAGGCTATAGCCCATGTTTTTTGGCGAAATTTTGACTGGAAATTAAATGTCACAGATTTTGACGTATGAGCACTCGTTGGACGCGTATTTAAGAGAGGATTATCCCTACAAAGTTTCGCTGAGAAAACTTTCTTGGTTCTCGAGATATGTCCAAAAAACCGTTTCGCCGTGGGCCGACGCATGTCTTCCTAGTTTTATTGGTCTAACTTTTCACCTAGTGATTTATTTTCAAAAATTCTTTTGCACATCTATTTCTTTTCTTATTCCGCGTCGAATGAGCCATCTCTCATCAAAATCGGTGAGATTTCATTTTTTTGTGAAAAAAAATCTATAGGCTATAGCCCATGTTTTTTGGCGAAATTTTGACTGGAAATTAAATGTCACAGATTTTGACGTATGAGCACTCGTTGGACGCGTATTTAAGAGAGGATTATCCCTACAAAGTTTCGCTGAGAAAACTTTCTTGGTTCTCGAGATATGTCCAAAAAACCGTTTCGCCGTCGGCCGACGCATGTCTTCCTAGTTTTATTGGTCTAACTTTTCACCTAGTGATTTATTTTCAAAAATTCTTTTGCACATCTATTTCTTTTCTTATTCCACGTCGAATGAGCCATCTCTCATCAAAATCGGTGAGATTTCATTTTTTTGTGAAAAAAAATCTATAGGTATAGCCCATGTTTTTTGGCGAAATTTTGACTGGAAATTAAATGTCACAGATTTTGACGTATGAGCACTCGTTGGACGCGTATTTAAGAGAGGATTATCCCTACAAAGTTTCGCTGAGAAAACTTTCTTGGTTCTCGAGATATGTCCAAAAAACCGTTTCGCCGTGGGCCGACGCATGTCTTCCTAGTTTTATTGGTCTAACTTTTCACCTAGTGATTTATTTTCAAAAATTCTTTTGCACATCTATTTCTTTTCTTATTCCGCGTCGAATGAGCCATCTCTCATCAAAATCGGTGAGATTTCATTTTTTTGTGAAAAAAAATCTATAGGCTATAGCCCATGTTTTTTGGCGAAATTTTGACTGGAAATTAAATGTCACAGATTTTGACGTATGAGCACTCGTTGGACGCGTATTTAAGAGAGGATTATCCCTACAAAGTTTCGCTGAGAAAACTTTCTTGGTTCTCGAGATATGTCCAAAAAACCGTTTCGCCGTGGGCCGACGCATGTCTTCCTAGTTTTATTGGTCTAACTTTTCACCTAGTGATTTATTTTCAAAAATTCTTTTGCACATCTATTTCTTTTCTTATTCCGCGTCGAATGAGCCATCTCTCATCAAAATCGGTGAGATTTCATTTTTTTGTGAAAAAAAATCTATAGGCTATAGCCCATGTTTTTTGGCGAAATTTTGACTGGAAATTAAATGTCACAGATTTTGACGTATGAGCACTCGTTGGACGCGTATTTAAGAGAGGATTATCCCTACAAAGTTTCGCTGAGAAAACTTTCTTGGTTCTCGAGATATGTCCAAAAAACCGTTTCGCCGTGGGCCGACGCATGTCTTCCTAGTTTTATTGGTCTAACTTTTCACCTAGTGATTTATTTTCAAAAATTCTTTTGCACATCTATTTCTTTTCTTATTCCGCGTCGAATGAGCCATCTCTCATCAAAATCGGTGAGATTTCATTTTTTTGTGAAAAAAAATCTATAGGCTATATATAGCCCATGTTTTTTGGCGAAATTTTGACTGGAAATTAAATGTCACAGATTTTGACGTATGAGCACTCGTTGGACGCGTATTTAAGAGAGGATTATCCCTACAAAGTTTCGCTGAGAAAACTTTCTTGGTTCTCGAGATATGTCCAAAAAACCGTTTCGCCGTGGGCCGACGCATGTCTTCCTAGTTTTATTGGTCTAACTTTTCACCTAGTGATTTATTTTCAAAAATTCTTTTGCACATCTATTTCTTTTCTTATTCCGCGTCGAATGAGCCATCTCTCATCAAAATCGGTGAGATTTCATTTTTTTGTGAAAAAAAATCTATAGGCTATTATAGCCCATGTTTTTTGGCGAAATTTTGACTGGAAATTAAATGTCACAGATTTTGACGTATGAGCACTCGTTGGACGCGTATTTAAGAGAGGATTATCCCTACAAAGTTTCGCTGAGAAAACTTTCTTGGTTCTCGAGATATGTCCAAAAAACCGTTTCGCCGTGGGCCGACGCATGTCTTCCTAGTTTTATTGGTCTAACTTTTCACCTAGTGATTTATTTTCAAAAATTCTTTTGCACATCTATTTCTTTTCTTATTCCGCGTCGAATGAGCCATCTCTCATCAAAATCGGTGAGATTTTATTTTTTTGTGAAAAAAAATCTATAGGCTATAGCCCATGTTTTTTGGCGAAATTTTGACTGGAAATTAAATGTCACAGATTTTGACGTATGAGCACTCGTTGGACGCGTATTTAAGAGAGGATTATCCCTACAAAGTTTCGCTGAGAAAACTTTCTTGGTTCTCGAGATATGTCCAAAAAACCGTTTCGCCGTGGGCCGACGCATGTCTTCCTAGTTTTATTGGTCTAACTTTTCACCTAGTGATTTATTTTCAAAAATTCTTTTGCACATCTATTTCTTTTCTTATTCCGCGTCGAATGAGCCATCTCTCATCAAAATCGGTGAGATTTCATTTTTTTGTGAAAAAAAATCTATAGGCTATAGCCCATGTTTTTTGGCGAAATTTTGACTGGAAATTAAATGTCACAGATTTTGACGTATGAGCACTCGTTGGACGCGTATTTAAGAGAGGATTATCCCTACAAAGTTTCGCTGAGAAAACTTTCTTGGTTCTCGAGATATGTCCAAAAAACCGTTTCGCCGTGGGCCGACGTATGTCTTCCTAGTTTTATTGGTCTAACTTTTCACCTAGTGATTTATTTTCAAAATTCTTTTGCACATCTATTTCTTTTCTTATTCCGCGTCGAATGAGCCATCTCTCATCAAAATCGGTGAGATTTCATTTTTTTGTGAAAAAAAATCTATAGGCTATAGCCCATGTTTTTTGGCGAAATTTTGACTGGAAATTAAATGTCACAGATTTTGACGTATGAGCACTCGTTGGACGCGTATTTAAGAGAGGATTATCCCTACAAAGTTTCGCTGAGAAAACTTTCTTGGTTCTCGAGATATGTCCAAAAAACCGTTTCGCCGTGGGCCGACGCATGTCTTCCTAGTTTTATTGGTCTAACTTTTCACCTAGTGATTTATTTTCAAAAATTCTTTTGCACATCTATTTCTTTTCTTATTCCGCGTCGAATGAGCCATCTCTCATCAAAATCGGTGAGATTTCATTTTTTTGTGAAAAAAAATCTATAGGCTATATAGCCCATGTTCTTTGGTGAAATTTTGACTGGAAATTAAATGTCACAGATTTTGACGTATGAGCACTCGTTGGACGCGTATTTAAGAGAGGATTATCCCTACAAAGTTTCGCTGAGAAAACTTTCTTGGTTCTCGAGATATGTCCAAAAAAACCGTTTCGCCGTGGGCCGACGCATGTCTTCCTAGTTTTATTGGTCTAACTTTTCACCTAGTGATTTATTTTCAAAAATTCTTTTGCACATCTATTTCTTTTCTTATTCCGCGTCGAATGAGCCATCTCTCATCAAAATCGGTGAGATTTCATTTTTTTGTGAAAAAAAATCTATAGGCTATATATAGCCCATGTTTTTTGGTGAAATTTTGACTGGAAATTAAATGTCACAGATTTTGACGTATGAGCACTCGTTGGACGCGTATTTAAGAGAGGATTATCCCTACAAAGTTTCGCTGAGAAAACTTTCTTGGTTCTCGAGATATGTCCAAAAAACCGTTTCGCCGTGAGCCGACGCATGTCTTCCTAGTTTTATTGGTCTAACTTTTCACCTAGTGATTTATTTTCAAAAATTCTTTTGCACATCTATTTCTTTTCTTATTCCGCGTCGAATGAGCCATCTCTCATCAAAATCGGTGAGATTTCATTTTTTTGTGAAAAAAAATCTATAGGCAATATATAGCCCATGTTTTTTGGTGAAATTTTGACTGGAAATTAAATGTCACAGATTTTGACGTATGAGCACTCGTTGGACGCGTATTTAAGAGAGGATTATCCCTACAAAGTTTCGCTGAGAAAACTTTCTTGGTTCTCGAGATATGTCGAAAAAACCGTTTCGCCGTGAGCCGACGCATGTCTTCCTAGTTTTATTGGTCTAACTTTTCACCTAGTGATTTATTTTCAAAAATTCTTTTGCACATCTATTTCTTTTCTTATTCCGCGTCGAATGAGCCATCTCTCATCAAAATCGGTGAGATTTCATTTTTTTGTGAAAAAAAATCTATAGGCTATAGCCCATGTTTTTTGGCGAAATTTTGACTGGAAATTAAATGTCACAGATTTTGACGTATGAGCACTCGTTGGACGCGTATTTAAGAGAGGATTATCCCTACAAAGTTTCGCTGAGAAAACTTTCTTGGTTCTCGAGATATGTCCAAAAAACCGTTTCGCCGTGGGCCGACGCATGTCTTCCTAGTTTTATTGGTCTAACTTTTCACCTAGTGATTTATTTTCAAAAATTCTTTTGCACATCTATTTCTTTTCTTATTCCGCGTCGAATGAGCCATCTCTCATCAAAATCGGTGAGATTTCATTTTTTTGTGAAAAAAAATCTATAGGCTATATATAGCCCATGTTTTTTGGTGAAATTTTGACTGGAAATTAAATGTCACAGATTTTGACGTATGAGCACTCGTTGGACGCGTATTTAAGAGAGGATTATCCCTACAAAGTTTCGCTGAGAAAACTTTCTTGGTTCTCGAGATATGTCCAAAAAACCGTTTCGCCGTGAGCCGACGCATGTCTTCCTAGTTTTATTGGTCTAACTTTTCACCTAGTGATTTATTTTCAAAAATTCTTTTGCACATCTATTTCTTTTCTTATTCCGCGTCGAATGAGCTATCTCTCATCAAAATCGGTGAGATTTCATTTTTTTGTGAAAAAAAATCTATAGGCTATAGCCCATGTTTTTTGGCGAAATTTTGACTGGAAATTAAATGTCACAGATTTTGACGTATGAGCACTCGTTGGACGCGTATTTAAGAGAGGATTATCCCTACAAAGTTTCGCTGAGAAAACTTTCTTGGTTCTCGAGATATGTCCAAAAAACCGTTTCGCCGTGGGCCGACGCATGTCTTCCTAGTTTTATTGGTCTAACTTTTCACCTAGTGATTTATTTTCAAAAATTCTTTTGCACATCTATTTCTTTTCTTATTCCGCGTCGAATGAGCCATCTCTCATCAAAATCGGTGAGATTTCATTTTTTTGTGAAAAAAAATCTATAGGCTATTATAGCCCATGTTTTTTGGCGAAATTTTGACTGGAAATTAAATGTCACAGATTTTGACGTATGAGCACTCGTTGGACGCGTATTTAAGAGAGGATTATCCCTACAAAGTTTCGCTGAGAAAACTTTCTTGGTTCTCGAGATATGTCCAAAAAACCGTTTCGCCGTGGGCCGACGCATGTCTTCCTAGTTTTATTGGTCTAACTTTTCACCTAGTGATTTATTTTCAAAAATTCTTTTGCACATCTATTTCTTTTCTTATTCCGCGTCGAATGAGCCATCTCTCATCAAAATCGGTGAGATTTCATTTTTTTGTGAAAAAAAATCTATAGGCTATATATAGCCCATGTTTTTTGGCGAAATTTTGACTGGAAATTAAATGTCACAGATTTTGACGTATGAGCACTCGTTGGACGCGTATTTAAGAGAGGATTATCCCTACAAAGTTTCGCTGAGAAAACTTTCTTGGTTCTCGAGATATGTCCAAAAAACCGTTTCGCCGTGGGCCGACGCATGTCTTCCTAGTTTTATTGGTCTAACTTTTCACCTAGTGATTTATTTTCAAAAATTCTTTTGCACATCTATTTCTTTTCTTATTCCGCGTCGAATGAGCCATCTCTCATCAAAATCGGTGAGATTTCATTTTTTTGTGAAAAAAAATCTATAGGCTATTATAGCCCATGTTTTTTGGCGAAATTTTGACTGGAAATTAAATGTCACAGATTTTGACGTATGAGCACTCGTTGGACGCGTATTTAAGAGAGGATTATCCCTACAAAGTTTCGCTGAGAAAACTTTCTTGGTTCTCGAGATATGTCCAAAAAACCGTTTCGCCGTGGGCCGACGCATGTCTTCCTAGTTTTATTGGTCTAACTTTTCACCTAGTGATTTATTTTCAAAAATTCTTTTGCACATCTATTTCTTTTCTTATTCCGCGTCGAATGAGCCATCTCTCATCAAAATCGGTGAGATTTCATTTTTTTGTGAAAAAAAATCTATAGGCTATAGCCCATGTTTTTTGGCGAAATTTTGACTGGAAATTAAATTGTCACAGATTTTGACGTATGAGCACTCGTTGGACGCGTATTTAAGAGAGGATTATCCCTACAAAGTTTCGCTGAGAAAACTTTCTTGGTTCTCGAGATATGTCCAAAAAACCGTTTCGCCGTGGGCCGACGCATGTCTTCCTAGTTTTATTGGTCTAACTTTTCACCTAGTGATTTATTTTCAAAAATTCTTTTGCACATCTATTTCTTTTCTTATTCCGCGTCGAATGAGCCATCTCTCATCAAAATCGGTGAGATTTCATTTTTTTGTGAAAAAAAATCTATAGGCTATAGCCCATGTTTTTTGGCGAAATTTTGACTGGAAATTAAATGTCACAGATTTTGACGTATGAGCACTCGTTGGACGCGTATTTAAGAGAGGATTATCCCTACAAAGTTTCGCTGAGAAAACTTTCTTGGTTCTCGAGATATGTCCAAAAAACCGTTTCGCCGTGGGCCGACGTATGTCTTCCTAGTTTTATTGGTCTAACTTTTCACCTAGTGATTTATTTTCAAAAATTCTTTTGCACATCTATTTCTTTTCTTATTCCGCGTCGAATGAGCCATCTCTCATCAAAATCGGTGAGATTTCATTTTTTTGTGAAAAAAAATCTATAGGCTATAGCCCATGTTTTTTGGCGAAATTTTGACTGGAAATTAAATGTCACAGATTTTGACGTATGAGCACTCGTTGGACGCGTATTTAAGAGAGGATTATCCCTACAAAGTTTCGCTGAGAAAACTTTCTTGGTTCTCGAGATATGTCCAAAAAACCGTTTCGCCGTGGGCCGACGCATGTCTTCCTAGTTTTATTGGTCTAACTTTTCACCTAGTGATTTATTTTCAAAAATTCTTTTGCACATCTATTTCTTTTCTTATTCCGCGTCGAATGAGCCATCTCTCATCAAAATCGGTGAGATTTCATTTTTTTGTGAAAAAAAATCTATAGGCTATTATAGCCCATGTTTTTTGGCGAAATTTTGACTGGAAATTAAATGTCACAGATTTTGACGTATGAGCACTCGTTGGACGCGTATTTAAGAGAGGATTATCCCTACAAAGTTTCGCTGAGAAAACTTTCTTGGTTCTCGAGATATGTCCAAAAAACCGTTTCGCCGTGGGCCGACGCATGTCTTCCTAGTTTTATTGGTCTAACTTTTCACCTAGTGATTTATTTTCAAAAATTCTTTTGCACATCTATTTCTTTTCTTATTCCGCGTCGAATGAGCTATCTCTCATCAAAATCGGTGAGATTTCATTTTTTTGTGAAAAAAAATCTATAGGCTATAGCCCATGTTTTTTGGCGAAATTTTGACTGGAAATTAAATGTCACAGATTTTGACGTATGAGCACTCGTTGGACGCGTATTTAAGAGAGGATTATCCCTACAAAGTTTCGCTGAGAAAACTTTCTTGGTTCTCGAGATATGTCCAAAAAACCGTTTCGCCGTGGGCCGACGCATGTCTTCCTAGTTTTATTGGTCTAACTTTTCACCTAGTGATTTATTTTCAAAAATTCTTTTGCACATCTATTTCTTTTCTTATTCCGCGTCGAATGAGCCATCTCTCATCAAAATCGGTGAGATTTCATTTTTTTGTGAAAAAAAATCTATAGGCTATAGCCCATGTTTTTTGGCGAAATTTTGACTGGAAATTAAATGTCACAGATTTTGACGTATGAGCACTCGTTGGACGCGTATTTAAGAGAGGATTATCCCTACAAAGTTTCGCTGAGAAAACTTTCTTGGTTCTCGAGATATGTCCAAAAAACCGTTTCGCCGTGGGCCGACGCATGTCTTCCTAGTTTTATTGGTCTAACTTTTCACCTAGTGATTTATTTTCAAAAATTCTTTTGCACATCTATTTCTTTTCTTATTCCGCGTCGAATGAGCCATCTCTCATCAAAATCGGTGAGATTTCATTTTTTTGTGAAAAAAAATCTATAGGCTATTATAGCCCATGTTTTTTGGCGAAATTTTGACTGGAAATTAAATGTCACAGATTTTGACGTATGAGCACTCGTTGGACGCGTATTTAAGAGAGGATTATCCCTACAAAGTTTCGCTGAGAAAACTTTCTTGGTTCTCGAGATATGTCCAAAAAACCGTTTCGCCGTGGGCCGACGCATGTCTTCCTAGTTTTATTGGTCTAACTTTTCACCTAGTGATTTATTTTCAAAAATTCTTTTGCACATCTATTTCTTTTCTTATTCCGCGTCGAATGAGCCATCTCTCATCAAAATCGGTGAGATTTCATTTTTTTGTGAAAAAAAATCTATAGGCCCATGTTTTTTGGCGAAATTTTGACTGGAAATTAAATGTCACAGATTTTGACGTATGAGCACTCGTTGGACGCGTATTTAAGAGAGGATTATCCCTACAAAGTTTCGCTGAGAAAACTTTCTTGGTTCTCGAGATATGTCCAAAAAACCGTTTCGCCGTGAGCCGACGCATGTCTTCCTAGTTTTATTGGTCTAACTTTTCACCTAGTGATTTATTTTCAAAAATTCTTTTGCACATCTATTTCTTTTCTTATTCCGCGTCGAATGAGCCATCTCTCATCAAAATCGGTGAGATTTCATTTTTTTGTGAAAAAAAATCTATAGGCTATAGCCCATGTTTTTTGGTGAAATTTTGACTGGAAATTAAATGTCACAGATTTTGACGTATGAGCACTCGTTGGACGCGTATTTAAGAGAGGATTATCCCTACAAAGTTTCGCTGAGAAAACTTTCTTGGTTCTCGAGATATGTCCAAAAAACCGTTTCGCCGTGGGCCGACGCATGTCTTCCTAGTTTTATTGGTCTAACTTTTCACCTAGTGATTTATTTTCAAAAATTCTTTTGCACATCTATTTCTTTTCTTATTCCGCGTCGAATGAGCCATCTCTCATCAAAATTGGTGAGATTTCATTTTTTTGTGAAAAAAAATCTATAGGCTATAGCCCATGTTTTTTGGCGAAATTTTGACTGGAAATTAAATGTCACAGATTTTGACGTATGAGCACTCGTTGGACGCGTATTTAAGAGAGGATTATCCCTACAAAGTTTCGCTGAGAAAACTTTCTTGGTTCTCGAGATATGTCCAAAAAACCGTTTCGCCGTGGGCCGACGCATGTCTTCCTAGTTTTATTGGTCTAACTTTTCACCTAGTGATTTATTTTCAAAAATTCTTTTGCACATCTATTTCTTTCCTTATTCCGCGTCGAATGAGCCATCTCTCATCAAAATCGGTGAGATTTCATTTTTTTGTGAAAAAACATCTATAGGCTATAGCCCATGTTTTTTGGTGAAATTTTGACTGGAAATTAAATGTCACAGATTTTGACGTATGAGCACTCGTTGGACGCGTATTTAAGAGAGGATTATCCCTACAAAGTTTCGCTGAGAAAACTTTCTTGGTTCTCGATATATGTCCAAAAAACCGTTTCGCCGTGGGCCGACGCATGTCTTCCTAGTTTTATTGGTCTAACTTTTCACCTAGTGATTTATTTTCAAAAATTCTTTTGCACATCTATTTCTTTTCTTATTCCGCGACAAATGAGCCATCTCTCATCAAAATCGGTGAGATTTCATTTTTTTGTGAAAAAAAATCTATAGGCTATAATAGCCCATGTTTTTTGGCGAAATTTTGACTGGAAATTAAATGTCACAGATTTTGACGTATGAGCACTCGTTGGACGCGTATTTAAGAGAGGATTATCCCTACAAAGTTTCGCTGAGAAAACTTTCTTGGTTCTCGAGATATGTCCAAAAAACCGTTTCGCCGTGGGCCGACGCATGTCTTCCTAGTTTTATTGGTCTAACTTTTCACCTAGTGATTTATTTTCAAAAATTCTTTTGCACATCTATTTCTTTTCTTATTCCGCGTCGAATGAGCCATCTCTCATCAAAATTGGTGAGATTTCATTTTTTTGTGAAAAAAAATCTATAGGCTATAGCCCATGTTTTTTGGTGAAATTTTGACTGGAAATTAAATGTCACAGATTTTGACGTATGAGCACTCGTTGGACGCGTATTTAAGAGAGGATTATCCCTACAAAGTTTCGCTGAGAAAACTTTCTTGGTTCTCGAGATATGTCCAAAAAACCGTTTCGCCGTGGGCCGACGCATGTCTTCCTAGTTTTATTGGTCTAACTTTTCACCTAGTGATTTATTTTCAAAAATTCTTTTGCACATCTATTTCTTTTCTTATTCCGCGTCGAATGAGCCATCTCTCATCAAAATCGGTGAGATTTCATTTTTTTGTGAAAAAAAATCTATAGGCTATATATAGCCCATGTTTTTTGGTGAAATTTTGACTGGAAATTAAATGTCACAGATTTTGACGTATGAGCACTCGTTGGACGCGTATTTAAGAGAGGATTATCCCTACAAAGTTTCGCTGAGAAAACTTTCTTGGTTCTCGAGATATGTCCAAAAAACCGTTTCGCCGTGAGCCGACGCATGTCTTCCTAGTTTTATTGGTCTAACTTTTCACCTAGTGATTTATTTTCAAAAATTCTTTTGCACATCTATTTCTTTTCTTATTCCGCGTCGAATGAGCCATCTCTCATCAAAATCGGTGAGATTTCATTTTTTTGTGAAAAAAAATCTATAGGCAATATATAGCCCATGTTTTTTGGTGAAATTTTGACTGGAAATTAAATGTCACAGATTTTGACGTATGAGCACTCGTTGGACGCGTATTTAAGAGAGGATTATCCCTACAAAGTTTCGCTGAGAAAACTTTCTTGGTTCTCGAGATATGTCGAAAAAACCGTTTCGCCGTGAGCCGACGCATGTCTTCCTAGTTTTATTGGTCTAACTTTTCACCTAGTGATTTATTTTCAAAAATTCTTTTGCACATCTATTTCTTTTCTTATTCCGCGTCGAATGAGCCATCTCTCATCAAAATCGGTGAGATTTCATTTTTTTGTGAAAAAAAATCTATAGGCTATAGCCCATGTTTTTTGGCGAAATTTTGACTGGAAATTAAATGTCACAGATTTTGACGTATGAGCACTCGTTGGACGCGTATTTAAGAGAGGATTATCCCTACAAAGTTTCGCTGAGAAAACTTTCTTGGTTCTCGAGATATGTCCAAAAAACCGTTTCGCCGTGGGCCGACGCATGTCTTCCTAGTTTTATTGGTCTAACTTTTCACCTAGTGATTTATTTTCAAAAATTCTTTTGCACATCTATTTCTTTTCTTATTCCGCGTCGAATGAGCCATCTCTCATCAAAATCGGTGAGATTTCATTTTTTTGTGAAAAAAAATCTATAGGCTATATATAGCCCATGTTTTTTGGTGAAATTTTGACTGGAAATTAAATGTCACAGATTTTGACGTATGAGCACTCGTTGGACGCGTATTTAAGAGAGGATTATCCCTACAAAGTTTCGCTGAGAAAACTTTCTTGGTTCTCGAGATATGTCCAAAAAACCGTTTCGCCGTGAGCCGACGCATGTCTTCCTAGTTTTATTGGTCTAACTTTTCACCTAGTGATTTATTTTCAAAAATTCTTTTGCACATCTATTTCTTTTCTTATTCCGCGTCGAATGAGCCATCTCTCATCAAAACCGGTGAGATTTCATTTTTTTGTGAAAAAAAATCTATAGGCTATATATAGCCCATGTTTTTTGGTGAAATTTTGACTGGAAATTAAATGTCACAGATTTTGACGTATGAGCACTCGTTGGACGCGTATTTAAGAGAGGATTATCCCTACAAAGTTTCGCTGAGAAAACTTTCTTGGTTCTCGAGATATGTCCAAAAAACCGTTTCGCCGTGAGCCGACGCATGTCTTCCTAGTTTTATTGGTCTAACTTTTCACCTAGTGATTTATTTTCAAAAATTCTTTTGCACATCTATTTCTTTTCTTATTCCGCGTCGAATGAGCATCTCTCATCAAAATCGGTGAGATTTCATTTTTTTGTGAAAAAAAATCTATAGGCCCATGTTTTTTGGCGAAATTTTGACTGGAAATTAAATGTCACAGATTTTGACGTATGAGCACTCGTTGGACGCGTATTTAAGAGAGGATTATCCCTACAAAGTTTCGCTGAGAAAACTTTCTTGGTTCTCGAGATATGTCCAAAAAACCGTTTCGCCGTGAGCCGACGCATGTCTTCCTAGTTTTATTGGTCTAACTTTTCACCTAGTGATTTATTTTCAAAAATTCTTTTGCACATCTATTTCTTTTCTTATTCCGCGTCGAATGAGCCATCTCTCATCAAAATCGGTGAGATTTCATTTTTTTGTGAAAAAAAATCTATAGGCTATAGCCCATGTTTTTTGGTGAAATTTTGACTGGAAATTAAATGTCACAGATTTTGACGTATGAGCACTCGTTGGACGCGTATTTAAGAGAGGATTATCCCTACAAAGTTTCGCTGAGAAAACTTTCTTGGTTCTCGAGATATGTCCAAAAAAACCGTTTCGCCGTGGGCCGACGCATGTCTTCCTAGTTTTATTGGTCTAACTTTTCACCTAGTGATTTATTTTCAAAAATTCTTTTGCACATCTATTTCTTTCCTTATTCCGCGTCGAATGAGCCATCTCTCATCAAAATCGGTGAGATTTCATTTTTTTGTGAAAAAACATCTATAGGCTATAGCCCATGTTTTTTGGTGAAATTTTGACTGGAAATTAAATGTCACAGATTTTGACGTATGAGCACTCGTTGGACGCGTATTTAAGAGAGGATTATCCCTACAAAGTTTCGCTGAGAAAACTTTCTTGGTTCTCGATATATGTCCAAAAAACCGTTTCGCCGTGGGCCGACGCATGTCTTCCTAGTTTTATTGGTCTAACTTTTCACCTAGTGATTTATTTTCAAAAATTCTTTTGCACATCTATTTCTTTTCTTATTCCGCGACAAATGAGCCATCTCTCATCAAAATCGGTGAGAT
Organism: Dioctria linearis; assembly: GCA_963930735.1. Taxonomy (NCBI): domain Eukaryota; kingdom Metazoa; phylum Arthropoda; class Insecta; order Diptera; family Asilidae; genus Dioctria; species Dioctria linearis. The sequence goes on along the minus strand of OZ005743.1, from coordinate 6,232,624 downwards.
TTCATTTTTTTGTGAAAAAAAATCTATAGGCTATAATAGCCCATGTTTTTTGGCGAAATTTTGACTGGAAATTAAATGTCACAGATTTTGACGTATGAGCACTCGTTGGACGCGTATTTAAGAGAGGATTATCCCTACAAAGTTTCGCTGAGAAAACTTTCTTGGTTCTCGAGATATGTCCAAAAAACCGTTTCGCCGTGGGCCGACGCATGTCTTCCTAGTTTTATTGGTCTAACTTTTCACCTAGTGATTTATTTTCAAAAATTCTTTTGCACATCTATTTCTTTTCTTATTCCGCGTCGAATGAGCCATCTCTCATCAAAATCGGTGAGATTTCATTTTTTTGTGAAAAAAATCTATAGGCTATAGCCCATGTTTTTTGGCGAAATTTTGACTGGAAATTAAATGTCACAGATTTTGACGTATGAGCACTCGTTGGACGCGTATTTAAGAGAGGATTATCCCTACAAAGTTTCGCTGAGAAAACTTTCTTGGTTCTCGAGATATGTCCAAAAAACCGTTTCGCCGTGGGCCGACGCATGTCTTCCTAGTTTTATTGGTCTAACTTTTCACCTAGTGATTTATTTTCAAAAATTCTTTTGCACATCTATTTCTTTTCTTATTCCGCGTCGAATGAGCCATCTCTCATCAAAATCGGTGAGATTTCATTTTTTTGTGAAAAAAAGTCTATAGGCTATAGCCCATGTTTTTTGGCGAAATTTTGACTGGAAATTAAATGTCACAGATTTTGACGTATGAGCACTCGTTGGACGCGTATTTAAGAGAGGATTATCCCTACAAAGTTTCGCTGAGAAAACTTTCTTGGTTCTCGAGATATGTCCAAAAAACCGTTTCGCCGTGGGCCGACGCATGTCTTCCTAGTTTTATTGGTCTAACTTTTCACCTAGTGATTTATTTTCAAAAATTCTTTTGCACATCTATTTCTTTTCTTATTCCGCGTCGAATGAGCCATCTCTCATCAAAATCGGTGAGATTTCATTTTTTTGTGAAAAAAAGTCTATAGGCTATAGCCCATGTTTTTTGGCGAAATTTTGACTGGAAATTAAATGTCACAGATTTTGACGTATGAGCACTCGTTGGACGCGTATTTAAGAGAGGATTATCCCTACAAAGTTTCGCTGAGAAAACTTTCTTGGTTCTCGAGATATGTCCAAAAAACCGTTTCGCCGTGGGCCGACGCATGTCTTCCTAGTTTTATTGGTCTAACTTTTCACCTAGTGATTTATTTTCAAAAATTCTTTTGCACATCTATTTCTTTTCTTATTCCGCGTCGAATGAGCCATCTCTCATCAAAATCGGTGAGATTTCATTTTTTTGTGAAAAAAAATCTATAGGCTATAGCCCATGTTTTTTGGTGAAATTTTGACTGGAAATTAAATGTCACAGATTTTGACGTATGAGCACTCGTTGGACGCGTATTTAAGAGAGGATTATCCCTACAAAGTTTCGCTGAGAAAACTTTCTTGGTTCTCGAGATATGTCCAAAAAACCGTTTCGCCGTGGGCCGACGCATGTCTTCCTAGTTTTATTGGTCTAACTTTTCACCTAGTGATTTATTTTCAAAAATTCTTTTGCACATCTATTTCTTTTTCTTATTCCGCGTCGAATGAGCCATCTCTCATCAAAATCGGTGAGATTTCATTTTTTTGTGAAAAAAAATCTATAGGCTATAGCCCATGTTTTTTGGTGAAATTTTGACTGGAAATTAAATGTCACAGATTTTGACGTATGAGCACTCGTTGGACGCGTATTTAAGAGAGGATTATCCCTACAAAGTTTCGCTGAGAAAACTTTCTTGGTTCTCGAGATATGTCCAAAAAACCGTTTCGCCGTGGGCCGACGCATGTCTTCCTAGTTTTATTGGTCTAACTTTTCACCTAGTGATTTATTTTCAAAAATTCTTTTGCACATCTATTTCTTTTCTTATTCCGCGTCGAATGAGCCATCTCTCATCAAAATCGGTGAGATTTCATTTTTTTGTGAAAAAAAATCTATAGGCTAGCCCATGTTTTTTGGCGAAATTTTGACTGGAAATTAAATGTCACAGATTTTGACGTATGAGCACTCGTTGGACGCGTATTTAAGAGAGGATTATCCCTACAAAGTTTCGCTGAGAAAACTTTCTTGGTTCTCGAGATATGTCCAAAAAACCGTTTCGCCGTGGGCCGACGCATGTCTTCCTAGTTTTATTGGTCTAACTTTTCACCTAGTGATTTATTTTCAAAAATTCTTTTGCACATCTATTTCTTTTCTTATTCCGCGTCGAATGAGCCATCTCTCATCAAAATCGGTGAGATTTCATTTTTTTGTGAAAAAAAATCTATAGGCTATAGCCCATGTTTTTTGGCGAAATTTTGACTGGAAATTAAATGTCACAGATTTTGACGTATGAGCACTCGTTGGACGCGTATTTAAGAGAGGATTATCCCTACAAAGTTTCGCTGAGAAAACTTTCTTGGTTCTCGAGATATGTCCAAAAAACCGTTTCGCCGTGGGCCGACGCATGTCTTCCTAGTTTTATTGGTCTAACTTTTCACCTAGTGATTTATTTTCAAAAATTCTTTTGCACATCTATTTCTTTTCTTATTCCGCGTCGAATGAGCCATCTCTCATCAAAATCGGTGAGATTTCATTTTTTTGTGAAAAAAAATCTATAGGCTATAGCCCATGTTTTTTGGTGAAATTTTGGCTGGAAATTAAATGTCACAGATTTTGACGTATGAGCACTCGTTGGACGCGTATTTAAGAGAGGATTATCCCTACAAAGTTTCGCTGAGAAAACTTTCTTGGTTCTCGAGATATGTCCAAAAAACCGTTTCGCCGTGGGCCGACGCATGTCTTCCTAGTTTTATTGGTCTAACTTTTCACCTAGTGATTTATTTTCAAAAATTCTTTTGCACATCTATTTCTTTTCTTATTCCGCGTCGAATGAGCCATCTCTCATCAAAATCGGTGAGATTTCATTTTTTTGTGAAAAAAAATCTATAGGCTATAGCCCATGTTTTTTGGCGAAATTTTGACTGGAAATTAAATGTCACAGATTTTGACGTATGAGCACTCGTTGGACGCGTATTTAAGAGAGGATTATCCCTACAAAGTTTCGCTGAGAAAACTTTCTTGGTTCTCGAGATATGTCCAAAAAACCGTTTCGCCGTGGGCCGACGCATGTCTTCCTAGTTTTATTGGTCTAACTTTTCACCTAGTGATTTATTTTCAAAAATTCTTTTGCACATCTATTTCTTTTCTTATTCCGCGTCGAATGAGCGATCTCTCATCAAAATCGGTGAGATTTCATTTTTTTGTGAAAAAAAATCTATAGGCTATAGCCCATGTTTTTTGGCGAAATTTTGACTGGAAATTAAATGTCACAGATTTTGACGTATGAGCACTCGTTGGACGCGTATTTAAGAGAGGATTATCCCTACAAAGTTTCGCTGAGAAAACTTTCTTGGTTCTCGAGATATGTCCAAAAAACCGTTTCGCCGTGGGCCGACGCATGTCTTCCTAGTTTTATTGGTCTAACTTTTCACCTAGTGATTTATTTTCAAAAATTCTTTTGCACACCTATTTCTTTTCTTATTCCGCGTCGAATGAGCCATCTCTCATCAAAATCGGTGAGATTTCATTTTTTTGTGAAAAAAAATCTATAGGCTGCCCATGTTTTTTGGTGAAATTTTGACTGGAAATTAAATGTCACAGATTTTGACGTATGAGCACTCGTTGGACGCGTATTTAAGAGAGGATTATCCCTACAAAGTTTCGCTGAGAAAACTTTCTTGGTTCTCGAGATATGTCCAAAAAACCGTTTCGCCGTGGGCCGACGCATGTCTTCCTAGTTTTATTGGTCTAACTTTTCACCTAGTGATTTATTTTCAAAAATTCTTTTGCACATCTATTTCTTTTCTTATTCCGCGTCGAATGAGCCATCTCTCATCAAAATCGGTGAGATTTCATTTTTTTGTGAAAAAAAATCTATAGGCTGCCCATGTTTTTTGGTGAAATTTTGACTGGAAATTAAATGTCACAGATTTTGACGTATGAGCACTCGTTGGACGCGTATTTAAGAGAGGATTATCCCTACAAAGTTTCGCTGAGAAAACTTTCTTGGTTCTCGAGATATGTCCAAAAAACCGTTTCGCCGTGGGCCGACGCATGTCTTCCTAGTTTTATTGGTCTAACTTTTCACCTAGTGATTTATTTTCAAAAATTCTTTTGCACATCTATTTCTTTTCTTATTCCGCGTCGAATGAGCCATCTCTCATCAAAATCGGTGAGATTTCATTTTTTTGTGAAAAAAAATCTATAGGCTATAGCCCATGTTTTTTGGCGAAATTTTGACTGGAAATTAAATGTCACAGATTTTGACGTATGAGCACTCGTTGGACGCGTATTTAAGAGAGGATTATCCCTACAAAGTTTCGCTGAGAAAACTTTCTTGGTTCTCGAGATATGTCCAAAAAACCGTTTCGCCGTGGGCCGACGCATGTCTTCCTAGTTTTATTGGTCTAACTTTTCACCTAGTGATTTATTTTCAAAAATTCTTTTGCACACCTATTTCTTTTCTTATTCCGCGTCGAATGAGCCATCTCTCATCAAAATCGGTGAGATTTCATTTTTTTGTGAAAAAAAATCTATAGGCTGCCCATGTTTTTTGGTGAAATTTTGACTGGAAAGTAAATGTCACAGATTTTGACGTATGAGCACTCGTTGGACGCGTATTTAAGAGAAGATTATCCCTACAAAGTTTCGCTGAGAAAACTTTCTTGGTTCTCGAGATATGTCCAAAAAACCGTTTCGCCGTGGGCCGACGCATGTCTTCCTAGTTTTATTGGTCTAACTTTTCACCTAGTGATTTATTTTCAAAAATTCTTTTGCACATCTATTTCTTTTCTTATTCCGCGTCGAATGAGCCATCTCTCATCAAAATCGGTGAGATTTCATTTTTTTGTGAAAAAAAGTCTATAGGCCCATGTTTTTTGGCGAAATTTTGACTGGAAATTAAATGTCACAGATTTTGACGTATGAGCACTCGTTGGACGCGTATTTAAGAGAGGATTATCCCTACAAAGTTTCGCTGAGAAAACTTTCTTGGTTCTCGAGATATGTCCAAAAAACCGTTTCGCCGTGGGCCGACGCATGTCTTCCTAGTTTTATTGGTCTAACTTTTCACCTAGTGATTTATTTTCAAAAATTCTTTTGCACATCTATTTCTTTTCTTATTCCGCGTCGAATGAGCCATCTCTCATCAAAATCGGTGAGATTTCATTTTTTTGTGAAAAAAAATCTATAGGCTATAGCCCATGTTTTTTGGTGAAATTTTGACTGGAAATTAAATGTCACAGATTTTGACGTATGAGCACTCGTTGGACGCGTATTTAAGAGAGGATTATCCCTACAAAGTTTCGCTGAGAAAACTTTCTTGGTTCTCGAGATATGTCCAAAAAACCGTTTCGCCGTGGGCCGACGCATGTCTTCCTAGTTTTATTGGTCTAACTTTTCACCTAGTGATTTATTTTCAAAAATTCTTTTGCACATCTATTTCTTTTCTTATTCCGCGTCGAATGAGCCATCTCTCATCAAAATCGGTGAGATTTCATTTTTTTGTGAAAAAAAATCTATAGGCTAGCCCATGTTTTTTGGTGAAATTTTGACTGGAAAGTAAATGTCACAGATTTTGACGTATGAGCACTCGTTGGACGCGTATTTAAGAGAAGATTATCCCTACAAAGTTTCGCTGAGAAAACTTTCTTGGTTCTCGAGATATGTCCAAAAAACCGTTTCGCCGTGGGCCGACGCATGTCTTCCTAGTTTTATTGGTCTAACTTTTCACCTAGTGATTTATTTTCAAAAATTCTTTTGCACATCTATTTCTTTTCTTATTCCGCGTCGAATGAGCCATCTCTCATCAAAATCGGTGAGATTTCATTTTTTTGTGAAAAAAAATCTATAGGCTATAGCCCATGTTTTTTGGTGAAATTTTGACTGGAAATTAAATGTCACAGATTTTGACGTATGAGCACTCGTTGGACGCGTATTTAAGAGAGATTATCCCTACAAAGTTTCGCTGAGAAAACTTTCTTGGTTCTCGAGATATGTCCAAAAAACCGTTTCGCCGTGGGCCGACGCATGTCTTCCTAGTTTTATTGGTCTAACTTTTCACCTAGTGATTTATTTTCAAAAATTCTTTTGCACATCTATTTCTTTTCTTATTCCGCGTCGAATGAGCCATCTCTCATCAAAATCGGTGAGATTTCATTTTTTTGTGAAAAAAAATCTATAGGCTATAGCCCCATGTTTTTTGGCGAAATTTTGACTGGAAATTAAATGTCACAGATTTTGACGTATGAGCACTCGTTGGACGCGTATTTAAGAGAGGATTATCCCTACAAAGTTTCGCTGAGAAAACTTTCTTGGTTCTCGAGATATGTCCAAAAAAACCGTTTCGCCGTGGGCCGACGCATGTCTTCCTAGTTTTATTGGTCTAACTTTTCACCTAGTGATTTATTTTCAAAAATTCTTTTGCACATCTATTTCTTTTCTTATTCCGCGTCGAATGAGCCATCTCTCATCAAAATCGGTGAGATTTCATTTTTTTGTGAAAAAAAATCTATAGGCTTATAGCCCATGTTTTTTGGTGAAATTTTGACTGGAAATTAAATGTCACAGATTTTGACGTATGAGCACTCGTTGGACGCGTATTTAAGAGAGGATTATCCCTACAAAGTTTCGCTGAGAAAACTTTCTTGGTTCTCGAGATATGTCCAAAAAACCGTTTCGCCGTGGGCCGACGCATGTCTTCCTAGTTTTATTGGTCTAACTTTTCACCTAGTGATTTATTTTCAAAAATTCTTTTGCACATCTATTTCTTTTCTTATTCCGCGTCGAATGAGCCATCTCTCATCAAAATCGGTGAGATTTCATTTTTTTGTGAAAAAAAATCTATAGGCTATAGCCCATGTTTTTTGGCGAAATTTTGACTGGAAATTAAATGTCACAGATTTTGACGTATGAGCACTCGTTGGACGCGTATTTAAGAGAGGATTATCCCTACAAAGTTTCGCTGAGAAAACTTTCTTGGTTCTCGAGATATGTCCAAAAAACCGTTTCGCCGTGGGCCGACGCATGTCTTCCTAGTTTTATTGGTCTAACTTTTCACCTAGTGATTTATTTTCAAAAATTCTTTTGCACATCTATTTCTTTTCTTATTCCGCGTCGAATGAGCCATCTCTCATCAAAATCGGTGAGATTTCATTTTTTTGTGAAAAAAAATCTATAGGCTATATAGCCCATGTTTTTTGGCGAAATTTTGACTGGAAATTAAATGTCACAGATTTTGACGTATGAGCACTCGTTGGACGCGTATTTAAGAGAGGATTATCCCTACAAAGTTTCGCTGAGAAAACTTTCTTGGTTCTCGAGATATGTCCAAAAAACCGTTTCGCGCCGTGGGCCGACGCATGTCTTCCTAGTTTTATTGGTCTAACTTTTCACCTAGTGATTTATTTTCAAAAATTCTTTTGCACATCTATTTCTTTTCTTATTCCGCGTCGAATGAGCCATCTCTCATCAAAATCGGTGAGATTTCATTTTTTTGTGAAAAAAAATCTATAGGCTATAGCCCATGTTTTTTGGCGAAATTTTGACTGGAAATTAAATGTCACAGATTTTGACGTATGAGCACTCGTTGGACGCGTATTTAAGAGAGGATTATCCCTACAAAGTTTCGCTGAGAAAACTTTCTTGGTTCTCGAGATATGTCCAAAAAACCGTTTCGCCGTGGGCCGACGCATGTCTTCCTAGTTTTATTGGTCTAACTTTTCACCTAGTGATTTATTTTCAAAAATTCTTTTGCACATCTATTTCTTTTCTTATTCCGCGTCGAATGAGCCATCTCTCATCAAAATCGGTGAGATTTCATTTTTTTGTGAAAAAAATCTATAGGCTATAGCCCATGTTTTTTGGCGAAATTTTGACTGGAAATTAAATGTCACAGATTTTGACGTATGAGCACTCGTTGGACGCGTATTTAAGAGAGGATTATCCCTACAAAGTTTCGCTGAGAAAACTTTCTTGGTTCTCGAGATATGTCCAAAAAACCGTTTCGCCGTGGGCCGACGCATGTCTTCCTAGTTTTATTGGTCTAACTTTTCACCTAGTGATTTATTTTCAAAAATTCTTTTGCACATCTATTTCTTTTCTTATTCCGCGTCGAATGAGCCATCTCTCATCAAAATCGGTGAGATTTCATTTTTTTGTGAAAAAAAATCTATAGGCTATAGCCCATGTTTTTTGGTGAAATTTTGACTGGAAATTAAATGTCACAGATTTTGGACGTATGAGCACTCGTTGGACGCGTATTTAAGAGAGGATTATCCCTACAAAGTTTCGCTGAGAAAACTTTCTTGGTTCTCGAGATATGTCCAAAAAACCGTTTCGCCGTGGGCCGACGCATGTCTTCCTAGTTTTATTGGTCTAACTTTTCACCTAGTGATTTATTTTCAAAAATCCTTTTGCACATCTATTTCTTTTCTTATTCCCGCGTCGAATGAGCCATCTCTCATCAAAATCGGTGAGATTTCATTTTTTTGTGAAAAAAAATCTATAGGCTATAGCCCATGTTTTTTGGCGAAATTTTGACTGGAAATTAAATGTCACAGATTTTGACGTATGAGCACTCGTTGGACGCGTATTTAAGAGAGGATTATCCCTACAAAGTTTCGCTGAGAAAACTTTCTTGGTTCTCGAGATATGTCCAAAAAACCGTTTCGCCCGTGGGCGACGCATGTCTTCCTAGTTTTATTGGTCTAACTTTTCACCTAGTGATTTATTTTCAAAAATTCTTTTGCACATCTATTTCTTTTCTTATTCCGCGTCGAATGAGCCATCTCTCATCAAAATCGGTGAGATTTCATTTTTTGTGAAAAAAAATCTATAGGCTATATATAGCCCATGTTTTTTGGCGAAATTTTGACTGGAAATTAAATGTCACAGATTTTGACGTATGAGCACTCGTTGGACGCGTATTTAAGAGAGGATTATCCCTACAAAGTTTCGCTGAGAAAACTTTCTTGGTTCTCGAGATATGTCCAAAAAACCGTTTCGCCGTGGGCCGACGCATGTCTTCCTAGTTTTATTGGTCTAACTTTTCACCTAGTGATTTATTTTCAAAAATTCTTTTGCACATCTATTTCTTTTCTTATTCCGCGTCGAATGAGCCATCTCTCATCAAAATCGGTGAGATTTCATTTTTTTGTGAAAAAAAATCTATAGGCTATAGCCCATGTTTTTTGGTGAAATTTTGACTGGAAATTAAATGTCACAGATTTTGACGTATGAGCACTCGTTGGACGCGTATTTAAGAGAGGATTATCCCTACAAAGTTTCGCTGAGAAAACTTTCTTGGTTCTCGAGATATGTCCAAAAAACCGTTTCGCCGTGGGCCGACGCATGTCTTCCTAGTTTTATTGGTCTAACTTTTCACCTAGTGATTTATTTTCAAAAATTCTTTTGCACATCTATTTCTTTTCTTATTCCGCGTCGAATGAGCCATCTCTCATCAAAATCGGTGAGATTTCATTTTTTTGTGAAAAAAATCTATAGGCTATAGCCCATGTTTTTTGGCGAAATTTTGACTGGAAATTAAATGTCACAGATTTTGACGTATGAGCACTCGTTGGACGCGTATTTAAGAGAGGATTATCCCTACAAAGTTTCGCTGAGAAAACTTTCTTGGTTCTCGAGATATGTCCAAAAAACCGTTTCGCCGTGGGCCGACGCATGTCTTCCTAGTTTTATTGGTCTAAACTTTTCACCTAGTGATTTATTTTCAAAAATTCTTTTGCACATCTATTTCTTTTCTTATTCCGCGTCGAATGAGCCATCTCTCATCAAAATCGGTGAGATTTCATTTTTTTGTGAAAAAAAATCTATAGGCTATAGCCCATGTTTTTTGGTCGAAATTTTGACTGGAAATTAAATGTCACAGATTTTGACGTATGAGCACTCGTTGGACGCGTATTTAAGAGAGGATTATCCCTACAAAGTTTCGCTGAGAAAACTTTCTTGGTTCTCGAGATATGTCCAAAAAACCGTTTCGCCGTGGGCCGACGCATGTCTTCCTAGTTTTATTGGTCTAACTTTTCACCTAGTGATTTATTTTCAAAAATTCTTTTGCACATCTATTTCTTTTCTTATTCCGCGTCGAATGAGCCATCTCTCATCAAAATCGGTGAGATTTCATTTTTTTGTGAAAAAAAATCTATAGGCTATAGCCCATGTTTTTTGGCGAAATTTTGACTGGAAATTAAATGTCACAGATTTTGACGTATGAGCACTCGTTGGACGCGTATTTAAGAGAGGATTATCCCTACAAAGTTTCGCTGAGAAAACTTTCTTGGTTCTCGAGATATGTCCAAAAAACCGTTTCGCCGTGGGCCGACGCATGTCTTCCTAGTTTTATTGGTCTAACTTTTCACCTAGTGATTTATTTTCAAAAATTCTTTTGCACATCTATTTCTTTTCTTATTCCGCGTCGAATGAGCCATCTCTCATCAAAATCGGTGAGATTTCATTTTTTTGTGAAAAAAATCTATAGGCTATATAGCCCATGTTTTTTGGCGAAATTTTGACTGGAAATTAAATGTCACAGATTTTGACGTATGAGCACTCGTTGGACGCGTATTTAAGAGAGGATTATCCCTACAAAGTTTCGCTGAGAAAACTTTCTTGGTTCTCGAGATATGTCCAAAAAACCGTTTCGCCGTGGGCCGACGCATGTCTTCCTAGTTTTATTGGTCTAACTTTTCACCTAGTGATTTATTTTCAAAAATCCTTTTGCACATCTATTTCTTTTCTTATTCCGCGTCGAATGAGCCATCTCTCATCAAAATCGGTGAGATTTCATTTTTTTGTGAAAAAAAATCTATAGGCTATAGCCCATGTTTTTTGGCGAAATTTTGACTGGAAATTAAATGTCACAGATTTTGACGTATGAGCACTCGTTGGACGCGTATTTAAGAGAGGATTATCCCTACAAAGTTTCGCTGAGAAAACTTTCTTGGTTCTCGAGATATGTCCAAAAAACCGTTTCGCCGTGGGCCGACGCATGTCTTCCTAGTTTTATTGGTCTAACTTTTCACCTAGTGATTTATTTTCAAAAATTCTTTTGCACATCTATTTCTTTTCTTATTCCGCGTCGAATGAGCCATCTCTCATCAAAATCGGTGAGATTTCATTTTTTTGTGAAAAAAAATCTATAGGCTATATATAGCCCATGTTTTTTGGCGAAATTTTGACTGGAAATTAAATGTCACAGATTTTGACGTATGAGCACTCGTTGGACGCGTATTTAAGAGAGGATTATCCCTACAAAGTTTCGCTGAGAAAACTTTCTTGGTTCTCGAGATATGTCCAAAAAACCGTTTCGCCGTGGGCCGACGCATGTCTTCCTAGTTTTATTGGTCTAACTTTTCACCTAGTGATTTATTTTCAAAAATTCTTTTGCACATCTATTTCTTTTCTTATTCCGCGTCGAATGAGCCATCTCTCATCAAAATCGGTGAGATTTCATTTTTTTGTGAAAAAAAATCTATAGGCTATAGCCCATGTTTTTTGGCGAAATTTTGACTGGAAATTAAATGTCACAGATTTTGACGTATGAGCACTCGTTGGACGCGTATTTAAGAGAGGATTATCCCTACAAAGTTTCGCTGAGAAAACTTTCTTGGTTCTCGAGATATGTCCAAAAAAACCGTTTCGCCGTGGGCCGACGCATGTCTTCCTAGTTTTATTGGTCTAACTTTTCACCTAGTGATTTATTTTCAAAAATTCTTTTGCACATCTATTTCTTTTCTTATTCCGCGTCGAATGAGCCATCTCTCATCAAAATCGGTGAGATTTCATTTTTTTGTGAAAAAAATCTATAGGCTATATATAGCCCATGTTTTTTGGCTGAAATTTTGACTGGAATTAAATGTCACAGATTTTGACGTATGAGCACTCGTTGGACGCGTATTTAAGAGAGGATTATCCCTACAAAGTTTCGCTGAGAAAACTTTCTTGGTTCTCGAGATATGTCCAAAAAACCGTTTCGCCGTGGGCCGACGCATGTCTTCCTAGTTTTATTGGTCTAACTTTTCACCTAGTGATTTATTTTCAAAAATTCTTTTGCACATCTATTTCTTTTCTTATTCCGCGTCGAATGAGCCATCTCTCATCAAAATCGGTGAGATTTCATTTTTTTGTGAAAAAAAATCTATAGGCTATAGCCCATGTTTTTTGGTGAAATTTTGACTGGAAATTAAATGTCACAGATTTTGACGTATGAGCACTCGTTGGACGCGTATTTAAGAGAGGATTATCCCTACAAAGTTTCGCTGAGAAAACTTTCTTGGTTCTCGAGATATGTCCAAAAAACCGTTTCGCCGTGGGCCGACGCATGTCTTCCTAGTTTTATTGGTCTAACTTTTCACCTAGTGATTTATTTTCAAAAATTCTTTTGCACATCTATTTCTTTTCTTATTCCGCGTCGAATGAGCCATCTCTCATCAAAATCGGTGAGATTTCATTTTTTTGTGATTTTTTTGTGAAAAAAAATCTATAGGCTAGCCCATGTTTTTTGGCGAAATTTTGACTGGAAATTAAATGTCACAGATTTTGACGTATGAGCACTCGTTGGACGCGTATTTAAGAGAGGATTATCCCTACAAAGTTTCGCTGAGAAAACTTTCTTGGTTCTCGAGATATGTCAAAAAAACCGTTTCGCCGTGGGCCGACGCATGTCTTCCTAGTTTTATTGGTCTAACTTTTCACCTAGTGATTTATTTTCGAAAATTCTTTTGCACATCTATTTCTTTTCTTATTCCGCGTCGAATGAGCCATCTCTCATCAAAATCGGTGAGATTTCATTTTTTTGTGAAAAAAAATCTATAGGCTATAGCCCATGTTTTTTGGCGAAATTTTGACTGGAAATTAAATGTCACAGATTTTGACGTATGAGCACTCGTTGGACGCGTATTTAAGAGAGGATTATCCCTACAAAGTTTCGCTGAGAAAACTTTCTTGGTTCTCGAGATATGTCCAAAAAACCGTTTCGCCGTGGGCCGACGCATGTCTTCCTAGTTTTATTGGTCTAACTTTTCACCTAGTGATTTATTTTCAAAAATTCTTTTGCACATCTATTTCTTTTCTTATTCCGCGTCGAATGAGCCATCTCTCATCAAAATCGGTGAGATTTCATTTTTTTGTGAAAAAAAATCTATAGGCTATAGCCCATGTTTTTTTGGTGAAATTTTGACTGGAAATTAAATGTCACAGATTTTGACGTATGAGCACTCGTTGGACGCGTATTTAAGAGAGGATTATCCCTACAAAGTTTCGCTGAGAAAACTTTCTTGGTTCTCGAGATATGTCCAAAAAACCGTTTCGCCGTGGGCCGACGCATGTCTTCCTAGTTTTATTGGTCTAACTTTTCACCTAGTGATTTATTTTCAAAAATTCTTTTGCACATCTATTTCTTTTCTTATTCCGCGTCGAATGAGCCATCTCTCATCAAAATCGGTGAGATTTCATTTTTTTGTGAAAAAAAATCTATAGGCTAGCCCATGTTTTTTGGCGAAATTTTGACTGGAAATTAAATGTCACAGATTTTGACGTATGAGCACTCGTTTTACGCGTATTTAAGAGAGGATTATCCCTACAAAGTTTCGCTGAGAAAACTTTCTTGGTTCTCGAGATATGTCCAAAAAACCGTTTCGCCGTGGGCCGACGCATGTCTTCCTAGTTTTATTGGTCTAACTTTTCACCTAGTGATTTATTTTCAAAAATTCTTTTGCACATCTATTTCTTTTCTTATTCCGCGTCGAATGAGCCATCTCTCATCAAAATCGGTGAGATTTCATTTTTTTGTGAAAAAAAATCTATAGGCTATAGCCCATGTTTTTTGGTGAAATTTTGACTGGAATTAAATGTCACAGATTTTGACGTATGAGCACTCGTTGGACGCGTATTTAAGAGAGGATTATCCCTACAAAGTTTCGCTGAGAAAACTTTCTTGGTTCTCGAGATATGTCCAAAAAACCGTTCGCCGTGGGCCGACGCATGTCTTCCTAGTTTTATTGGTCTAACTTTTCACCTAGTGATTTATTTTCAAAAATTCTTTTGCACATCTATTTCTTTTCTTATTCCGCGTCGAATGAGCCATCTCTCATCAAAATCGGTGAGATTTCATTTTTTTGTGAAAAAAAATCTATAGGCTATAGCCCATGTTTTTGGTGAAATTTTGACTGGAAATTAAATGTCACAGATTTTGACGTATGAGCACTCGTTGGACGCGTATTTAAGAGAGGATTATCCCTACAAAGTTTCGCTGAGAAAACTTTCTTGGTTCTCGAGATATGTCCAAAAAACCGTTTCGCCGTGGGCCGACGCATGTCTTCCTAGTTTTATTGGTCTAACTTTTCACCTAGTGATTTTATTTTCAAAAATTCTTTTGCACATCTATTTCTTTTCTTATTCCGCGTCGAATGAGCCATCTCTCATCAAAATCGGTGAGATTTCATTTTTTTGTGAAAAAAAATCTATAGGCTATAGCCCATGTTTTTTGGCGAAATTTTGACTGGAAATAAATATCACAGATTTTGACGTATGAGCACTCGTTGGACGCGTATTTAAGAGAGGATTATCCCTACAAAGTTTCGCTGAGAAAACTTTCTTGGTTCTCGAGATATGTCCAAAAAACCGTTTCGCCGTGGGTCGACGCATGTCTTCCTAGTTTTATTGGTCTAACTTTTCACCTAGTGATTTATTTTCAAAAATTCTTTTGCACATCTATTTCTTTTCTTATTCCGCGTCGAATGAGCCATCTCTCATCAAAATCGGTGAGATTTCATTTTTTTGTGAAAAAAATCTATAGGCTATATATAGCCCATGTTTTTTGGCGAAATTTTGACTGGAAATTAAATGTCACAGATTTTGACGTATGAGCACTCGTTGGACGCGTATTTAAGAGAGGATTATCCCTACAAAGTTTCGCTGAGAAAACTTTCTTGGTTCTCGAGATATGTCCAAAAAACCGTTTCGCCGTGGGCCGACGCATGTCTTCCTAGTTTTATTGGTCTAACTTTTCACCTAGTGATTTATTTTCAAAAATTCTTTTGCACATCTATTTCTTTTCTTATTCCGCGTCGAATGAGCCATCTCTCATCAAAATCGGTGAGATTTCATTTTTTTTGTGAAAAAAAATCTATAGGCTATAGCCCATGTTTTTTGGTGAAATTTTGACTGGAAATTAAATGTCACAGATTTTGACGTATGAGCACTCGTTGGACGCGTATTTAAGAGAGGATTATCCCTACAAAGTTTCGCTGAGAAAACTTTCTTGGTTCTCGAGATATGTCCAAAAAACCGTTTCGCCGTGGGCCGACGCATGTCTTCCTAGTTTTATTGGTCTAACTTTTCACCTAGTGATTTATTTCAAAAATTCTTTTGCACATCTATTTCTTTTCTTATTCCGCGTCGAATGAGCCATCTCTCATCAAAATCGGTGAGATTTCATTTTTTTGTGAAAAAAAATCTATAGGCTATAGCCCATGTTTTTTGGCGAAATTTTGACTGGAAATTAAATGTCACAGATTTTGACGTATGAGCACTCGTTGGACGCGTATTTAAGAGAGGATTATCCCTACAAAGTTTCGCTGAGAAAACTTTCTTGGTTCTCGAGATATGTCCAAAAAACCGTTTCGCCGTGGGCCGACGCATGTCTTCCTAGTTTTATTGGTCTAACTTTTCACCTAGTGATTTATTTTCAAAAATTCTTTTGCACATCTATTTCTTTTCTTATTCCGCGTCGAATGAGCCATCTCTCATCAAAATCGGTGAGATTTCATTTTTTTGTGAAAAAAAATCTATAGGCTATAGCCCATGTTTTTTGGCGAAATTTGACTGAAATTAAATGTCACAGATTTTGACGTATGAGCACTCGTTGGACGCGTATTTAAGAGAGGATTATCCCTACAAAGTTTCGCTGAGAAAACTTTCTTGGTTCTCGAGATATGTCCAAAAAACCGTTTCGCCGTGGGCCGACGCATGTCTTCCTAGTTTTATTGGTCTAACTTTTCACCTAGTGATTTATTTTCAAAAATTCTTTTGCACATCTATTTCTTTTCTTATTCCGCGTCGAATGAGCCATCTCTCATCAAAATCGGTGAGATTTCATTTTTTTGTGAAAAAAATCTATAGGCTAGCCATGTTTTTTGGCGAAATTTTGACTGGAAATTAAATGTCACAGATTTTTGACGTATGAGCACTCGTTGGACGCGTATTTAAGAGAGGATTATCCCTACAAAGTTTCGCTGAGAAAACTTTCTTGGTTCTCGAGATATGTCCAAAAAACCGTTTCGCCGTGGGCCGACGCATGTCTTCCTAGTTTTATTGGTCTAAACTTTTCACCTAGTGATTTATTTTCAAAAATTCTTTTGCACATCTATTTCTTTTCTTATTCCGCGTCGAATGAGCCATCTCTCATCAAAATCGGTGAGATTTCATTTTTTTGTGAAAAAAAATCTATAGGCTATAGCCCATGTTTTTTGGTGAAATTTTGACTGGAAATTAAATGTCACAGATTTTGACGTATGAGCACTCGTTGGACGCGTATTTAAGAGAGGATTATCCCTACAAAGTTTCGCTGAGAAAACTTTCTTGGTTCTCGAGATATGTCCAAAAAACCGTTTCGCCGTGGGCCGACGCATGTCTTCCTAGTTTTATTGGTCTAACTTTTCACCTAGTGATTTATTTTCAAAAATTCTTTTGCACATCTATTTCTTTTCTTATTCCGCGTCGAATGAGCCATCTCTCATCAAAATCGGTGAGATTTCATTTTTTTGTGAAAAAAAATCTATAGGCTATAGCCCATGTTTTTTTGGTGAAATTTTGACTGGAAATTAAATGTCACAGATTTTGACGTATGAGCACTCGTTGGACGCGTATTTAAGAGAGGATTATCCTACAAAGTTTCGCTGAGAAAACTTTCTTGGTTCTCGAGATATGTCCAAAAAACCGTTTCGCCGTGGGCCGACGCATGTCTTCCTAGTTTTATTGGTCTAAACTTTTCACCTAGTGATTTATTTTCAAAAATTCTTTTGCACATCTATTTCTTTTCTTATTCCGCGTCGAATGAGCATCTCTCATCAAAATCGGTGAGATTTCATTTTTTTGTGAAAAAAAATCTATAGGCTATATATAGCCCATGTTTTTTGGCGAAATTTTGACTGGAAATTAAATGTCACAGATTTTGACGTATGAGCACTCGTTGGACGCGTATTTAAGAGAGGATTATCCCTACAAAGTTTCGCTGAGAAAACTTTCTTGGTTCTCGAGATATGTCCAAAAAACCGTTTCGCCGTGGGCCGACGCATGTCTTCCTAGTTTTATCTGGTCTAACTTTTCACCTAGTGATTTATTTTCAAAAACTCTTTTGCACATCTATTTCTTTTCTTATTCCGCGTCGAATGAGCATCTCTCATCAAAATCGGTGAGATTTCATTTTTTTGTGAAAAAAAATCTATAGGCTTAGCCCATGTTTTTTGGCGAAATTTTGACTGGAAATTAAATGTCACAGATTTTGACGTATGAGCACTCGTTGGACGCGTATTTAAGAGAGGATTATCCCTACAAAGTTTCGCTGAGAAAACTTTCTTGGTTCTCGAGATATGTCCAAAAAACCGTTTCGCCCGTGGGCCGACGCATGTCTTCCTAGTTTTATTGGTCTAACTTTTCACCTAGTGATTTATTTTCAAAAACTCTTTTGCACATCTATTTCTTTTCTTATTCCGCGTCGAATGAGCCATCTCTCATCAAAATCGGTGAGATTTCATTTTTTTGTGAAAAAAAATCTATAGGCTATAGCCCATGTTTTTTGGCGAAATTTTGACTGGAAATTAAATGTCACAGATTTTGACGTATGAGCACTCGTTGGACGCGTATTTAAGAGAGGATTATCCCTACAAAGTTTCGCTGAGAAAACTTTCTTGGTTCTCGAGATATGTCCAAAAAACCGTTTCGCCGTGGCCGACGCATGTCTTCCTAGTTTTATTGGTCTAACTTTTCACCTAGTGATTTATTTTCAAAAATTCTTTTGCACATCTATTTCTTTTCTTATTCCGCGTCGAATGAGCCATCTCTCATCAAAATCGGTGAGATTTCATTTTTTTGTGAAAAAAAATCTATAGGCTATAGCCCATGTTTTTTTGGTGAAATTTTGACTGGAAATTAAATGTCACAGATTTTGACGTATGAGCACTCGTTGGACGCGTATTTAAGAGAGGATTATCCCTACAAAGTTTCGCTGAGAAAACTTTCTTGGTTCTCGAGATATGTCCAAAAAACCGTTTCGCCGTGGGCCGACGCATGTCTTCCTAGTTTTATTGGTCTAACTTTTCACCTAGTGATTTATTTTCAAAAATTCTTTTGCACATCTATTTCTTTTCTTATTCCGCGTCGAATGAGCCATCTCTCATCAAAATCGGTGAGATTTCATTTTTTTGTGAAAAAAAAATCTATAGGCTATAGCCCATGTTTTTTAGCGAAATTTTGACTGGAAATTAAATGTCACAGATTTTGACGTATGAGCACTCGTTGGACGCGTATTTAAGAGAGGATTATCCCTACAAAGTTCGCTGAGAAAACTTTCTTGGTTCTCGAGATATATCCAAAAAACCCGTTTCGCCGTGGGCCGACGCATGTCTTCCTAGTTTTTATTGGTCTAACTTTTCACCTAGTGATTTATTTTCAAAAACTCTTTTGCACATCTATTTCTTTTCTTATTCCGCGTCGAATGAGCCATCTCTCATCAAAATCGGTGAGATTTCATTTTTTTGTGAAAAAAAAATCTATAGGCTATAGCCCATGTTTTTTGGCGAAATTTTGACTGGAAATTAAATGTCACAGATTTTGACGTATGAGCACTCGTTGGACGCGTATTTAAGAGAGGATTATCCTACAAAGTTTCGCTGAGAAAACTTTCTTGGTTCTCGAGATATGTCCAAAAAACCGGTTTCGCCGTGGCCGACGCATGTCTTCCTAGTTTTATTGGTCTAACTTTTCACCTAGTGATTTATTTTCAAAAACTCTTTTGCACATCTATTTCTTTTCTTATTCCGCGTCGAATGAGCCATCTCTCATCAAAATCGGTGAGATTTCATTTTTTTGTGAAAAAAAATCTATAGGCTATAGCCCATGTTTTTTGGCGAAATTTTGACTGGAAATTAAATGTCACAGATTTTGACGTATGAGCACTCGTTGGACGCGTATTTAAGAGAGGATTATCCCTACAAAGTTTCGCTGAGAAAACTTTCTTGGTTCTCGAGATATGTCCAAAAAACCGTTTCGCCCGTGGGCCGACGCATGTCTTCCTAGTTTTATTGGTCTAACTTTTCACCTAGTGATTTATTTTCAAAAATTCTTTTGCACATCTATTTCTTTTCTTATTCCGCGTCGAATGAGCCATCTCTCATCAAAATCGGTGAGATTTCATTTTTTTGTGAAAAAAAAATCTATAGGCTATAGCCCATGTTTTTTGGCGAAATTTTGACTGGAAATTAAATGTCACAGATTTTGACGTATGAGCACTCGTTGGACGCGTATTTAAGAGAGGATTATCCCTACAAAGTTTCGCTGAGAAAACTTTCTTGGTTCTCGAGATATGTCCAAAAAAACCGTTTCGCCGTGGGCCGACGCATGTCTTCCTAGTTTTATTGGTCTAACTTTTCACCTAGTGATTTATTTTCAAAACTCTTTTGCACATCTATTTCTTTTCTTATTCCGCGTCGAATGAGCCATCTCTCATCAAAATCGGTGAGATTTCATTTTTTTGTGAAAAAAAATCTATAGGCTATAGCCCATGTTTTTTGGCGAAATTTTGACTGGAAATTAAATGTCACAGATTTTGACGTATGAGCACTCGTTGGACGCGTATTTAAGAGAGGATTATCCCTACAAAGTTTCGCTGAGAAAACTTTCTTGGTTCTCGAGATATGTCCAAAAAACCGTTTCGCCGTGGGCCGACGCATGTCTTCCTAGTTTTATTGGTCTAACTTTTCACCTAGTGATTTATTTCAAAAATTCTTTTGCACATCTATTTCTTTTCTTATTCCGCGTCGAATGAGCCATCTCTCATCAAAATCGGTGAGATTTCATTTTTTGTGAAAAAAAATCTATAGGCTATAGCCCATGTTTTTTGGTGAAATTTTGACTGGAAATTAAATGTCACAGATTTTGACGTATGAGCACTCGTTGGACGCGTATTTAAGAGAGGATTATCCCTACAAAGTTTCGCTGAGAAAACTTTCTTGGTTCTCGAGATATGTCCAAAAAACCGTTTCGCCGTGGGCCGACGCATGTCTTCCTAGTTTTATTGGTCTAACTTTTCACCTAGTGATTTATTTTCAAAAATTCTTTTGCACATCTATTTCTTTTCTTATTCCGCGTCGAATGAGCCATCTCTCATCAAAATCGGTGAGATTTCATTTTTTTGTGAAAAAAAATCTATAGGCTATAGCCCATGTTTTTTGGCGAAATTTTGACTGGAAATTAAATGTCACAGATTTTGACGTATGAGCACTCGTTGGACGCGTATTTAAGAGAGGATTATCCCTACAAAGTTTCGCTGAGAAAACTTTCTTGGTTCTCGAGATATGTCCAAAAAACCGTTTCGCCGTGGGCCGACGCATGTCTTCCTAGTTTTATTGGTCTAACTTTTCACCTAGTGATTTATTTTCAAAAACTCTTTTGCACATCTATTTCTTTTCTTATTCCGCGTCGAATGAGCCATCTCTCATCAAAATCGGTGAGATTTCATTTTTTTGTGAAAAAAAATCTATAGGCTATAGCCCATGTTTTTTGGCGAAATTTTGACTGGAAATTAAATGTCACAGATTTTGACGTATGAGCACTCGTTGGACGCGTATTTAAGAGAGGATTATCCCTACAAAGTTTCGCTGAGAAAACTTTCTTGGTTCTCGAGATATGTCCAAAAAACCGTTTCGCCGAGGGCCGACGCATGTCTTCCTAGTTTTATTGGTCTAACTTTTCACCTAGTGATTTATTTTCAAAAATTCTTTTGCACATCTATTTCTTTTCTTATTCCGCGTCGAATGAGCCATCTCTCATCAAAATCGGTGAGATTTCATTTTTTTGTGAAAAAAAATCTATAGGCTATAGCCCATGTTTTTTGGTGAAATTTTGACTGGAAATTAAATGTCACAGATTTTGACGTATGAGCACTCGTTGGACGCGTATTTAAGAGAGGATTATCCCTACAAAGTTTCGCTGAGAAAACTTTCTTGGTTCTCGAGATATGTCCAAAAAACCGTTTCGCCGTGGGCCGACGCATGTCTTCCTAGTTTTATTGGTCTAACTTTTCACCTAGTGATTTATTTTCAAAAATTCTTTTGCACATCTATTTCTTTTCTTATTCCGCGTCGAATGAGCCATCTCTCATCAAAATCGGTGAGATTTCATTTTTTTGTGAAAAAAAATCTATAGGCTATAGCCCATGTTTTTTGGTGAAATTTTGACTGGAAATTAAATGTCACAGATTTTGACGTATGAGCACTCGTTGGAACGCGTATTTAAGAGAGGATTATCCCTACAAAGTTTCGCTGAGAAAACTTTCTTGGTTCTCGAGATATGTCCAAAAAACCGTTTCGCCGTGGGCCGACGCATGTCTTCCTAGTTTTATTGGTCTAACTTTTCACCTAGTGATTTATTTCAAAAATTCTTTTGCACATCTATTTCTTTTCTTATTCCGCGTCGAATGAGCCATCTCTCATCAAAATCGGTGAGATTTCATTTTTTTGTGAAAAAAAATCTATAGGCTATAGCCCATGTTTTTTGGCGAAATTTTGACTGGAAATTAAATGTCACAGATTTTGACGTATGAGCACTCGTTGGACGCGTATTTAAGAGAGGATTATCCCTACAAAGTTTCGCTGAGAAAACTTTCTTGGTTCTCGAGATATGTCCAAAAAACCGTTTCGCCGTGGGCCGACGCATGTCTTCCTAGTTTTATTGGTCTAACTTTTCACCTAGTGATTTATTTTCAAAAACTCTTTTGCACATCTATTTCTTTCTTATTCCGCGTCGAATGAGCCATCTCTCATCAAAATCGGTGAGATTTCATTTTTTTGTGAAAAAAAATCTATAGGCTATAGCCCATGTTTTTTGGTGAAATTTTGACTGGAAATTAAATGTCACAGATTTTGACGTATGAGCACTCGTTGGACGCGTATTTAAGAGAGGATTATCCCTACAAAGTTTCGCTGAGAAAACTTTCTTGGTTCTCGAGATATGTCCAAAAAACCCGTTTCGCCGTGGGCCGACGCATGTCTTCCTAGTTTTATTGGTCTAACTTTTCACCTAGTGATTTATTTTCAAAAATTCTTTTGCACATCTATTTCTTTTCTTATTCCGCGTCGAATGAGCCATCTCTCATCAAAATCGGTGAGATTTCATTTTTTTGTGAAAAAAAATCTATAGGCTATAGCCCATGTTTTTTGGCGAAATTTTGACTGGAAATTAAATGTCACAGATTTTGACG
The DNA here is from genome assembly GCA_963930735.1 of Dioctria linearis. Taxonomy (NCBI): domain Eukaryota; kingdom Metazoa; phylum Arthropoda; class Insecta; order Diptera; family Asilidae; genus Dioctria; species Dioctria linearis. Next base: position 6,210,012 of record OZ005743.1, on the reverse strand, counting down.
TATGAGCACTCGTTGGACGCGTATTTAAGAGAGGATTATCCCTACAAAGTTTCGCTGAGAAAACTTTCTTGGTTCTCGAGATATGTCCAAAAAACCGTTTCGCCGTGGGCCGACGCATGTCTTCCTAGTTTTATTGGTCTAACTTTTCACCTAGTGATTTATTTTCAAAAATTCTTTTGCACATCTATTTCTTTTCTTATTCCGCGTCGAATGAGCCATCTCTCATCAAAATCGGTGAGATTTCATTTTTTTGTGAAAAAAAAATCTATAGGCTATAGCCCATGTTTTTTGGCGAAATTTTGACTGGAAATTAAATGTCACAGATTTTGACGTATGAGCACTCGTTGGACGCGTATTTAAGAGAGGATTATCCCTACAAAGTTTCGCTGAGAAAACTTTCTTGGTTCTCGAGATATGTCCAAAAAACCGTTTCGCCGTGGGCCGACGCATGTCTTCCTAGTTTTATTGGTCTAACTTTTCACCTAGTGATTTATTTTCAAAAATTCTTTTGCACATCTATTTCTTTTCTTATTCCGCGTCGAATGAGCCATCTCTCATCAAAATCGGTGAGATTTCATTTTTTTGTGAAAAAAAATCTATAGGCTGCCCATGTTTTTTGGTGAAATTTTGACTGGAAATTAAATGTCACAGATTTTGACGTATGAGCACTCGTTGGACGCGTATTTAAGAGAGGATTATCCCTACAAAAGTTTCGCTGAGAAAACTTTCTTGGTTCTCGAGATATGTCAAAAAAACCGTTTCGCCGTGGGCCGACGCATGTCTTCCTAGTTTTATTGGTCTAACTTTTCACCTAGTGATTTATTTCAAAAAATTCTTTTGCACATCTATTTCTTTTCTTATTCCGCGTCGAATGAGCCATCTCTCATCAAAATCGGTGAGATTTCATTTTTTTGTGAAAAAAAATCTATAGGCTATAGCCCATGTTTTTTGGCGAAATTTTGACTGGAAATTAAATGTCACAGATTTTGACGTATGAGCACTCGTTGGACGCGTATTTAAGAGAGGATTATCCCTACAAAGTTTCGCTGAGAAAACTTTCTTGGTTCTCGAGATATGTCCAACAAACCGTTTCGCCGTGGGCCGACGCATGTCTTCCTAGTTTTATTGGTCTAACTTTTCACCTAGTGATTTATTTTCAAAAATTCTTTTGCACATCTATTTCTTTTCTTATTCCGCGTCGAATGAGCCATCTCTCATCAAAATCGGTGAGATTTCATTTTTTTGTGAAAAAAAATCTATAGGCTATAGCCCATGTTTTTTGGCGAAATTTTGACTGGAAATTAAATGTCACAGATTTTGACGTATGAGCACTCGTTGGACGCGTATTTAAGAGAGGATTATCCCTACAAAGTTTCGCTGAGAAAACTTTCTTGGTTCTCGAGATATGTCCAAAAAACCGTTTCGCCGTGGGCCGACGCATGTCTTCCTAGTTTTATTGGTCTAACTTTTCACCTAGTGATTTATTTTCAAAAATTCTTTTGCACATCTATTTCTTTTCTTATTCCGCGTCGAATGAGCCATCTCTCATCAAAATCGGTGAGATTTCATTTTTTGTGAAAAAAAATCTATAGGCCGTTCCAAAAAACCGTTTCGCCGTGGGCCGACGCATGTCTTCCTAGTTTTATTGGTCTAACTTTTCACCTAGTGATTTATTTCAAAAATTCTTTTGCACATCTATTTCTTTTCTTATTCCGCGTCGAATGAGCCATCTCTCATCAAAATCGGTGAGATTTCATTTTTTTTGTGAAAAAAAATCTATAGGCTATAGCCCATGTTTTTTGGCGAAATTTGACTGGAAATTAAATGTCACAGATTTTGACGTATGAGCACTCGTTGGACGCGTATTTAAGAGAGGATTATCCCTACAAAGTTTCGCTGAGAAAACTTTCTTGGTTCTCGAGATATGTCCAAAAAACCGTTTCGCCGTGGGCCGACGCATGTCTTCCTAGTTTTATTGGTCTAACTTTTCACCTAGTGATTTATTTTCAAAAATTCTTTTGCACATCTATTTCTTTTCTTATTCCGCGTCGAATGAGCCATCTCTCATCAAAAATCGGTGAGATTTCATTTTTTGTGAAAAAAAATCTATAGGCTATATATAGCCCATGTTTTTTGGCGAAATTTTGACTGGAAATTAAATGTCACAGATTTTGACGTATGAGCACTCGTTGAACGCGTATTTAAGAGAGGATTATCCTACAAAGTTTCGCTGAGAAAACTTTCTTGGTTCTCGAGATATGTCCAAAAAACCGTTTCGCCGTGGGCCGACGCATGTCTTCCTAGTTTTATTGGTCTAACTTTTCACCTAGTGATTTATTTTCAAAATTCTTTTGCACATCTATTTCTTTTCTTATTCCGCGTCGAATGAGCCATCTCTCATCAAAATCGGTGAGATTTAATCTTTTTGTGAAAAAAAATCTATAGGCTATACCCATGTTTTTTGGCGAAATTTTGACTGGAAATTAAATGTCACAGATTTTGACGTATGAGCACTCGTTGGACGCGTATTTAAGAGAGAATTATCCCTACAAAGTTTCGCTGAGAAAACTTTCTTGGTTCTCGAGATATGTCCAAAAAACCGTTTCGCCGTGGGCCGACGCATGTCTTCCTAGTTTTATTGGTCTAACTTTTCACCTAGTGATTTATTTTCAAAAATTCTTTTGCACATCTATTTCTTTTCTTATTCCGCGTCGAATGAGCCATCTCTCATCAAAATCGGTGAGATTTCATTTTTTTGTGAAAAAAAATCTATAGGCTATAGCCCATGTTTTTTGGCGAAATTTTGACTGGAAATTAAATGTCACAGATTTTGACGTATGAGCACTCGTTGGACGCGTATTTAAGAGAGGATTATCCCTACAAAGTTTCGCTGAGAAAACTTTCTTGGTTCTCGAGATATGTCCAAAAAACCGTTTCGCCGTGGGCCGACGCATGTCTTCCTAGTTTTATTGGTCTAACTTTTCACCTAGTGATTTATTTTCAAAAATTCTTTTGCACATCTATTTCTTTTCTTATTCCGCGTCGAATGAGCCATCTCTCATCAAAATCGGTGAGATTTCATTTTTTTGTGAAAAAAAATCTATAGGCTATATATAGCCCATGTTTTTTGGCGAAATTTTGACTGGAAATTAAATGTCACAGATTTTGACGTATGAGCACTCGTTGGACGCGTATTGAAGAGAGGATTATCCCTACAAAGTTTCGCTGAGAAAACTTTCTTGGTTCTCGAGATATGTCCAAAAAACCGTTTCGCCGTGGGCCGACGCATGTCCTCCTAGTTTTATTGGTCTAACTTTTCACCTAGTGATTTATTTTCAAAATTCTTTTGCACGTCTATTTCTTTTCTTATTCCGCGTCGAATGAGCCATCTCTCATCAAAATCGGTGAGATTTCATTTTTTGTGAAAAAAAATCTATGTTTTTTTGGCGAAATTTTGACTGGAAATTAAATGCCACAGATTTTGACGTATGAGCACTCGTTGGACGCGTATTTAAAAGAGGATTATCCCTACAAAGTTTCGCTGAGAAAACTTTCTTGGTTCTCGAGATATGTCCAACAAACCGTTTCGCCGTGGCGACGCATGTCTTCCTAGTTTTATTGGTCTAACTTTCACCTAGTGATTTATTTTCAAAAATTCTTTTGCACATCTATTTCTTTTCTTATCCGCGTCGAATGAGCCATCTCTCATCAAAATCGGTGAGATTTCATTTTTTTGTGAAAAAAAATCTATAGGCGTCCAAAAAACCGTTTCGCCGTGGGCCGACGCATGTCTTCCTAGTTTTATTGGTCTAACTTTTCACCTAGTGATTTATTTTCAAAAATTCTTTTGCACATCTATTTCTTTTCTTATTCCGCGTCGAATGAGCCATCTCTCACTCAAAATCACGGTGAGATTTCAATTTTTTTGTGAAAAAAAAATCTATAGGCTATAGCCCATGTTTTTTGGCGAAATTTTGACTGGAAATTAAATGTCACAGATTTTTGACGTATGAGCACTCGTTGGACGCGTATTTAAGAGAGGATTATCCCTACAAGTTTCGCTGAGAAAACTTTCTTGGTTCTCGAGATATGTCCAAAAAACCGTT